>RCWM02000864.1:0-318000 GCA_003667255.2 Euschistus heros | reverse complement strand
ACATCTAAATATTTTCTTTTATTCTTATAATTCTAGAGAGGACATTAGAACTAGGTAGTGAAATAATTGTATTCCCACACGTGTACAACAGATTTTCAAGTCAATCAGATTGCTGGAAATTGGTGAAAATTATGCCGAAAGATTCCGTTACATAGAGGTCAAGCTAAAAAAAATAAATAAATAAAATCGTTTGATTGTTCCTATTAGTAAATAATTAATTAAAAAAATTACAAAAACAATTTTTTTTTAATTTAATTATTTATTTAAACATTTTATTAAGTGTCATTCGATGTAAAATGCCATTTTCCTGAAGAAATTCAATCGCTTTTCTTTTCTATTTATTCGACAAATTAAATCGAACAAAAACACGTCGCGTATAATAATACAAAAAATATCACGGAATATTACAATGAAACGGACAACATATGAGGTAGGTAATGTTGCTAAGCAATCTCATGTTTAATTATAACCTGGCAAGTTATAATATTAACTCTTAATAAAATATTTAAATAATTTTTTTTTTTTGTAATTTTTTATTTTTTATTTAATTATTTAATGATAGGAACAATCAAACGATCTTGACATTTTGCTACATTTGGGGAGGTTACTCGTAACCTAAACACATTATAACAAACTCAAAAGGAAATTCGGAGAACAAGTGAAAAAGACCCCTTTGTCTAAATGGAATAATTTAGAATCTGTCTTTTTTAGATTTAGTTTAATTATTTATGTTGTAAAAATTTTTTTCATATGTTATTTTCAGTAGAAACCTAATCGTATACATTATAAATACACTGCTGACCTTTAGGGACAAACTTAAAAAAATTTATTTCATTTCTATTAAAGTCGGTGATTCAATGGAAAAAATAAAATAAATATTAGAGAAAAATGTGTATTGTTAATACTCTCTTTGTGTATTTTTAATATTTCAATGCATCCTAGCCGTCATCGCATTGCTACGTTTTTCAACACCTATAGTTAAAAAAAAAGGCTTCACAAAATCAGCTTTATTTATATTAAACTAAAGATTTCAATAACTAATATTATGTCATCCCCACTTAGTTAAAAGTTGCGATAATATCTCCACGTTTATCGTATATCTCGGTACAAAACAAACCAGACGCCCCTAAGGATAAAATTCAACATACAGTTAAACACAGAATTTAAAAAGGAATAATGTTATGTAAAAATGCTTTTAATATGATTCATAATGTGGTTAATTTATAAGAAAAAATTTTGAGAAGAAAATTACATGTTATTGAATCATATTTTATTTTGAGTAATTTTATATGAGATGAGCTCGATTCGGAAAGAAATTCCCATTGCGCGAAGCAAGAAATAATGATTATATTCATCGCCAAAGGACTTTCTGGAAGTGAATTTGAAAACAACCTGAAAAAAAGTCCTTTTAGTCTGCAGAAAATCCTATAAAAAAAAAAAGAAAAGATTTTTAATAGAAGAAGAAACAATGATCAAGATCAGCGGTAGTTCATACAACAAATTGTGACAAGATTTGTTAAATTTGAGTATTTTTTCCCAGTGTTTATGACTTTATTTTATTTTATTTTTTTCGCGAATTCTCCTCAGAAATTGAATACGTTAAGCAACTAACTCAATCAATTTTTCTTTGGGTTCTCTCTATTCTTCCAGTAGACCTTCATTCTTTCAGAAAAGGCTTTTTTACGCTCTTCTGACCACTTTGGCCTGTACTGTTTTTGTTTTGGTTGCTCCGGTACAACTTCCCGTTTGTCTAATTTGTGTCTGAAGATGTTTCTTTCTAAAATGTCTGCTGGTATTATGTTTGTATGTTTGAAGACCTTTCGAATTTCATCTAGTCAAGGTGTGGAATTCTTAAGTGAAGTTACATAATCTATTATTTTTTTTGTCAGTCGATTTTCTGATAGTCGGCTGAGATGACCAAAGAATTTCATTCTCTTTTTTCTAATATCAATTTCAATGTTTGAAAACTTTTCTGTAGTTTTAGTTGTTTATAGCCTGTAACCGTCCTGGGTGTCTTCCTCCTAGGATTTTCCTGATAATCTTTCTATCTTCTTTTTTGATTCCTTGAAGTTGTTTCCTGTTAAGGATTATTGTTTCTTATAATGTTTATTATTCTTTATTTATTTATTTTTTAATAAGAATAATTTGTACTTACTATATAGGTAGTTGGTAAATATGAGTACTTTATGAGATGTATGTTAAATTTTAATATGAACTTAGGTATTGATATATCGTTAATATTTATTAAATTAAATTTTAATATATAAATAAATAAATAAATTTATAAATATATAAATTTTAAATTTAAATGAAGTCGAAAGGTACAAGCTATTTAAAAAATTAAGAATTGCACTAAAAGAAACTCTTGAAACTATTCTTCTCTTGTACTCGTAGAATAATTGAAGTCTAGACACCTTCTACCCTCTTCTTTCAAGAGATCTCAAGAAGTATCAAGATAAGGCGCTGAAACAAAGACAAAGAATAAATCTTTTTACAATCAATGGCATCAACTACATTCTTGGAATATCACTTTACAAAATACATGATACAAATTAGTTTTTAAAAATTAATGTTATTTCGGTAATTTAATTTTAAATTTATAGATTATAATTCATTTTCGCTCTAAGCGGTTGGACCATATTCTTCAGTTAGAAGCTGTGCCAGTTTCTAATAATAATTTTAATTAAATAGTCATAACCGTCATACAGCCATCCATATTACTTATTGCCAAATTTGTGGTATATTTTATTGATTAATCAATAAAAAGTTTGTTTTATTTTAAGTTTGATTTATGATTTTTGTAAATCCAAGATACTAAGGTACTTAAAGAGAAAATATTTGGTCGTGTAATAGTCAAATTAAATTGTTTTGGCAACAGAAGACAACAGTGAACTTTTTAAATGGGAATTCTATCCAGTTCAAGAAAAAAAGAATGGTTCTATCAAAAATTCATGTTTACTTATTAAAATAATTCTGTAAAATAATCACAAGAAACCCCGACAGAAATAGTGAAGAATGAAATTTATTTATACTGGTGAAAAAATGTCCCCTTAGCACACAGCCCTTTAAGAGGAATAAGTTTTGTGGTAAATTATAAACTGAATAACATTTGAATGAATTGATTTATGAAGAAATTGTAGTGTGAATTGTTTTATTAGCAAAACATGTATTTATACAATCATGTTACAGAATTGTAAATTGTTAAATTGCATTAAATAAAACTCTTTTTATTATTATTAACATTTGAAAGGAATAATCTAGTATGAAATATTAATAAAAATTATGGATCTCGCATTTATAAATTTTGATAAATTTATTTAACTTTGTGAGTAGTCAATATAAAGAGGTGCTGAATCTTAATTTAAGTTACTGGAATCTCGCTTTCAAGATCGAGTTCGTGTCCGGCTGAGGGCAAAAAATTTATTTCGGGTCGACTTCAGGGTCTGGAGATACTGAGCCACCACCCAGCCTCTGTTATGAGGGTACCTCATAAATTGTTATTTATTTTTTTTTTTTTTTTTGTCGTTTCGTAATTTTTTTTTTTTTTTTGTATATTCATCATCTTTTTAAATTGTTATTTTTTGTTAGTCCTTTTGTCGTAATTTTTTTTTTCTTTTTAAAAATTAAAAAAAATACGAAACGAAAAAAAAAAAAAAAAAAAAAAAAAAAATCGGCCTTGCGATTGGGCGAATTTTCCGGGACAAATCATTTCATTTAGAATCTGTTGGCCTATAAACATTACTTACCAAAGTATTTATTCAAAGACGATAGGTGGGTTGTAGGGGTACATATGAGCTATTTAAAATCTATCACCACCGTACATCATTTGACTCGGATACTATGAAGTTCCATATGCTCCAAATTGAAATCTCGGGAATTTAAAATAAAATTTTAGGACAAATTTACGGTTTAGTAAGAAAGGTAATTTGAATAATAAAGAATATATCTAGTTTCCAAAATAATTCATAAAATAATACCGCTGTTTTAAAAACATTTCTTCTGAGGACGCTAAATAAGGTTAGGAACGTCTTTGGGTTGAATAACGAGAATGTAGTTACAGTGAGGAGTAAAAAATACAAAACTATATTAGACCTCAAATTTTTTGATGGCATCAAAGATCATTGGTACTTGGCAGGGAGGCTTTTGAAACAAAACTATCTTGAGAAAGCTAATAATATGAGTTGGATTTTAATTATTAATGAGTGGTATCCGATTAAAATGGAGCATTTTAACCGATGCCTACTTGGTGAAAAGCGGTACGTTTTTGTGGAACGGGAGAGCGTTACTCGTAGTTTATAGTTTGATATTAGGATAGTAAAAGCAGCTAGGAACTCAACTCTTCGTCTACTAAATTCTTATTTAAATATCTTGGACTATGAGGCAGGTTCTAATGAGTGAGCTCCTTTTGACTTTGTTTCTCCTAATACGAAACAAACTTATGAAACCTCTGTTTTTAAGTTTTGGGTCTTTTTTACACGCTCTAGCTTTGATGGTGTTGCAAGGATTGAAATTTTGCTTGCAATTTTCTTGTTAGAAATTAAATGGAGAATTTTTGTTTTATAACATCTTTCGCTAACATCCACCGTTAGCTATATTGAATTGAATGACAAATATCATTTTTAAAACTCCTATTCATAAGTCAAGAGGCTTTATTGATACATGTTCCATGTTATACATTCTTTAGCCGACGCACAGTGGGCAAAAAATCCATTTCGATGACCAAAATTATTTTCTTGCAGAAATATTTTAAATGACGTCCGATATACGGAAAAAATAATAAAAAAATTTTCATGAAAGTTGAAGAGTTCATAATAAATAACTGAACTGTCGAACATCATCATCAAGAGCATAAATCATATTTCTGAAGTTACATCATGTACATGAAAAACCACAACCAGATCTAAAAGAGTGTGATGTAATAAATTACAAAAAGGAACGGTTTCGATTGGGTGGGGGGTAATGATGACACACGGATCGAAACGGATATGTTTTTTTGGGATTTAATTTAAAAAACACAAAATAATACACATCGACCTGATATAAGTTTCAACATCGTACTCCATTGTCCCTTTAAATGCTGGCTATTTTCCCAAAAAGTTTACTTTTAGTTTTTGAAGACATCTTTAATAAGTCTTCAAAAATGTGCTTAATTTTGAAATAATCGAGCGTACATGACTTTGCTGTGTTAATATACAGAAACAGCTCATTTGTATCATATTATATCGAAGAAATAGCACCATCAAATAAGGCTTTACAGCCATCTCATTTAACCGTACTACTTGGATTTTAGGTCGACAATTCAGTTATTTATTATGAACTCTTCCACTTTCATGAAAATTTTTTAAATAGCTTTTCCGTATAAAACGTCATTTAAAACATATTTCTGCAATAAAATAATTTTGGCCTCCGAAATTTTTGCCCACTGTCCGGCGGGCTCAAGTGGGTACACATATGCCTTCTTGTTTTAAAAAAGCTTCTAAGGCCACCAGAGTGCGATGGTTCAGTTTTTCAAATATTAGTTATTTACCATTGAACGAAAGCAGCTCCAGTGTATTTATTACCTTTTTTAAAAATAATCATGAAATTTCCATCACTATTTCAAACCGGATGCTTTAAAATAATGTATTCCTGAGGCTTCGTTTGTTTACCATCTTCACAGGATTTTGTTTTAAATGAATTTGATGGGAGTAATTATTCATAACGATGTGACTAAAATATGGAATGATGTACTATTATTATAGATCCGTTTGGTTCCGATTATAAGAAATTTTTTTGAAGTCAACAGAATATTCATTAGCGGTGGCAATCGTTCATTCAAGAACTTACTAATGCATATTAACTGGAAAAAGAAAACGCTTTGATACCAAGAGAGGCAAAAATAACTAAGGGGATCCAATGACATCTAAGAGGAAAGAAGATTTCCAGTGGGGCTTAGCAGAGAATTCTCCAGGGAGAGGGGGGATGTTTACTGGAGGGGGAACAGTGATGTCATTTACCATCCCTCACTGTACTTAGGATCCAGAAGGAACACTTCCAAAAATACAGCTGTAATAGCTGTTCCTTAACTTGCGGCAATAATTTAAATTTTTAATTATTTAAAATTCTTATGATCAGTTTTAAACATTTTGGAGGATGCTTCTTATATAAATGAAGACGTCTTCTCGCGATTACTATAATCATCAAAAGACAATTTGCCAAAAAGAAAATATGCAAGATTTAACTCAAATTTTCTTTAAAATTATAAAAACAACAATTAGGTAATAAGCTCAAATGATAAACTAACATGTATGTAAAAATTTAATCTACAGCTAGCCTGTAATCAAGGTTTAAAATCCCTTTTCATAAAATTATATCCTACTAGAAGTTAATGATTATTATAGATCAAATTAATGATTATAGGTCAAAAATTCATAGACAACGTCAAAAATTAACTATACTTTATATTTTAGTAGCTCAACAACTCATCAAATTATCAGAATAACCCAGTGTAACGGTCCAGCTTTCGGACAACCGTCTAATTCAGGACACTCAATTCATGATGAATCAGATAACCAAATCTCCTAAAGATTTAAAATTTTTCTGGGTCTATAGCTATTCCGGCATATTCTGAAATGAAGTATAGAATGCAGAAACAGAAGTTTACCAAATAGAAACGATAAAATCCACTTTCTTGTCCGTGCCAGACATTTTTTGACCAATTCATATGAGGATTTGAAGTGAATTATGGTAAACCACGTCAGCTCTGTAAGGCCTTGAGTGATAGTGAACAGTATATTTTTGGTGCACCATCAAATTTCTTAAGGATTTAGGATTATATATTAATTTTATTTTAAATTTCTTTTAATTTAGATTGAACATTTAAGTCAAAATCATTACAGTTTAAAAATTAAATATTGTAAATTTAAAGTCCAAATATGAGAAAAATAATAACCTTCAGCAGTATTTTGCCTTTAAAACCAAATAACATCAACAATATCAACATGGTGTAACAGTTGAGTCTCGCTATTTCTATGAAACCACATGCCTAGTGACTACAGTACACTCATAAATTCTTCAGTTCTTCTCCAGTGCAAGGTCCTATTTTCTTTTTCATAGGTGGTTATATATATTTTCTTCTCCTTCTGTCCATTTTCCCTCAATAGTTGCGAATGCAGTTGATTGTTTCGGTGATTTTCAAAGCAAAACCCCTCTACTTTAGGAGCCGACAACACCTGTCATGATAGGTCCCCCCAAAAAATCAAAGCTTATCTGAAAGATCATCAATGTTTGTGTAAGAAAAACCACTGCTGCCGTTTCCAAACAAGGGTGAAGATTGTGCCAACTCTTAATGTTTTTTGGGGTGCCAAATCGGAATCTGAAGTTTGCTACCATGGCAACCGTCGGTTTCATACCCAAAATTGCAAAATTCCGTCCGAAATAACGGTTATTGTCGTTTTTTTATCTATAACAACGAATACATTATAACCTATTACGAAGGCTTTTCAAAGATTTTTTTTTGCAATGTAAATTGTAGCTGGAACAAGTATCTACGATAGAAAAAAAAAAAACTATTTCGAAATCGGACCATTTCTTGCGAATTTATGGTCTTAGGAACATTGTAGAGATTGGCTAACTTGCGGTCAGTCCCACTTTTCCGCGAAAACACATTTATCTGTACTCTTTGGGCTACAACTCCGAATCTATTTGTCCAATCCAAAATTCCTTTTTTTCATCTTCAAGCAGGTTAAATATACTATTTGACTCTGGATATAAAGTTTTATCAAGACCTTTTAAATACGCAAGCTAGCACGCTAAAAGCTCGTACTATTGTGAAATCGAAGTTTTGTCGGCACATTTATCACTTTAACTCCGTAAATATAAGTCCGATCCAAAATTTATTTTATTGATCTCAAAGCTGGTTAAATTTATTATTAGATTTTATATATGAAACATTCGTTAAATCTCTTAAAATACCCATGCAATTTTTTGGGAGACATGGCAGGTTAAGTGTCGTCAGCTTCTGATCTACTTCTTTAACATTCTTCCCACTACTGCATTTATAACAATCTTCTATAACTATAATATAGCTTTTATAACAGTATATAACCTTATCTGCTAAATAATAACAATTAAATATTAAGAATAATTTATGTAATTTCTTTGTCTATTGTACCTCCCCCATTACACAGCAGAAGTAGGTAAGTGGAATGTAAAAGTGCTTGTATTTTCCATACTAGGCTCCTGTACCGGGCACTGTCTAACGCTTTTTCAATGTCAAAGGCATTATACCGTTTGTCACAAAAGTGATAGTGATATTATGTACTATGTGATGATGTATTTATAGATTCATAAATTGATGAATCATCATTTTACTTAATTATAATATAGGTTTCATGCGATTAAAGTGAGTTTTAAAATTCCTCCTTGTATTAACTTCTTTATTGAACAATACATATTTTAAGTATTCTAGTAGTGTATTCTCTTTTTCTCAAATCGCTGTTTTAGAACATTTAATCCATTAGTACCTTACTTGTTTTCTTTTCATCTCATTGAACTATAGCTTCCTGGACCCTCTTGTAATGCTATCATCGAAAATCAATCTTGATCCCGTGATCGCCTTATTAAATGATACTGATCATAAAAACTTCTTTTTAAGTTAATGCCGTGAATCGATTCTTGAAGCTTATTCAAAATAAAATTTTTCCAACCAATTACTGAAACCCTAACCGAACCAAAGGTCATGTCAACTTCATCTCCTAGTTCATTTTTAAAATACTCAATTGCACCAATATTATAAAGAAACTAGGTCCAAACAAACAGTTTGATTATATGAAGTATATTAATAGAATCTTCTTATCAGGTATTTTTTCACAACATTGAACCAGGTCACTCAAAAAGACCGTTCGTATTATAATTATTGTTAAACATTTTCATTTAAGCCCATTTATACAAGATATTGATTGCAATTCGAAGTTTTTAACTATATAAACACATCTGTTTACAATATATTATAAGAGGAATTCACTAATCCATTCCCTTTCAAGCGTACCCAAAATCAGTTTGAATTAATTCCAGATAAAACTTGTATTCGATTTAGCTCCACGAGAACGAAATTGGTATAAAGGAACAGAGGCTCCTAGAAAAACATGTCCCATATTGCTCTCTCTAAGCGGAATTTCGTTATTTTTGTGTTGGCCAAAAATATTTTAAATCAGTGTTAATAAGGAAGAAGTTGGAAGTATAATTAAGTTGGTCCCACACTAACAAGTTCTTAGGGTTTCGCATACGTAGCTTCAAAACTTAACGTTCCTTCCGTCACTGTAAACATTTATTTTATTTTTCGACAGCAAATACTCCAAAATATCTATATGATATTCTATATTCCTTTCACAATAAACGAACTTTCAACATCAGAATAAACAACATAATCTCACCCATCAGACTCTACAAGGATCAGTTCTATCTCCCATCCTCTTCAACTTTTTTTTTTTACGATATCATACAATCGTCCAATTACCCCCATAGCTATGGTTGATGACGACACAGTATTTTTCCTCAATGCGAAAAAATAACATATCCATACCCTTCAAACTCATCTCAGGGAACTAGAAAAGTATATTAACAAATGGATGAACAACCTGAATATTCAAAAATGTACTGCCAAAAGTTTTACCCTTAGACGACCAATTGACCCACCGGAACTGGTTCTGAATGGCAATAGACTTTAGTGAAATCCATGAATACATTACTGAAATCCATCTAAACATAACATTACTCTGTATCTATGCAATTATATAAAACGAAAAGTCATCTTTCGTTTGTGGTAGCCACGGAAACAACAGAACCAATCTGTACCAAATTTTAACCACATCATCTTTACCAACTTTTAAACACACCAAATTTTAACTTCATCAGTTTCATAGTTGGTGCAGAAATAAAAATCTAAGTGTATAATGTTAAGTGGCAGAAAGGATCTTGGCCACACTGCCATAGATTTTATGGTTGGAAATTAAAATCAAACCACATAAAATCAAAAAAATTGTTGATTTTTGATATTGTGTCTGTTGCTGTCTTTATAGCTTCAGATATTTTAGAACTTTTTAGTCAAATAAATATAACTTCACTTTTTATATTTTTATTTCACACATTACTTTTTTACAATATGTAACCTTCTGATTTTATACATGTGACTAAAATATCAATCGATATTTTTTATAATTATTAATACGATTTGATACCCTACATTACTCCTCTCCCAGTAACATCAGTATGTTACGATATCAATTTTGACTTTGAGATTACATTGTCATGCCAAAAAAATAAAGAAAACTATCTAAATAAGCACTTTTTCTAAACTGAAAAAATTTTTTTTTACAAAACATCATTATACCTAACATATTTTACTTAACAATTATTTTCTCTTTCTAAAAAAAAATAAAATGTTAACAATCCACATCACTCATTACCAACATTAATCACTAATGGTATATTTCACATCTGATCACTGTAGGTAATGCTGGGGAAACCTGACTCTTCTATCCATTTTTGTTGTTACCTCATTATTGTATCTTTGCATTTTCCTTTTTCCTTTTTAAACAGATTCTTTTTCTTTTCTTTTTTTTTAAAGTCACTTTTTCTTTTTTAGCTTTGGAGTGTGTTGTTAATATTTATTCTTCCATTTTTTTTTTTTTTTAATTGAGCATTCTGTAACACCTTTTCTTCATCTTTTTTAATTTCAATTATAACTTTTTCTTCATCAATTGTTTTCTTTTGTTTCAGATTCTAATTTTAATTTTTCTCCTTTCTCTTTTATCTTCTTTGATTCACCTTCTATTATGGCTTTCCTCCTCCTTGTTTTTTCTATTTAGGTCTGTATGTTTTATAATTACTTATTCTTCCTTATTTTTTCTTTAGTTTCTGTTTTATTTGCTTCTTCAGCTTTTGTTTTATTTGCTTCTTCAGCTTTTGTTATATTTGCTTCTTCAGCTTATTGTTTTATTTGCTTCTTCAGCTTTTGTTTTATTTGCTTCTTCAGCTTTTGTTTTATTTGCTTCTTCAGCTTTTGCCTCCTGTCTTAGCCTCTCTGCGGCTTCTTTTTTGTTTTTAACTTCATTACCTTCTAATATTTTTCTTCATTCTCTTCGACTGGCTTAACTTTATTTTCTTCTAACAATATTTTCTTTTTCGTTTCACTTTCCTTCATATCCTTTTATTTTATCTATTTCTGAACCGTACTTTCTGTATCCAGAGTATATTTTCTTTCGGCTGATTTTTTTTTTTTAAAGTTTCTGGTTTTATTTCAGCCACATCTACATTTTTCCTTATCTTTGGTTCTGGTTTCTTTATTTTAGCTTTCCTTTTGGAATATTCAGTGATTTTTTAAATTTCCAATTCTGGTTTAGATTCTACTTTTACTTCTTCCTTATTTATATCTGTTTCTTTGTTTTTCATCTGTTTCGCCATCATCACTCCCGTCTTGCGGCATCGTGAACGTCGGGGTCAACAAATTGTTGCTGTCTTTATAGCTTCAGAGATTTTAGTACTTTTTAGTCAAATAAATATAACTTCACTTTTTATATTTTTATTTCACACATTACTTTTTTACAATATGTAACCTTCTGATTTTATACATGTGACTAAAATATCAATCGATATTTTTTATAATTATTAATACGATTTGATACCCTACATGTCTATAAATATGATCCATGAGCGTTTAGTGTTTAGTAGTAGGCACTGATAATGCAGTCCTTTATCCTCAAGATCTTCTTAGTAGCCTCTGTCCATCTGGACTACCAACTTATTGATTTTTTTTTTCACTTTTATTTTTAAATCCACACCTGTCAAAAACATTATTGGCAATCAGCGGATGTGCTGAAATCAGATTATAAAACATAAAGTGGCTTGGAGGAGAGATAGTGCCCCCAGCCCATTGGCACCCCTTCCTTGTCTTTGGTTTACTTCTATGTAAGTAGGTCTCTCATCTTTCTTTCCAGTCTCCTGTTGGTATTCTATGGCATGAGAGATGTGGCCATACTATTGATGAGTTTCTTTGGGTGTCTCTTTAATTTTTCATGGAACAGTCGGTAGTGGGTCCGTATGTGTTCAATGAGTGTTGGTATTAGTAGGTCAGTGTGTATAGTTTTATTGTTAGCGTACCAATTTATTGTATGCTTGTATTATTATATCATAGATTAAAATTAAAAATTAGATGGCTAATTATATTTTTTATGTAATCTTCAACAACCTAATCAGTGGAATTATAACCAGGTTATAAATTACAGCGATGCCTGAAATTACCATTGAGGAAATTATGCTCCAATTATTACTTCAATACAAGATTTTAATCGATAAACAAATAAAACTTCAATTATTAGTTAATATTATCTACGTTCGTTATAAGAATGAGCGAAGCAGTGACCAAGCATGCTAGTGGAATATATTTTCTTAATTTTAGAAAATGAAGACTAAAACGACAAGAAGCTGCCCGTCGTTACAGACTACTTCATCATTTACTAGACAAACGTTCAAAGCTCTCAATTAATTACAAAAGACTCATATACATGAATGTGATTAGACCTATTTGGACGTACGGAGTTGAGCTTTGGGGCTCCACTAAACCATCCAATTCATCTCGTATTCAATCCTTACAATCCAAAATCCTTCGAAAAATCCTCAATGTTCCTTACTTTGTCACCAATAAACTTATCCATAAAGATCTTAATGTTCTATATGTTACTGATTTAACCCAAATCAGATACCAATCCTTTCATAGTAAGCTCCATAACCACTCAAATCCACTAGTTTCTCAACTTTCTTCCCGCTCAACTCCCAATAATCCTCCGAGGCGTCTGAAAAGAAGATGGCCTAGAGATCTTCTCGTGTAGATTTTTATTAAAGTGCTGCTAATCTTTATCCATAAAGATCTTAATGCTCCACATGTTGCTGATTCAGCCCACACCAGATACCTATCCTTTCTCAACTTGCTTCTTACTCCTTCCTGACAATCCTCCGAGGCGTCTGAAATGAAGATGGCCTAGAGAATTTCAAGTGTAGAATTTTTAATAAAGAGCTCTTTATTAAAGAGTAGTTCTTTTTAGGTTTTGACATGTTATTGTAATCGTTGTCAATACATTTACTTGATGTATATTTGTTGTAAATTTCAATAAATGTATATATTTAAAGTAAAATTTTAGAAAATGAAATAATGAAATATATAATTTTTTTTTCGAATGATGTATGCTTAATAAATATACTATAAATCCTATATAAAGTACGTTTTTTGTAATGAACCATTGAATATTTAGTATTTCTTTTCTTTTTTTTTAATTTTGAAGATTACTCCCCATCAGACCTGAATAAACATATACACAACTCAGGATTTTTTTTTTTTTTGGCACCATAACGAAAGAATTTGATATTTTCCCATTTTATAAAATGGGGTTCCATTCCGAATTTGGTACGGAGACATGGTGGCAAAATGAGGAAGGCACTCCCTGATGAGTTGGTGATGAAGAGCTGCGTGCTCAATGAGGAACAAAATGAAAGGCAACGAATCCCGAGATGTACTCTAAATGAAATCCTTTCTTTCACCTTCTTTGTCAACGCATTTTTTTTTTTTTTTCGACTAGTAGTTATTAAAATTTAGAATATTAAAATTTTTCGAAACAAAAGAAAATACAGTATAAAGTAAAACATACATGCATTAAATGCATATGTATTTGATGAAATGAAATGAAATTACTCTTTATTCCAGGATACATTGTCACAGAATAATAATAATATATAATTGCATGGCTCCTTTGTTTGGCTGTATTAATTTCAGATAAAGATATTGACAAATAAAAAAAAAAGAAACTTATAAATAAAGTTTAATCTTGTGGATAGGGATTAGACAGAGAACTTGAATTTTAAGACAGTAAAAATTTGACACTTCTATGTTAATTGATGATGAAATCTGTATGCGACATATATGCTGGATTTTGATACATTTCATTAATTTACCCAAATAACTGATCATTTCTTAACTTTATCGATCCTTCTATAATATCATGTGCACTTCAACTAACTATGGAATCTTGTTGAATCAATCCATTGCAAGGAAGATCTCATACTACGCAAGTCTTCATTATATGACGGCAGTACACCCATAAACATTCCTATATGCAATGGCTAACCCTTTATTATTTTATTACTACCCTTTCCTAATTACTTTCCTATCTCTTTCAACTCTTTCCGTTCAAATTTGAAACAAAATTAAATATATATACTAAACTATGAGTTGTAGCTCTTTAGGTTTGAAAAGAAGTTCTCCGGACGATCATTGACGCAATATGTATGCTCTGAACGAAACATTCCAAAAAAATTAAAATATATATGCAAGGTAAAAGAAATAAATAAATTAAAAGGCAACGACATTGTTATGTTCTTGATATACCGACCCAAGAAGGCGAGATTGAGATGATTGAGGCACCTGTAGAGGATGCCTGCGTGGAGTTTGCCTAAAAAATTATTGAACTATAACCAGGAGGATTTTATCGAAGGAAATCGCAATTAAAATGGGATGATTTGGAGCAAGACCACTGTCAGGCAGGAGTGAGAGGATGGCGCTGCAAGGACTCGGACCGAGATGAAGGTCCAGGCCCTGCTATAATGAATGTTGCACTGAACAAATAAATAAATATATTTATATAGACATATCCACTCTCCTCTTGTGAAACACATAGCCTTTGTAAAGTGGGTACCCCTTAATTGGGAGAAAACCTGGCACTTGATTGGAATTCAATCTGGATTTAGTGCTTATTTAATATTTTTGGAAAATTGCTAATGAATCCAGAAAATAATAAAACGTTGCTAGATACGTTTTGGAACAGGACATTAGAACAAATTACATTGGTCAACATCAAAATTGCCTTTTACATGGAAATGTACTATTTAACTCACTGAATCTAAATTCGAAACTTAAAATTGTTAGTTAGCTCTTAGAGTCAATTGATGTCAAATTTAAGAGACGCCAAAATAAAAGAAGGAATCTATATTGGGCTCCAAATTTTGAGAGATTCTAAAGAACCAATACTTTTCGATTTTGCAGGGCTTTGAAAAAGAGGCTTGGTAGTCTTTCAACATAAATGAAAATTATATTGAACTTGTTAACTATCTCCAACAAAAGTATCAAGAGCTGGGTTGCAATGTGTCCCTCAAATTAATTTTCTTCATTCCCTTTTAGAGTTTTTCCCTACTAGCTGCGGTTATGTAAGTGACAAACATGAACACCGATTCCACAAGACATATGGAAAATAGGTACCAAGGCCACTGGAATGCTTCAATGCTAGCGGACTACTGCTGGAACTTGATTACAGACACCCCAGAACCTGATTATAAAATACGAGCGAGAAAGAAGAGAAATTCTTTTTTAAATATTAAACAGGTTAAATATTGTGTAGATATTTTAAAATTATTAATTTCATATAAAAAATTAAATAAAGTATTATCTTTTTTAATATATTGTTTTTATTCTTTGACATTTTTCCTAAAGTCAAGTTTTTTTATACTATGCATATTTTTTTAAATAAGAGCTAACTTTAAAAAAAAAAAATCTGTATTTTTGTATTTAGTGACCCCAAATTATTATAAAAATATGGCATTTATTCAAAAGGCACACACAAAGTAAGATTTTGTAGACCATCGTAAGTAAAATTTTTGTATATACCACGATCTATAGTTGCAATGAAAGTGAAAAGGTTGTTTAAGGCGGTATGATCTCGTTCTAATTGATATAGTTTGTTGTATGTTTTTTTGGGGCTTAACGTCCTTATGTACCCCGACTACACTCAACAAGGACGGGTTATCCTACAGGTTACCTTATCTATTGTAGTGTAGGCTGGGAAGGTCAAGATTTAATCGTGGGTTTGCCACGAAATAAATTTTTAACCCACCCGGGTGGGAATCGAACCCTCGGCCTTCAGTACCAAGCGAGTTGAGATCCTCGCCCCAACTCGCTCGGCCATCGAGTCCCCTGATTGATATAGTCTAAGACAGCTTTTACTAAAAGTTTGTTGGTTTGAAGGTTAGAAAGGTTCTACAAAAGAAAAATACATCATGTGCAACCTATCCATATTGGTATGACCATGGAAGTGCAATATGGCGCCGAAGAGTGGAATAAGTGGGGAAATACTGGCCAAAAGAAGGAGTGGCCAAAGTCAAGGGCCGTTCTAGAACAATACGACAAAGGCAGTCCCTTAAAGGGCCAAAGGAACGAATGATATTGCGTCCGCGATTGAGAGAACAATGGGTTCTAAAGCGGTGGCTAGGATAAGGCAGTGCAGTAGTGGCCTGCTTCTGGGGATCTAGGACTCAGTGGGTATAAGTGGTCCCCATGGGAGGATGGGAGTATGGATCGCTTCTCCCCAGTCCAGGTGGGTCGTATCAATTCTCGCTTCTCGTTTACAGGAAACTGCTTCTTACCTGGAAGGATTCAAGGGGAAAAAACGTTCTAGTTGAGGTATATCATCAAATTGTTTATTATTCGAATGAGAAGTAAACATTTACTTCTCGGCCTAAGTTCAGTTATTTTCTTTAGTACAATTAAGATACTTGAGGTCATATAGAAATTAAATATTCGGATCAAAAATCTTAACCTTTTTATGTTAGCATTTTAACGACATTAAAGCTGATCGTTGAAGAAATCTTCTTATTGCAAATTGATCTCTATTTCTTCATAATTCCTTCCTTTCTTTGCTATTTCTAGAAGATGAAGGAAAATTCCGTCTTTGATAGACCTGACTCTTTATTTTTTTAGTGTTGAAAGTAACTGTTTCCGAGCTATTGGATCTAACAGCCAAGAACATACAATTTTCAACGCTTTCCCCCTCCACTGCCCAAACCTAATGCTATTTCGAGGAAATCTTTCTACCACATTTAGAGCTAAGGTTGGTAAACTATTTCTAGTAGCCAGACCTTTTTAATTTTGTTTCGATTTCAAGGTTCGAATGCTGATTACCCTTTATTATAATAAACATATTACCTTTAACAATAAATATTTTATTTTTAGAAATAAACATTTAATTAATAATAAATAACTATTCATTTATAACAATAAACATTTCAATTTTAACAATAAACATATAATTTTTAACAATTAAAACTTTTTTTTTTAATTTTTCTTATTCCTCCAACTATATCTCCTTAAGCTTTGATCCCAACAAAAAAAAAGTATAGAATCTTTTTTGTAAAGAATTTTATGTTAATTAATTATGTTAATCTTCTAATTGCAAATTGATCACTTTTTTTCAAAATTCCTTCCTTTTTTCCCATTTCTAGAAGATGAAGGAGAATTCTTCAGTCTTAAATAGACTTGTCTCTTTATTTTTAAATTCTAGTTGGACAAGCAGCAGTAAAGGTACATAATTAAACTTCTGAACGATATTATTACTTTTATGTGATGTATTTAAAAGAAGTTTATGTTTACGAAAAATTGTAGTTTTAACATGTGAATGGTGTTCCTAACGAAATACAGTGGCACATCGGACCATGGGACTATAAAGTATGTAAATAAATAAAATTAATAATCTTGTTGACTGTCACGAATGGACCAAGAATGTCCTAATAAAATATTGTTTTATTTTTATTTTAGTATACGAAATAAAATAGTGTCCTTAAGGACGAAAACTAAAATTTAAAATCATTAAATCCTAAAAAATAAAAATAAATAGTATCCTTAAGGACGAAACCTAATTTTTCGGGAAGAAGTGTGGCCAAGGATGTCCTTCCGTTATCTTAAAACGATTTTTAAGATAACGAAAGGACGATTTAAATCCTGAAAGATTAAAAAAAAAAAATAAATAATAAAAAAGTAATTGGTTTGTTGTTGTACGTGAATACTTTTATGCAACGGTTTATAGTTTTTAAATAACAAATTTTTATTTATGTATTTGGGATTAAAACAAGGAAACTAGTAATTATTGTTACAATATAACCTTATTAATTATAGATCTGTGATACGAAAAGTACAACACTGATGGCAATCAAGATACATCGAGATTTCCGATAAACGTTAAATCAATACAGGTATTACCTAACGTTGTTAGGTATATGTAGGTAAGGTATATTAGGTATCAATTTGTCAATATATGACAAATTGAACTCGCTGAGCATGAAGTCGGACAATGAGCGGTTTTGTGAGACATCAATATTACAGTCTCCAACAATCATAACTGGTGTATTAAGATCAGGCTCGTAATCGGTTATAATTTTAACAACGACCGTAACATAAAGAGTTTAATTTCTGCTAACGCTTTGCCTGGGTGGATATACACACATCCAAGTAGGAATTTGAAGATGCCATTGGCCGTTACGTTTTCTAGACAGACAACACCAGGTGTTGCGTCTTTCATTTCCATATAAATTTCCGAAAAGCCAATGTCAACTCTATTACAATTAGTAAAGCTATAGATATTGCGATAAATGGCGACTCCACCGGCTCTGCGACTTGATGATGATACCACTACCGATGATGTAGTTGCAATTTGCCTGTTCTTAGCGGCATTACAATATAACCTTGGTTCAATGCTACGGATATTCACTGGCATGGAATAAAATTTTTTACATTCACTGTCACTACTTTAAACTAATGTTTTAATTACAATCGGTAGATTTTGACGACAGCTGACGATTAAAACTTAAACGAATATCGTAGCTTCTCCGACTCAAAAGTTGCACTAATTTCAAATCTCTAAACACAGCAAAATAACCTCAAAATTGCGGCGCTTCTCCCTCCACCGAGTGCTATGCGTCACTGTTGTTGAATTCTATGATCCTTTAGCTATCCAGTGGTATAATTTAATTTTTGATGTAGAGGATATATTCAAAACTACAACGCCAAACAGTATCCCCCGATTTTGTTATCATTAGGTTTTTTGGATTTTTCCATCTGTCGTTCGTCCAATTCATGTGGAACCCATTTTCCAACCTTTTGAATCTTTCCCATAGCTCTCAGGCGATCGGAAATGGCTTGCCTAGTGACATTCAACTGTTCTGCCATCATTTGTTGGGTTTGGGTATTGTCAGAGTTGGGCAGTACTTAATTACATTAGTATTTAAGTACACAAACAATTACAAGTACTTGTACTTGGAACAACAAGTACATTGTGTACTTGGTAGTTAAGTACTTGGCAGTTCGCAAATACTTTTACCAAATACTGTATATGTACTTGTGGCTTTCAAGTACAATTACATGTACTTGAAAAAAGTAATTGTGACGGCAAATACCAATGAGTACTTGTATCTGTACTTGCAAGACTGCAAGTACAACTACTCAGTTTTAAAACAACCGGATTTCGTAAACTTTGATAATAAAGTTACATACATATATACCAACAGTATTAGTGTGGAACATAACAGAATTAATTTTTTTATGGGGGGGGAGGGGGGGGGGGGGGGGGGGGCTGAATCGGACATAAAACTTTTTTCGTAAAATTCGATATTGGAGTTACATACATATATACCAACACTATTAGTGTGAAACATAACAGAATTAATTTTTTTTGGGGGGGGAGGGGGGCTGAATCGGAGATAAAACTTTTTTCATAAAATTTGATATTGGAATTACATACATATATAGCAACACTATTAGTGTGGAACATAACAGAATTAATTTTTTGAGCGGGGAGGGGGGGGGCGCTGAATCGGACATAAATATTTTTTCGTAAAATTCGATATTGGAGTTACATACATATATAGCAACACTATTAGTGTGGAACATAACAGAATTAATTTTTGGGGGGGAAGGGGGGGGGGGCTAAATCGGACATAAATATTTTTTTCGTGAAATTCGATATTGGAGTTACATACATATATAGCAACAGTATTAGTGTGAAACATAACAGAATTAATTTTTTTGGGGGGAGAGGGGGGGGCTGAATCGGACATAAATATTTTTTCGTAAAATTCGATATTGGAGTTACATACATATATAGCAACACTATTAGTGTGGAACATAATAAAATTAATTTTTTTTGGGGTGGGAGGGGGGTTCAATCGGACATAAAACTTTTTTCGTAAAATTTGATATTGGAATTACATACATATATACCAACACTATTAGTGTGGTACATAACAGAATTATTTTTTTTGGGGGGGGGGGGGGGGGGGGGGGAGGGGGGGGGGGGGAAATTGAATCGTACATAAATTTTTTTTTCCTATTGGATATTGGAGTTACATACATATATACCAACACTCTATTAGTGTGGAACATAACAGAATTATTTTTTTTTTTTTTTTTTTTTGGGGGGGGGGGAGGAGGGGGGGAGGTTGAATCGGACATAAATATTTTTTCGTAAAATTCGATATTGGAGTTACATACATATATAGCAACACTATTAGTGTGGAACATAACAGAATTAATTTTTGGGGGAGGA
The DNA here is from genome assembly GCA_003667255.2 of Euschistus heros. Lineage (NCBI taxonomy): Eukaryota > Metazoa > Arthropoda > Insecta > Hemiptera > Pentatomidae > Euschistus > Euschistus heros. The sequence continues at coordinate 297,607 of RCWM02000864.1, read as the reverse complement.
GGGAGGGGGGGGGCTGAATCAGACATAAAATTTTTTTCGTAAGATTGGATATTGGAGTTACATACATATATAGCAACACTATTAGTGTGGAACATAACAGAATTAATTTTGGGGGGGGGAGGGGGCGGGGCTGAATCAGACATAAAACTTTTTTCGTAAGATTTGATATTGGAATTACATACATATATAGCAACACTATTAGTGTGGAACATAACAGAATTAATTTTTTTTTGGGGGGGAGGGAGGGGGGGGCTGAATCGGACATAAAACTTTTATGTCCGATTCTGCCCCCCCCCCCCCCTCACCCAAAAAAAAAAAAATAATGATGTCATGTTCTACACTAATAGTGTTGGTATATATGTATGTAACTGCAATATTAAATTTTACGAATAACTTTTTATGTCCGATTCTATCCCCCCCCCCCACATAATTATTTTTGTGATGTTCCACACTAATAGTGTTGGTATATATGTATGTAACTCCAATATCAAATTTTATGAAAAAATTTTTATGTCCGATTCTGCCCCCCCCCCCTTTCCCCCCTAAAAAAAAATAATGATGTCATGTTCTACACTAATAGTGTTGGCATATATGTATGTAACTGCATTTTTAAATTTTACAAAAAACATTATATGTCCGATTCAGTCCCCCTCCTCCCCCCCCCCTCATAATTAATTCTGTGATGTTCTATACTAATATTGCTGGTATATATGTATGTAACTCCAATATAAAATTTTACGAAACAATTTTTATGTCCGATTCTGCCCCCCCCCCTCTCTCCCCCCCCCCAAATAATGATGTCATGTTCTACACTAATAGTGTTGGTATATATGTATGTAACTGCAAAATTAAATTTTATGGAAAACTTTTTATGTCCGATTCAGTCCCCCCTCCACCCCCCCATAATTATTTCTGTGATGTTCCACACTAATAGTGTTAGTATATATGTATGTAACTGCAAAATTAAATTTTATGGAAAACTTTTTATGTCCGATTCAGTCCCCCCCCCCTCCTCCCCCCCCAAAAATTGTTTCTGTGATTTTCCACACTAATAATGTTGGTATATATGTATGTAACTCCAATATCAAATTTTACGAAACAATTTTTTTGTCCGATACTGCCCCCCCCCTCTCTCCCCCCCCCCAAAAAAAATAATGATGTCATGTTCTACACTAATAGTGTTGGTATATATGTATGTAACTGCAAAATTAAATTTTATGGAAAACTTTTTATGTCCGATTCAGTCCCCCCCCCACCCCCCCCCCTACATAATTATTTCTGTGATGTTCCACACTAATAGTGTTGGTATATATGTATGTAACTCCAATATCAAATTTTATGGAAAACTTTTTATGTCCGATTCTGCCCCCCCCCCTCTCCCCCCCCTAAAAAATAATGATGTCATGTTCTACACTAATAGTGTTGGTATATATGTATGTAACTGCAAAATTAAATTTTATGGAAAACTTTTTATGTCCGATTCAGTACCCCCTCCACCCCCTACATAATTATTTCTGTGATGTTCCACACTAATAGTGTTAGTATATATGTATGTAACTGCAAAATTAAATTTTATGGAAAACTTTTTATGTCCGATTCAGTCCCCCCCCCCCTCCTCCCAAATAATTAATTCTGTGATTTTCCACAATAATAATGTTGGTATATATGTATGTAACTCCAATATCAAATTTTACGAAACAATTTTTATGTCCGATACTGCCCCCCCCCCCTCTCTCTCCCCCAAAAATAATGATGTCATGTTCCACACTAATAGTGTTGGTATATATGTATGTAACTGCAAAATTAAATTTTATGGAAAACTTTTTATGTCCGATTCAGTCCCCCCCCCCCCTCTACATAATTATTTCTGTGATTTCCCACACTAACAATGTTGGTATATATGTATGTAACTGCAAAATTAAATTTTATGGAAAACTTTTTATGTCCGATTCAGTCCCCTCCCCCCCTACATAATTATTTCTGTGATGTTCCACACTAATAGTGTTGGTATATATGTATGTAACTCCAATATCGAATTTTATGGAAAAATTTTATGTCCGATTCAGTCCCCCCCCCCCCCACCCCCCTACTAATTATTTCTGTGATGTTCCACACTAATAGTGTTGGTATATATGTATGTAACTCCAATATCAAATTTTATGGAAAACTTTTTATGTCCGATTCAGTCCCCCCCTCCCCCCCCTCTACTAATTATTTCTGTGATGTTCCACACTAATAGTGTTGGTATATATGTATGTAACTCCAATATCAAATTTTATGGAAAACTTTTTATGTCCGATTCAGTCCCCCCCCCCCCCCCCTCCACTAATTATTTCAGTGATGTTCCACACTAATAGTGTTGGTATATATGTATGTAACTCCAATATCAAATTTTATGGAAAACTTTTTATGTCCGATTCAGTCCCCCCCCCCCCCCCTACTAATTATTTCTGTGATGTTCCACACTAATAGTGTTGGTATATATGTATGTAACTCCAATATCAAATTTTATGGAAAACTTTTTATGTCCGATTCTGCCCCCCCCCCCCCCCCCCCCCCAAAAAATAATGATGTCATGTTCTACACTAATAGTGTTGGTATATATGTATGTAACTGCAATATTAAATTTTACGAAAAACTTTTTATGTCCGATTCAGTCCCCCCCCCCCCCCCCCCACATAATAAAAATTCTAGGATGTACCATACTAATATTGCTGGTATATATGTATGTAACTCCAATATCAAATTTTACGAAACAATTTTTATGTCCGATTCTGCCCCCCCCCCCCCCCCCCCCCAAAAATAATGATGTCATGTTCTACACTAATAGTGCTGGTATATATGTATGTAACTCCAATATCAAATTTTACGAAACAATTTTTATGTCCGATTCTGCCCCCCCCCCCCCTCTCCCCCCTCTAAAAAATAATGATGTCATGTTCTACACTAATAGTGTTGGTATATATGTATGTAACTGCAAATTAAATTTTATGGAAAACTTTTTATGTCCGATTCAGTCCCCCCCCCCCCCCCCCCTACATAATTATTTCTGTGATGTTCCACACTAATAGTGTTGGTATATATGTATGTAACTGCAAAATTAAATTTTATGGAAAACTTTTTATGTCCGATTCAGTCCCCCCCCCCCCCCCCCCCTACATAATTATTTCTGTGATGTTCCACACTAATAGTGTTAGTATATATGTATGTAACTGCAAAATTAAATTTTATGGAAAACTTTTTATGTCCGATTCAGTCCCCCCCCCCCCCCCCCTACTAATTATTTCTGTGATATTCCACACTAATAGTGTTGGTATATATGTATGTAACTCCAATATCAAATTTTATGGAAAACTTTTTATGTCCGATTCTGCCCCCCCCCCCCCCTCCTCCCTCTAAAAAATAATGATGTCATGTTCTACACTAATAGTGTTGGTATATATGTATGTAACTGCAAAATTAAATTTTATGGAAAACTTTTTATGTCCGATTCAGTCCCCCCCCCCCCCCCCCTACATAATTATTTCTGTGATGTTCCACACTAATAGTGTTAGTATATATGTATGTAACTGCAAAATTAAATTTTATGGAAAACTTTTTATGTCCGATTCAGTCCCCCCCCCCCCTCCCCCCTACTAATTATTTCTGTGATGTTCCACACTAATAGTGTTGGTATATATGTATGTAACTCCAATATCAAATTTTAAGAAACAATTTTTTTGTCCGATACTGCCCCCCCCCTCTCTCCCCCCCAAATAATGATGTCATGTTCCACACTAATAGTGTTGGTATATATGTATGTAACTGCAAAATTAAATTTTATGGAAAACTTTTTATGTCCGATTCAGTCCCCCCCCCCCTCTACATAATTATTTCTGTGATGTTCCACACTAATAGTGTTGGTATATATGTATGTAACTGCAAAATTAAATTTTATGAAAAACTTTTTATGTCCGATTCAGTCCCCCCCCCCCCCCCCCCCCCCACAAAATTAATTCTGTGATGTTCCACACTAATAGTGTTGGTATATATGTATGTAACTCCAATATCGAATTTTATGGAAAACTTTTTATGTCCGATTCAGTCCCCCCCCCCCCCCCCTACTAATTATTTCTGTGATGTTCCACACTAATAGTGTTGGTATATATGTATGTAACTCCAATATCAAATTTTATGGAAAACTTTTTATGTCCGATTCAGTCCCCCCCCCCCCCCCCCCTACTAATTATTTCTGTGATGTTCCACACTAATAGTGTTGGTATATATGTATGTAACTCCAATATCAAATTTTATGGAAAACTTTTTATGTCCGATTCAGTCCCAGTCCCCTCCCTCTCCCCCCTACTAATTATTTCTGTGATGTTCCACACTAATAGTGTTGGTATATATGTATGTAACTCCAATATCAAATTTTATGGAAAACTTTTTATGTCCGATTCAGTCCCCCCCCCCCCCCCCCCCTACTAATTATTTCTGTGATGTTCCACACTAATAGTGTTGGTATATATGTATGTAACTCCAATATCAAATTTTATGGAAAACTTTTTATGTCCGATTCAGTCCCCCCCCTCCCCCCTACTAATTATTTCTGTGATGTTCCACACTAATAGTGTTGGTATATATGTATGTAACTCCAATATCAAATTTTATGGAAAACTTTTTATGTCCGATTCAGTCCCCCCCCCCCCCCCCCCCCTACTAATTATTTCTGTGATGTTCCACACTAATAGTGTTGGTATATATGTATGTAACTCCAATATCAAATTTTATGGAAAACTTTTTATGTCCGATTCTGCCCCCCCCCCCTCTCCTCCCTCTAAAAAATAATGATGTCATGTTCTACACTAATAGTGTTGGTATATATGTATGTAACTGCAATATCAAATTTTACGAAAAAAATTTGATCTCCTATTCAGCCCCTCCCCTCCCTCCACATAGTTAATTCTAGGATGTACCATACTAATATTGCTGGTATATATGTATGTAACTCCAATATCAAATTTTACGAAACAATTTTTATGTCCGATTCTGCCCCCCCCTCTCCCCCCCCCAAAAATAATGATGTCATGTTCTACACTAATAGTGTTGGTATATATGTATGTAACTGCAAAATTAAATTTTACGAAAAAAATTTTATGTCCGATTCAGTCCCCCTCCTCCCCCTCATATAATTAATTCTGTGATATTCTACACTAATAGTGTTGGTATATATGTATGTAACTGCAATATTAAATTTTACGAAAAAATTTTTGTTTGATTCACCCCCCCCCCCAAAATTAATTCTGTGGCGTTCCACACTAATAGTGTTGGTATATATGTATGTAACTCCAATATTAAGTTTTACGAAAATCGGGCGCGGTTTTTATATCCGTTTTACCCCCCCTTCCCCTAAAAAAAAAATTAAGCCCACCTCCCCCACCACCTCAAAAATTCCAAATTGATTTAGTGATTTTTCACCAATACTAAAAAGTGTGACCATATCACCTTTTCAAATTTTTCAGATATCAATTGAGTTGTTTCAAAGCAGAGTAACTGTAGTTGTGGCTGGGTAAGTACAATTACAAATACTAGATAGTATTCGCCGTCACAATTACTTTTTTTAAGTACTGTACTTGTACTTGGAAGCTTTTAAGTACAAGTACTTGTTAGTAAAAGTACTTGTGAACTGGCAAGTACAAGTACAGATGTACTTGTAGTTGCAAGTACTTTCCAATTACTGTAACTGTACTTGTGTAATTGTACTTTAAGTACTTTTTGCCCAACTCTGGGTATTGTCTTCGTCTAATAAAGATTGCAATTCGAAGTCCTCAAACTTTTTTGGTCGATTTTCTCGTTTTTGATCAGTAACATCAAAATCACCACGTTTGAAACTTTGAAACCAACGTTCACATGTCCTGACGGTTGGAGCAACATCGCCATAAGTCTCAACAAGAATTCGATGACATTCAGATGCCTTTTTCTTTTGATTAAATAAGAAAATCATGACATGCCGCAAATGCTCTTTATTTGGCTTAAAATTAGACATTTTTAACACCAAAGAAAGGTATGATACGTCCACGTAAACGACTTAAAAACAACTGACTTTTGTAAACAAATGACTAACAAACAAAATAGCGTTTAGAGATAAGCAAATCCTTCAATAGGCTAAGAGCGCATTCTATTGGAATTAAAACGACATTTTAAACTTGCATACCTGGTACATGGCACCTAAAAATAAATAAATAAAATAAAATAATCTATGGCCTGTTAATGATCCACGGGTGTGTATATATATAATAAGTGCCTTTGGCCATGTTGCAGTACACGGCACCTTAAAATAAATAAAAATATATTTAACATATAGATTGATACATTTTCTATTCAGAATTTGTTCTGGACATCCAAAAAAAAAAATATTTTCAAGAATTGATCATACTTTATATGAATGAAATAAAAATACATTGTATTAATTGAATAGAAAGGTAACTTATTTAGCGGGACACACTGTATATATTAAATGAGAACATTTTTACAATAAAGATAAAATTAATTTTTAAAGAACTGTCTACTATGGATTGTCTTATATGTTCGTTTTCATATATCTGTACCTAGGAGGTACAGAACACTGTCACATTTCCGTAACTTTACAGGAGAGCAGTTTAAAAAAAAAAAAAAAATTCATTTCCTGAACTGTTTATTATACTGTATTAGACTTTCACATCCAGGCTAGAAATAGTTTGGTAACCCGTCCTTCCTGTCCTAATTGGAGTACATAAGGACGCTATGCCCTTCCCCCAAAAAATAAATAAATAAAAAAACGAAAACATTTTTATGTAATCTACCCTACAATAATTTGTCTTGGATAGAATTCTATAGCTCTGTATAAAGGGGGAAAAGGTGAATAAGAATACGTAATGATATATTTTTGGTAAAAAAAGGCCTAGTGTTCTGTTCCTCCGAGGTACAGGTATAACTTTTACATTAATTTTCTTTTTACATTCACTTAATATGTAAATATTAGAGAATTTTTTTTTACGCTCATTTCCATCATTAAGATTATATAATAAATCAGTTATATAAAAACCATAAAGTGCAGCACTGTGCTCCAACTACCAGGTTTATGCTGTGATTATATTTCATAATGCAATTGCACCGAAAATATAGCTCAAGCTACAGTTATACAAGCACATTATGATGTCTGAGAACACGAAAGAAAAGAGTAACAAACGAACTTCCTTGAAAGATCAGTTTCAAAATTTAATGAAATGGTACTAACAATATCATTGGATATTACAAAATATACAACCAACACCCCAAAAACCAGCCAACAAAATTTACTCAATAAAAATAATAAAGTTTCATAACACAAATAAAAAATTAACAGATTCCTGTTGAACAGATCCGCTACCTAGGACTCCAACTGGACAAACGTTTAACTTGGAATCCACTTTGAAGACTAAAACGACAGGAAACTGCTCGTCGTTTTCGACTTCTTCAACATTTAATAGACAGACGTTCAAACCTACCAATTAATTACAAAAGGCTTATTTACATGACAGTTATCAGAGCTATTTGGACATATAAAGCTGAGCTTTGGGGCTCCATCAAACAATCTAATTCATCTCGTATCCAATCCTTGCAATCCAAAATCCTTCGAAAAATCCTTAATGCTCGTTACTTTGTCACAAATACATTTATCCACTAAGACCTTAACATTCCACATGTTACTGATATAGCCTAAACCAGATACCTATCATTTCGTTGTAAACTCCATAACCATTCTAATCCACTAGACTCCCAACTTGCTTCTCATTCTATTCCCGATAATCCGCCGAGACGTCTGAAAATAAGATGGCCGAGAGACCTTCTTATACAGATTTTTTTTTTTATTGAAGTGCTAGTAGTGATTGGTTCTTCAGATGTTATTGACAAGTCATTGTAAATGTAGCACTAATACACATGTTACCAATGCAAAACACGTTGCGTACTTTGTGGGGTTGTTTCTAGGATAACGTTTCTGCAAGGTGGGTTGGCGAAAATTCTTCTCAACCACCAGATTTTTCTCCATCTAAGATTCTCTTTGTAGAGGATGTGTCTGCTCCAAGGAAAGGGGGTTCTCCTGTTTCCTGGTTAAATCATATGCTATAGTATAATATTAACAGCTAGGAAAAAGGATATAGTATAAAGTATAATAGTATAAGGATGAGTATATAGTAATTTAAGATTTCAAAGCGGTGAAATCCTTCACCATAAAATTAATTATTAAATTATTACCTTGTAAATCAAATACATACATACATCGGTGGCTCTACATCCCGTCACCGAGACTGGGCCTTCTCAAATGTAAATCAAAAATTGATATTTATTATTGAATTTTCACTGATATTGATGAGGTATAGCTGACTGTTAAGTATTTAGAGAAGTAGATTTTTGGTGTATGCAATCATAAAGATACACAGCAATTAAAAAATAAGTTTTTTAATTTGTAATGCCAACGTTCCAACGTCCATTGCAAGCCTTCATCAAGGCTAGAAATAGAAAACCAACAAAAAGGTATGACTAAATTGTAGAAAGTATAAAAAGCAAAGGTATGAAAAGAATAAATATATAAAAGTAAATACTAAATATTTAAGATTATATATATTTAAGAATATATATTAACTTTGTATCTACTTTTTTTTAAATTTAAGGAAGCGTATGATCATGTTAAATGAGAAGAACTGCTGAAAGGTATGAAGAGTTTAGGTATACCTAAAAAGATTATTAACCTTACAAAAATGACACTACACGACACAAAGGCGGTGGTTAAATTCCATGATTTTTTGTCAGATGAATTTTCGGTAGGATGTGGATTAAGACAGGGAGACCAACTCTCTCCAAAGCATTTTAATTTAAGCCTTGAGCTTGCCACAAGAGCCATTAGAACAAACCCAGGTGGCGTAATTTACGATAGACTCACACAGCACATGGCGTATGCAGATGATTTTGTGATCACAGCCCGATCTGAAGCTGCCTTGTCAGGAGCGCTGCAGGAGTTGGAGGAAACTGCGTCAAGGATGGTTCTTGAGATAAATGAGGATAAAACCAAGTACATGATGATCTCGAGGCTAAAAAGAAGGGAAAAGCAGTCCATCCACCTTTCGACTCATGAATTCAAGACGGTGGGATCCTTCAAATACTTAGGCGCAACGGTGACAAGCAAAAATGATATACTTCCTGAAATAAAAACAAGAATAGCAGCCGGAAGCAGGTGTGTGTTTTCCATACAAAAATTGTTAAAATTTCGGAAACTATCAAGAAAAGTAAAGTTAATTATTTATAAGACGGTGATCCGACCCATTGTAACCTACGGCTGTGAGACATGGACCCTCACCAAGGAAACGGAATGAGTCCTTTTGGTGTGGTAGAGAAAAGTATTAAGAAAGATTTTTGGTCCGATTTGTCAAGAAGGAATTTGGAGGCACCGCCCAAATAGAGAGCTGAATACACTCTATGAAGATATCGACATAGTCACTTACACCAAAAAGGGAAGATTAAAGTGGCTCGGCATTCGGTTGAAAGAATGCCAGAACAGAGTTCTCAGGAGGATGCTATACGGCAGACCTGACGGACAACGACTAAGAGGGAGGCCGAGGGTGACGTGGCTACAAAATGTCAAAAAGGATCTCCAAAAAATGGGAGTCAGAATGTGGGAAAACCAAAGCCATGGATCGCCAGGAGTGGCTACCAATTGTGGAGGAGACCAAGGTTCTTCAAGAGCTGTAGAGCCCTTCAATAAATAAATTAATAAAATTTACTCATTAACTTTTAATTAACTATCACTCTGTTTAAGTTCCTTTCAATTTAAATTAATTCATTAATCTGTATGCATTATTCTTCATGGCCTTTAGATATTAAGTCATTAACTGGTCCTTACTACTTCATTAACTTTGTATCTACTCAGTTTTTATGTTTACCAATCATATTGTTGAATTTACTCATTAATTTTTTAATTAACTATCACTCATTTTAATATCTTTTAATTTCAATATTATTTCAATAGTCTTTATGTATTGTTTTCTTTACCTTTAGATATTGCCTTTACTCTTATACATTTATTCTTTTCATACCTTTGTTTTTTATACTCTCTACAATTTAGTCATAACTTTTTGTTTTTTTTCTACTTCTAGCCTTGATGAAGGCTTGCAATGCAAGTTGAAACATTGGATTTTCATAAACAAAGATTAATGAATACGTTTTTCTAGTAATTGATATATGTTGTATGGATAAAATCATAAACATCCATATTACTTATAGCCCTTGTGTATGGCAGATTTTAATGGTTATTAAATAAAAAATTTTCTCTAAAAAAAAAAAAAGGAATTAACAACCTGACCGTGACGTTAAAATATAATTGAAGAAATGATGGATTGCTTTCTCCAATTTATGATGGCTACATACTTATTCTCATTGAGTCTTTTAATGATGTCTGGAAAGAGGCATTCATTAACATACGGAGAGGTCCTCACACTTTTCTCCTGGAAATAATTATCCAGGTCGCTATAATTGCTAGCCAACGGTCCCTTTCATCAAGGATGTGAATATATACATATATATTTACAGTTTTCCATCTAGCGTGGTTTTCCTTCAACGAAACCTAATGGTTCACCCTCTCCCTATAACATTTAACTACTCCCTTTATGGGGGGAAATAATATAAGGCTTTTTAAAATTTCTTCCTACCTTTCAGGGAATTTCCTCTCACAAGGAGAAAAATGTTTTTATATATTTTCCCCTCGAATGAGCTTCCTTTTTGAAAAATAAACGAGGCTGTTTTCGGACCAATCACGGTCCTGCAAAGGACCCTAGAGCTTTGGACACGCTAATGGGGTCATTTAGGCCTCCTTCATTACTCCGGTTACAACACGCGAGGGGAAAACAAGGATTGTTTGAAAAAGGATGAAAAGAAAATTATTTGCCGATAAGTTCTTTTTAGACAGCTCATCGTTTCCCGTATCGGTGGCTGCCCCCTATAAGGTATTACCAGTAAAGCCTCTACCCCCTCCCCCCCACCCCCCAAGGGTGAGAGTAAATTGGTCAGCGTTTTTAGTCAAAGCCCTCGAGGAGCTTCTTAAGGCCTCCTGGATCCTGGATCCTTTCAATTTAAAGGAAATGGCTTTATTTAATTTCCTCCGAGAGGGGGCCAAAGAGATCCATTTTCCTCGCTTCCTAATATAGGGGTCGTTTTAACACCGCATTACTGAATCTCTCTTTCCCTGTCTTAGCTCCCATCTTATTTTATTCCTTATTTTTTATCTGTTCCATTTACTTTAAAATGGAAAATTATAGAAGGCCAGGATTAATTTTGTCATTAATATGCATTATTTACTTAAGAATTAAGAGCAATGCTTAGTGAAAAAATTTACTGAAACGAAGTTGTTTTTTTAACTATTTACTGATATTTACGGCTATATAAATTATATGCCTACAAGAAAATTTGAGGAAAATTATTACTATGACATGTCAATAACATGTTAACAACTACTTACTAGTGTGCACTTCAAAACCGCACGGGAATCTTTTCTCTAGTTATTTATTGGGAGTTGGAATTAATTTTAAAGGATTTTTTTTCGATTTTTGAGCATTTATTTAGAAAAAATGGTACAATGTTTATTATTCAAAGTATTGTCCATCGCTAGCGACTACTTTTTCCCATCTTTCTGGCAATTTACGGAGACCAGCTCGGAAGAAGGCTTCGTCTTTTGAGTCTATCCATGAATCCACCCATTTTTTGCAATCTTCATAAGAAGTGAACCGCTGGTCAGTCAGGTAGTGTCATGCTTCGAAACAAGTAGTAGTCAGAAGGAGCAATGTCTGGAGAATACGGCGGGTGGGATAGGACCTCCCATTTCAGCGTTTCCAGGTATGTTTTGACCGGTTTAGCAACATGCGGCCGAGCGTTGTCATGTTGCAAGATTACCTCGTCGTGCCTTTCCCCAAATAGCGGCCGTTTTTCCTTCAGTGCACGGCTCAAACGCATCAACTGAGTTCGGTAGAGGTCTCCCGTGATCGTTTCATTCGGTTTCAGCAGCTCATAATAGACCACGCCCATCACCTCCGAAAATCCAGTGCTCACAAGTGGAAATTGATGGAGCATAGTCCCCATAAACCTCACAAACTAACCGATGGGCTTCAGCTGCTTTTTTCTTCAAATGAAAGCAGAAAAGCAAAGCTTCCCGCAAATTCGCCTTACTTGGCACAAAAGTTGACATGTTTAGAGAGCAAAAAATAATGTTGTTCACACTTCAGAGAAATGACACCTACTGAAAATCAAAGCTAAATGATGACGCTTCAACATGAATCTAGCAACAAGTTGGCCCGATGGGATTAGAGACTAGTAATACCATCTCTTATCTATCCTTTAAAATTAATTTGAACTCCCAATAGCTAAAAGCTCTATATAAGAAAATTAATTGAAGCGTTAGCATTAATAAATATAGGGCAGTTTTTAAAATTAATAAATTAAAAACTATAAGAAAGATATTAGAACCCAGGTTCATGTGATCAGTATCCACACTCAGTTACCTCTCAGTTATGTGGGTCAGGTACTCACAATAGGTATGCGTTGTGCTTTATGTTCTCTCAATCCCAAATCGAACCGTATGGGAAGTAAGAGAAACTTTCATTCATCTTTTGCCTTATCCGATTTCTAACCTTTGCTCTGTTTCAGTTTTACAACGGTAAAAACTTTAAAATAATGACATTATTATGGTTGACAGTATGATATAGTGGTTGAAAAAGATGGTCTGATATGAAGTTTTTTTTAATAAAATACATATCCAAGTTTAAAAAGCTTTATACAGGGTGTTCAGCACAAGACTGCAGTAACTTCGAGAGGCGATTCTAGGCATCATTTGTAACAAAAAATTTGATATAAACTATAGCTGGATTCTCATCCGTTTTATAGATATTTTTAATTTTATGTTTTATCAAGAAATTTCTAACTTTTGACAAATAATTGTCTATATTTCCTGAACTATTAAACCTAGAGCAATTTCAATATGCGCATTAGAAAGAAAATTTATTTATTTATTTGATTGATTGCCTCTACCCTTCAGGGTCATTGGCAGTCCATCTTCGATTATTTTTTCCTATATTCGTCCATAAAACCTGATAGCCTTTAAGAAATCCAACAGAGACTTCACTGATTTGTTATCATCTTGTAAGATTTCTTGAAGTGTGTTTGAGATTTTAAATCTCTCCCTTATAGATGAAAGCTGTGGACAGTCTACTAAAATGTGTTGTACTGTCCTGGGTTCCTGACAGTTGACGCAGGTAGGGGGCTCCATACCGCGGAGAAGGTAGCCATGTGAGAATTCACAGTAGCCTATTCTCAGGTGGAACAAAATTATTTCTTCCTTTCTAGACGTCCTACAACTTGTTTGCCACTTAGCGGAGCAGTTCGTCTTTACTTGTAACAATTTAGACCTATTTGTTTTCCAGTTTTCTTCCCACTTGGCTTGGATCGAGCATCTTACATGCCTCACCCAGTCTTCTTTAGGTGTAAGGTTGATGTTTTTAACAATATCACCGTCACTAATTCTTGCTAACTGGGCTGCAGAATCAGCTCCTTCATTTCCAGAAATGCCACCCATGGAACCCAAATAAAAATAACCGTATTGTTTTTCTCTTGAATTTTCCAAATAGGCTCAATAATTTCTAAATTTGTTACATGTTGAGACTGCTCATTTTTTATTGCTCGTAATACACTCATTGAATCCGTGACAATTACGGATTTTTCATATTCGGCTTCCAGGCAGTGTAGGAGTGCTTCCTTAACAGCAGTTGCTTCTCCAGTGAAAACGGAGCGGACTGGAGGTAACTTAAAGAGACTTACTTCGTTTTCTGTCACCACTGCACAACCCACTACAGAATTTTCACATTTTGAAGCTTCAGTATATAAGATTTTATGGTCCTGAAACTTTTCTAAGAGAAGTAAATAACTTTTGTTTGATTCAATAGGGATTGAATTACTTTTTCTGGTTTTCTTCAGTGAAATATCAATGCATGGTTTATAATGGCACCAACGTGGTTTAAATTAAATTGAAAATTAAATTTCCTTTAAAATAAACTTATTTAAACTTCATTGCAGCACTCATAAATTATGTTTTATTAATAGAAAAGTAACACTGAAATATTTGATCTATTGGAGTACCGAGGAGGGAACTAATGTGGTTCCAGAAGCATGGATTTCTGGCACACAATGGAAGACTGATATATGAGTGGATTCATCAATATTTTAGGGAGAGATGGATAAACCGACATGGGCCAAAAAGGTCCTCACCTTACACCACTGGACTTTTACATGTTGGGTACAACGAAGCAAAAAGTGTACAAAGTAAGATCAGAAACCCGAGAGGTGTTGGTCGAAGAAATTTATGAATGCTGCAATAAAATGCGGCAAAATCATGATGAACTTCGCCAAGCAGTAGATGCAGTCAGAAGAAGATCATTGCTGTGTATGAAAGAAGAGGGAGGACATTTTGTACAATTATTGTAAATTAAGTATGTAAATTTTAATTAAACTATCTTAGAATTTTCTTAAATTTCAAATATTAGAATAAGATAAATAAATAATTGTGATTAAATTACTTTTCTATTAATATAACAAAATAAAACTTTTTAACATTTCTGAGCATTCTCTCAGTATTTTCCAAAATGGCGATGTTGGATCTCCTCTCTCCCGGTTTTTTTTTTGTAATTAATAAGTGATTTCAGTATCAACTTTAGAAATTATCACTATTCATGGTATACCATTCGAAAGGTGTTTGTGTGTAGAGAGTTTTTTTTTTTGAGTAGTGCACGTTTATAGCATATGTAATATTTTTGAGAAAAATGCAGTCAAAGTTTTGGAACGGAATCAGAAAATTGTTAATTCATATATTTGGATCAATAAGTTAAATACTTGACTCTACTATTTTGAAGTCTAAATGAGTTTATTTTAAAGGAAATATAATCTTCTTTGTAATGAGCATATTTAAATTGCTCTAGGTTTAATAGCTCTGGAAATATAGACAAGTATTTGTCAAAAGTTAGAAATTGCTTGATTTTCTTTATAGTTTATATGAAATTTTTTGTTGCAAATGATGCCTAGAATCGCCACTCAAAGTTGCTGCAGTCTTATCCTGAACATTCTGTATAGAGTGACGACGTTCCGACTTTCTTTGCAGGACTTCTTCAGGCAGATTGTCAGGTTGAGGACACGAAAATCTTGAAGAGACGAAAAACATGGCTCCCTTGTTTGTAGTGTCTTCAAGCCGGCAACAATCTCATATAAGAAGACCTGTAAGGCAGGTCGAAACTTCGTTACTCCACAGATTCCTAGATCTATTTCATTAACTTTAAACTAGTTAGGGTAAATTTTATAATATATAATAGTTGCACTTCTAAAAACTGTTTTACTAATTATAACTACAGATAGATCAGATCACTTTATTAACATTTTTACAATTTACAATTCATATTAAGAATTCATGTTCCGGAATACATCCTCTAAGTGATTAATATAATTTTATTTTATTTAATAGTAAATATGCTTTAAAATTTAAAGTTTATTTTAAGACAGTAGGAAAAATAAGAAAAAAATAAACCACATAACAGAAAAAAAATATTATAATCACGAAATACTAATTTAATAAAATAAAAAAAAAATAAGTAAATAAAATCAATTAAAATAGCTTATATGCTATATCTTGCATCATATAATAGTATGTAATTAACTAAAAAGTACGTATAATAAGAAACATTGGACATAGCAAACAAGAGATGTATTAATTCAATTAAGTGAGAAGTACATGTTTCGTTCTTTTGTGCGTATATCTTTTAAGTGATGTTTTATTGTAACTACCGATTTCTCGGATGAGCGAATTTTCAGAAATTGTTGTTTTCACAAAGTATGTTTTGGTTTGATCGTGGACATGAAGTTGGATAGGGATAAGATTGAGATTTTGAAGCATTTTTTATATTTTTGAATACCGAAGGTGATCATTGATTATCCTCATACACAAGTTTTGAATCCTTTCGAGTTTGCGGTAGTTGGTTGTACAAGTTGAGCTCCACACAGGTGAGGAATATGTATTCCGGGATCGGATAACTGTTTTATACAATATAAGTTTATTTTTAGGACTTAATTTAGATTTTTTGTGAAATGAAGGGAAAATCTTGTATATGGTTTTGTTTTTTTGTTTTTTTACTTTGTATACTTTATATGTGGCCTGTGTTACTTAGAGATCTGTCTAGCGTCACACCAAAGTATTTTACTGATTTGAACCGGGGGATGACTTCTCCGTTTAAAGTAATATGATTGTCTATAAGTGGTCTACGTTTAGTGAAAATAATGGGTTTCTGATTTAGTTGTATTTATTTTTAAATGAAGTATCATCCATACTCATTATATAGTTTTGAACCGATTTCGACTGCAATATTATCAGCATTTCACATTTTGATTCGATAACCCGCTATTCATAGGTCTAGTGTCGGTAACGGCTTTTTAGATAATGAAATATTTAACTTTTAAGAATTTCATTATAATCATTTTTTTATTTCTCTGTTAATAATTTATATACATATATAATTTATAATTTATTTAGCAACTTTCCGGATGAATTTGTTTAACTCGCCGACTAAACTCGATTTAACTGTTCTTGGTCCCTAGCCAACTCTAAATGGTTAGAGATAAAGCGATAAATTTCATCATAATAAGGCTCCCTCAAACTGCTCAAATAAAAATTAAACGGGACTCGAATAAAAATAAAGATGAATAATAAAGGGTCCTAACGACTGCTAAGAATATAGTCCCTCCAAACCAGTGGCCTTCTTTATTAAGGTTTCTTTGGAAAATTCAGGCAATTTGGAAAGGAGAGGAAGACTTTGGAGGGAGGGGATGAAGCCTTGAAGGGATGGAACCCGCTAATGTGTTTACTTGGTTTTCCCTAATGGTTGGGGTTTTCTTTCTCTACGCCTCCGGTCAGGAGATTAATTTTCCTGATTTATGAAAAGCCGGAATATCTTTCCCCAATCTCCTCTCGGCTAACAACCGGGAAATATCCTTTCAATGAGTTGATTATATTTTAATATCATTTTTTATTTTTTTTTTATTCTTAATTATCAGCGGATTTATAAGATCATTCTAATTATGACTCAGTTTAGAGAAACAATTTGTTTTTTCAGAGTCAATTTTTCTAAAGAAGATATTAAGGATTATTGATTTATTTAATTTTTACATAACCTTAGAGGAGTTCGAACACTTAAGTAATTTTCTAAAATAAATATAAAAAATTACAATATAAATACGTGAATCAGTTTTCCACACTGCAGTAACCGTGCATACAAATTTCTATGGGGTACATATTTCTACACCTTGCATCTACCAACGTAACGCATACTTAATTACACATTTATTCAAATAGAGAATGTTTGATTTAGAATATATGTATAAAAATAGAAACATTTTAAAAATTGACTAATAATTTGTAGGGTAACATCGACACGCCTACCAGTGGCAACACTGAGTACTAATAAGATAACCGTTATTAGCCTTCCAGTGTGAGAAAAGTGAACGAAAGTGTTGTTTTGTTACTATATAGTGCTTCTCAAACTTTAAAAAGTATTGTTTTTTAATGGTATCAAGAATTCTTGTGAGTTATTATTTTGCTTATTTTGTCTGAACTTTACTACAATAAAAGGAAGTTAGAACTCGCATTGTTAAGTTATATCTTTGTCATTAAACACTTAACAAATTCATTTATTTTTTTATGTCAATTTATTGGAATTTACAACTGTAAAAACTATATACATCGATTAGATGTGTTGATAACTATCACAATAACATGTCAAAACTTAAAAAGAACTACTCTTCAGAAGCACTTAAATAAAAATTCTACACTAGAACTCTAGGCCATCTTCTTTCCAGACGTCTTGGAGGATTATCGGGAATGGTTTGGGAACCTAGTTGAGAAATTAGAGGATTTGAGTGTTTATGGAGCTTACTATGAAAGGATCAGCAATATATGGAACATTAAGATCTTTATAAGTTTATTGGTGACAAAGTAAGGAGAATTTAGGATTTTTCGAAGGATTTTGGATTGTAAGGATCGAATACGAGATGAATTGGATGGTTTAGTAGAGCCCCAAAGCTCAACTCCGTACGTCCAAATAGGTCTAATCACAGTCATGTAAATAAGTCTCTTGTAAATAATTGGGAGCTTTGAACGTTTGTCTAATAAATGTTGAAGTAGTCTAAGAAAAAACAAAACAAAAAAAAAAAAAAAACATAGAAAGAATAGAAAAATAAGTAAATAACAAGAAACAAGAATAATTTCAATATTAAGTAGAATAAAATATTGAAATAAATAAAATATACATTTAAATATATAAACTATTATTAAGCTAATTTATTGGAACAATTGACATGGATATACTTTTTAGCTGGTGGTCTATACTTCTTGGGTTTAACGATTTTTCCATAGTCAACAATGTGTAATATTTTTGGTTTGGCCTAAATCAGCAACATATGGAACATTAAGATTTTTACAGATAAGTTTATAAAGTAAGGAGCATTGAGGATTTTTCGAAGGAATTTGGATTGTGTTATTAAATTTGATTTATATTTTTAGTCTTTAAAAAAAAAAATTATTAATATTTATGATATCTTATCAAATTTTAGAGCCTCCGCTACATCTTTATCAATTTTAAGTTCTAGCACTAGCTATTTCTTGTTTCATAAACATTCAGTAATGAGGTGTTCCATAGACTTGAGGCATCATGCATGTGTTAGTCGTAGGAGGAATTTCAACACCACTTATACCCTTACCCTGGAAAGTTAAGAGGTTTATTCTAAAAGGTGAAAGTTGGTTTTTGTTTACTCTTTGTCATACCAAATTTGTTAAAAATACTTAATTTTTCCCTGATTTTGAAATACAATAAACCATGGATATGTCTGTTTCTTATCCACTGCCTTTATATCTACTGCTTCTGATATGAAGACTTTTGCTTTTCCCAATTTACAATTTAGCATTAATAACAAGACTAAAACGACAAGAAACTGCCCGTCGTTTGAGACTACTTCAACATTTACTAGACAAACGTTCAAAGCTCCCAATTAATTACAAAAGACTCATATATATATGACTGTGATTAGACCTGTTTGGATGTACGGAGTTGAGCTTTGTGGCTCCACTAAACCATCCAATTCATCTCGTATTCAATCCTTACAATCCAAAATCCAAAATCCTTAATGCTCCTTACTTTGTCACCAATAAGCTTATCCATAATGACCTGAATATTCCATATGTTGCTGATTTAGCTTACACCAGATACCTATCCTTTCATAGCAAGCTCCATAATCACTCAAATCCGTTAGTTTCTCAACTTGCTTCCCACTCCATTCCTGATAATCCTCCGAGGCGTCTGAAACGAAGATGGCCAACAGACCTTCTAGTGTAGAAGTTTTAATAAAGGGCTACTGATGAGTAGTTCTTTCCAAGTTTTAAGATGCTATTATAATCGTTGTCAATACATTTACTTGATGTACGATATTCTGTACAGTAGTAAATTTCAATAAATGCATATAAAAAAAAAAAAAAAAAAAAAAAAAAAAAGAATTAATAAGCTCAAATTCTTAAAATTAAGTATTGAATTAATAATTGAATCGTTTAATTCAGAAACCACCTAAGTGCGCTTTATTCAACTTTCGGAAAACTAAAAAAAACTTTGCTTGGGTTCTTTCTGAAATAAATGGATTATTTTCAAGGCTGCCAAAAAGCTGAATCTTAAAATATGTATTTATCTTTAAATTGTACAGTACCACACAAAAAAAGCATGTTTTGATGTTTTGCCCCTTAGCTGGTTTCTGAAATAAACGATTCAATTAACAATAAATAATTATTCGAAATAAACGAATTTGAAAGAAAATAGGTGTTTCAAACGTGACTTTTTTCATTCAAACCAACATGGCCCCTAAACGGTTGGTCCTAGTGACAAATATTATAAAACAAAATATTTTTCATTAAACTTCTGACAAGTGAACGTCAAGTTTTTAATACGAGTAACACCAATAAACATAGATCGTGTCAAATTATTCTGAAGGGACTTTGTCCCAGAATTAAGTTTGTTTTTTTCCTATTCTATTCTATAAATAATAAACGCTACAAGCGGTTTACTTATTTATTTCTTAAATTATTATGGTTTATTAAATCGATTTGTTTTGCTATTTTAGCATATTTTTGGATCGAGTATCGATTTTTCGGTATCAAGAATCGATTTTGTTACCGACACATCACTGATTTTATTCTATGAAACTTCTACATTAGAAAATCTCTCTAAACTTCTTCATAGTTTTAATAAGCTAATTTTTAATAAATATTAAAAGTTATATATTTTTTTTAAGGGTAAAAAATAATACTAAACATGGATCAGAAGTTTCATGATACACAATAGAGTTGAGTTTTGATTCGCCCCGAGAGGGGCAGGTAGAACTCCCATTATCCGTGGAGGTGTAACCCGATCCGGAGGCGATGCAAATATTTTGACATGCGGTTCCGACAGCGGTGGAGGGGGGAGCTCCTTTCTCATTGGCCGGCCGCGACCATTTTTTTCGATGCACCTCTTACCCCCACTCCTCCTTTGGTGCACTCAACCCCACCCACGGACTGAAATTAAAATTTTTCCTCAGCAATGCAAATAGGTCCCAGTTAGCGTCGGCCTCTCTTCGAAAATTGGAATTTTTTTTTTCTTTAATCAAGGAATATTTTAATTAGGAGATGTGGAGGAGGGTTTGATTAACATGGCCGAAGTTGCAAGTATAATAGCTTTCAGTGATGTTGTAAGTTTGAATATTTCATGTAAACCTAAGGCGCTGTAAAATTTTTCTTGATTACTACTAAATAAAAAATACAAATAATAAAACTAATGAAGCTTCCTAACTAATGAATAATTTGTAATTGTAATCCAATAAGTATTAATTTCAGTAATTTAAAAACAAAACTGCTCAGACAAATTAGAAACAGCATTTTTCATAGGGCATTTGAGAAATTTTCCATAGCACTTACATAACAAACTTTTAGGATTAAAATGCCCTAAAGATTTTAGGATTGATGAATTAAGATCCACTTCTATTGAGATTATTTTATTTGAAAACTAGTTTCGAATGCTAAACATTCATCTTCAGTTCTAAAACATACAAAATTTTTTTCAACACATCAGTACTATGTTACAAAGATAATATACTAAAGTTTTTTTAAAAAGACATTTTTAAAAAGGAATTTTGTATGTTTTAGAACTGAAGATGAATGTTTAGCATTCGAAACTAGTTTTCAAATAAAATAATCTCAATAGAAGTGGCATTTAATTCATCAATCCTAATTGTATTGATCCTTCTATATCATCATCCGTACCTCAAGTGATTATACATTTTATTGATTATCTCATCTACTCGCATGAGCCATTAGCGGCTCCGATTTACAAAATTTCAGAAATTCTTCTGTGTCTTCTAGTGCTTTATCTATACTTGAGGGTATATATATATTTTTATAAAGGCCTTAGTGTAAGCCATTAGCCAATTTGCCCATTTAGTTATTACTATTATTCAGACTTCATTAAAGAAAAAAGAAAAATATTTAGATTTGATTTAAATTGAATCAATCTAAATTTTAATATCTGTCTCACTTAAGAAGCACCGAATCCATTGATTAGTGTAGTAGGGTTCTGTAAAATAGTCGTATAGGTTATTGTATTCAAATTCAATTTATTTTTAATTTTCTTTGTAAATTTTAATCTTTGTAAGGAATATGTATTACAATTTCTAATGATGTGCTCTAGATCCTCCCTGCCTCCACACAACTCACATACTCCTGATTTTCTCTCCTTTATTTTAAATAAATATAATCCTGATAAACCATGATTAGTCCGTAGTCTGCACATAATTTTAATCCATGATCGAGGTGCATTGACTTTCTGGAACCAGGGAGTAAACGAAACCTTTGGGAACTGCGATTTATAAAACACACCCACTTGTGATACATCGATCCACAGTTACCAGTCCTCTAATAGCTTGAGGGTATATTGCACTTCGGCGTCAGAGTATAGTGTACATGATGTTACAATGTCTTTCAATGTCACTGTTATCATGCATGTTGTACAAATCGGTGGTTCTAGGCTTCTCGTCAGGTAACCGTGGGTGAAAGCTGAATTTCCTGTTCTTAGCCTCGTCAAGACTATTTCTTCTATTCTTAAATTCTAAAAGATGCTGTCCAGGGCTGGGTGTCTCGTTTAATTTCTTGAAGTTTTCTGGGTATTTGGTTCCATTTTGTTTTCCAATGTTTAAGCAACTTTTTTCTACGTATTTAGGTCAGGAGTAGCTGTAATATCAGTCTCGCGAGATTCGCTGCACTGCCTGCAGCTTCATTTCCGCAGATGCCACAATTTGAGGGTACTTGGATCAGTGAATCTGAAATTATTGACTGTCATATTATATGATAGACTGATAAACTGTTTCATTAGGTTTATCTTCGGGATCTCCAGGCGGTCACATGTTGCCAGATTCCGACGGCAATACTTTCTGAGTACTTTCCTATTCCAATATCTAACAACCAAAAAATCTATACTATTGACCTAAATAAATCTGCATTCTTCTATCCACCTCTTAAACACTAGATCCGAACCTTTTAACCTGTATATCCCCTCACATAAAACTGCTTCCTTTAAAAAATCCTTCATCATTCAACCTACCTCCTTCTGGAATTCCTTACCCACTCAAAGGATACCGTACACCTACATACAAAAAAGCGGAAGCGATGGCCCAAAATAAGCAGAAGTGGAGCAGACTGATTAAGGCGACCAAGGATCTACAAGAACAAACCGCAAAAACAAAAGACTCATATTTTTAGTTTTGTAATCGGGTAATTTTTTGAAGCAATGATATTATAATAAGCATAAAATGAGTGATACTATAACGTTATCTTGATGTATACTTTACGTTTAAGAGATTTGAGAATCGGCATAAATTACCAACCGAGATTCAACCCTTCTGAAAGGTGTTACGCATTAACTTGGATGTCTATACCGTATACATTCTAATCTATAAAGTAATCTATACATTCATATCTTGAACAGGATTGATTTTTATAATCTATTTTAACGTTTTGTTGATTTAATTTTAACAAATTAAAGATTCCTTTCAGCTCAGGAATTATATAGGACTCCATAACTCAAAGGTCTAACAACTTTTTGTTGAATCGATTTTTTTTTTTATTTATTAAAATGCAATTATATATATTTCGCTCTAAACGTTTGAACTTATTGATAGCAATAGAGTCGTGTTACCTATAAATGTAAATTTAATGCATTCCAAATGCCAAATTAAAAAATGATGAATTTTTTTATATATGTCCTCTTATTCTTATACTTTTTCAACCTGAACATAACTCGATATGAACAGATTTTTTGTATGATAGTTTTAGTTTTTATAAAAAAACAATGAAACAATTTACAAACACAACTTCACGAGTGAAGTTTATGCTCAAATGATCCATTTCTGAACGTTACTGAATGAAGAGCAGGTAGCTGTCGAAGGATGAGGGTATATCCACTTAATAGTTCCTCAGGCTGTACCCATAAGATCAAGTTGCCAACATAATACTACAATTTTCTATAAAAGAATAATTTAGATGTTTAGGAAGATAAAACAAAATTATAGAAAATAATCCGAAACAGACTGATGAAGAACATTATGTTTCTTGGAGAAAGCCATCATTCTTTAGATTTTATTAGTATCCATTTTTTGTGTTAGTGAAAGGAGAAAAAAAATAACAGTAATGTTGATTCCAAATAATCTCGCAAGAAAATAATGAAAAAATAAAGTTATTTATTACACGTTATTTTTATTTCTTAGTTATTAAAAAAAAAAAGAAATGTTTCCGCCGAAATATGTAGTTTCTTCAGGGTAAGACCGTGCGTTTTTCAATTGTTTTACAGTAGCCTAGTCTCATTGTACTATTGGGTTGTTTCACATGAAATGTCCGTTTTCAAGGTATAGGGATTTTAGTAAAAATACAATATGAAAACAATATAATTTTATTCGAAGTATTTACCTTCTTTTTCTACACATTTTTCCCAACGTGACAACAACTTTTTTATCCCGGATTTGAAAAACTCTGAGCTTTGAAGTGAAACAAAATCTGAAAACGCACTTTTGATTTCAGCATCATTTGCAAAAAGTTTTCCTCTGCAGAAGTTGTCTAAATTCCTGAAAAGGTGATAATCTGTTGGAGACAAGTCGGGAGAATATGGTGGGTGCGGAAGAACTTCGTACCCAGCTTTTTCAATTTATGCATGGTAAGTTTTGAAACGTGGGGTCTAGCGTTGTCGTGTAGGAGTATAGGGCCCTTCCGATTTACCAATCCAGGTTGTTTTTTCAATAATTTTTCGTGCATTTGGCCAATTTCATTGCAGTAGGTTGTAGAGGTAATGGTCTCACCTCTAGGCAAAAAGGAATAATGTGTGATTCCAGCCATGGACCACCATACTGTAACCATCAATTTTTTCGGGTGCGAATTTGGTTTTGGCATTTGTCCTGGGCTTTCGTCGATGTCTAACCACTGCCCTGACTGACGCTGATTGTCATAAGCAATCCATTTTTCGTCGAAAGTTATTATTCTTTCAAGGAAAGGGTCGGTTTTTTGCCTAGCAAGCAACGAAACGCAGGTCTCAAGACGTTTCAATTGCTGTCGCTCAGTGAGATCGTGAGGTACCCATGTATCGAGCTTTTTCAACAACAGAGACTTGCATAATCCTCTATGTATTTCAAATATAATAAAAACGGACATTTCATGTAAAACAACCCAATAGTAACAAAAATCGCCTTATTCTGTAAACTTTGATAGTATGGATATCGTGCAACGAGTCATTATGTTTATGATCGAAGGGTTTATAGTGTGTTTGATATTTATAAATATATATGTAAGGGTTTCAGTAAATGTACGTAATCAGCGTTCCGTAGAGTGAATGTAGTGTGTTTATATTCTATTTTTTATTAAAAGAGTTTTACGGAATTCATGGAGTCGTTGCTAATCTTCGTTATCCTCGTCCTTTCAACAATTATGTCGTGAGTAGAAACTGGACCATGTTTCTTTTTTCGGGACGAACTTATTTCTTCCTTTGCAAGCAATTTCTTGTTTTCTGAACGTTTCCTATACACCGTTCTTCTTATCTCCTATATATCCTATATATCGGTAGGGGATCTTCTGGATTTTCTCTCTAGACTTTCTAGAAGACGGTCTGTAGGCTCTGATATTCTATTCTGAGGTGTCCAAATATCTACGCTTGTGCCACAGTGGAGTGCTCTCGTCTAACTTGACATAATTAGACCGTATGGTGGCGTTCCATACTCTATCTCCTCGTGACTTCCTTTTTACTTTTCGTAGATATTTCATTTTCATACCCTACTATAAGTTACTTCATACTATTAGTCTCGAGATGTTTAAAATTATGTTCCTGCTCTAAGCTCAGTACTCTATTATTCTTCGGTGTTCTTCCTTAGGGTTCAATATTATTTTTTGAAGTAAATAATAATGATTCGACTAAGAATATTCCGACTCTCCGAATCACTTCATTATCTATATAGCCACATTCATCGTTATGTGGTTATAAGCTATCTATGTGCTGCTGTATGTTTGAAAGCTGCTCAAATATATGCCCGTCGATAAATTTTTATTGGTTTCCCAAGATAGTCTGTTTGGAACTGAGTCGCTACTAGGCTCAGAGAAATATCCAACTTATAAATACATATATTTTTTATTCAAAATTTTTCGGTTACTTTAAGCAAAAACATAACTCAACTATTCTCTTATCTGATGGAATTTCTTCGACTATGCTTTTAAATGCACACCTGGGAATGGTATCCTAACCTGGTCTCACCAATACCCTAAAACAACCCTGGTTTTTCATTAAATACTAGAAAAATACTCAATTCTTTAATTAAGGAGCCAACAATTTTAGAAATATCACACTTATTTTGGCATAACTCCTCTTTATTATTCTTCAATTAAGTTACATGTTTCGGGACTTTTGTCCCCATCCTCAGACTTTAACAGTTATTTCTTCATGGTGTTATCACACCGTGTCTGTCCTTTCACAATTCTAAAAAAAAAATTTTTAGAATTGTGAAAGGACAAACACGGTGTGATAACACCATGAAGAAATAACTGTTAAAGTCTGAGGATGGGACAAAAGTCCCGAAACATGTAACTTAATTGAAAAAAAATAAAGAGGAGTTATGCCAAAATAAGTGTGATATTTCTAAAATACTATTCTCAATAGGGTGTAAAAAAAAAAATGACCGTTTTATCAAATCCCAGAGTTCAAAAGTCTGTAAATATCTTAATGCTATTTATTATTTACCAATACATTTTCTAAGCTTGTTTCTAACATTGGACTTCTTAAAAAAAAAAGCCTCAGATCAGTTATTTATTTCAAAGAAGAAACATGACAGTGTCCTACGAAGTTCTCGTAATTTTAAGACATTACTGGAAAAAAAATTCACATCCGCTGAAGCAACTCGTGAAATTATTAAATATGAAGGGGAAGGTGTCCTTGAAGAGCGCACTGCGCGACATTGGTTAAAAAAATTTAGAATCTCGCACCTTCGGATTACTACTTGTTTCGATCCATGGCCCATTTTCTTCAAGGGAAAAAAATTTGATAATTTTGCGAAAGTTGAAAATGCTGTCCAAGACTTCTTGACAACCATCCCAAGGAATGGTATCAGCGTGGCATCGAGCAATTGGCTAGCAGATGGGTAATGACTGTAGATAACAATGGACTATACTTTGAGTATTAATTGTATTTTATATCAAAGAAATAATAATACAAGTATTTGTTTCAAAAACGGTCATTTTTTTTTATACACCCTATTAATTCAAAGACATTTTTTTTTCTCGCCTTGTTAGTAACATGCCAGGAGTTTTTATTAGCATTCCTTTGGGTTGGGGGTCTATAGTTTTATTCTGTACCGTATTTTTTTACAATAAAAGTTTTTAACTTTATTTTCACACCCAAAATGTAGTATTTTGTCATGCTCTAGGTCTGTTAGTATAGCTTGAAACGAAAACATGACGATAATTTCCTAATTAGAAATAAAATGGAAAATATTTTTGTCATATAACATTTGTCGCGAGGATCTACCTCGTTTGGATCTATATTGGTTTGAATAAAAAAAGGAACTTTTTGCCTAAATTTTTTATATTTGGGCTTTTTTGACACACTCTAGTTATTGTAGTGTGGCTCGGATCGAAAATTTGCCGACAGTTTCCTTATCAGAAGTAGTAGATATAAAAACAGTTGATTAAAGATAGGCATATCCATGATCTATTGTTTGTTCCAACCAGGAAAAAATTTAGTTGTTTGTTATGTACACCGATTTGTGAAAATAAGACCAATCATTTTCATTCTTTTATACCATAGGTTTTAACCATAAAATAAAACCTTACAAACAATGTAATATTCTCGTTGACTATCAATTACAGCAGGACTTCACTTTGGCATGAACCTCATCACGGCAATATGATTATACTTACAGATTTAATGGTCTTACTAAAGGGCCTAAAGTATATGCATGAAAAAAGAACTTTAAAATCTCATGCATTCACGCTTACTTATCTATATTAAAACATAGTGTAGAATAGAAAATTATTTTATTTTGGTACAAAATCCCTTACAACTTAACAAATAATTACATAAATAAATACAGTTATATCTGGTCAGATGGTATATCAAGAAGTAATTATTTAAAGAAGGAAAAAAAAAGTGATAATAGAACACTCAACAAATTAAAATAAGAAATAAATTATTTTAGTACAATGCTTAGTAATGTGCTAAACATATTGTAATAAACAGGGTATTTTGAACACAAGATTTATTAACAGAGAAATATGGCAGAAAACAATTACGTAGACACAGAACAGACCAACCAACAATAGAACTAACAAGAACACATATCACACTGCACTAACAAACATAACCTCAAAACATAACCAACTAATATCATTCCAATTTGTTATTACTCTCTCCATGGCAACGAGTAAATACTCCTTAGCAACGGGGGAAGTTCTCCTTATTACGTTACAATATAGTATATTCAAAGTAAGAAAAAATTATGCTGACTAGAATCTTAATTATAGAAATATTTATTGATATGAATCAAGAAATTCATGTGCTCGATTTAATTTAATTGAGCTAGTAGTCAGCAAGCGCCACCTTGCTTGGAAAATAATGATGTACTGAAAATAGAGGCATTTAAATTTGTTCGGGGGTTTGCTTTGTTAAGGGTATGGTAATTTCTTAAAGGAATATCCAAGGAAATATTACCTACGAAAAGTGGGACTAAGTCAACTTAATTTGGAATAGAGAAAGGAAACGTGGTAGCACCTCGGTATATCGAACGAAGACAAATCTGGAAAAACAGCTGATGATTTGCTTCAATCTGTTCTCGAGAACCGTCGAGAGACCACCATAAACCAGAAATAGTCAAGGTATGGGAGAATACGTGTTGACAGTGGAAGAATATGTTCAACTTTTTTGGGTTCCAACCTTTTTGATTCTAATTTTTGGTCGCATAGCAATGTTTCAGGAGCTGTATGGCCTTATATACTGGAAGTAATTTTATTCATTTGTTTCTGTCTCATTAAAAAAATACTTCTCCATTAATTAAAAATAACCCAGAAATAAATTAATGTAAATAAATAATGTGACTTTTTTTTTTTTTTTTTTACTTCCTCTCCATAAATTTCATTAGAAATGAAAACAAAAAATGCGGAGGGTAAAGAAGTGTTCATTGCCGAGGGACCACCCATTTATGACGGAAGGGGTTGAGTATAGTGCGATAATTACGAAGTCCGGCCAAATGACCCGAAGAGAGCCTTGAATTTCCCTCATTAGCGAACCCTGAATAAGATTTTTCACTTTTCCTATTCACACTTTTGTCGAGGATGAAAGCTTCAACCATTAATGAGGCTCCTCTTATCAAAATATTCATCAACTTTCCACTCCTGCGTCTCCCATGGACTCGACCTCTGCATACAATAAATAAAACCACATTACATCATCAAATTGTGGAATATACATAGTAATACATTTAGCATACTCAAATATACGTTATACTTAAGTGAAACAGAATATATTTTGTCGTAATAAATAGTTATAATCATAATGCATACATATTTAAATGTATTCATTATCTATTCTAATTTATTTATTTACATATTTTCTGGTGCTATGCACCACAACATTTGGTTAGAGACACCATACACCAGTTGAGAACTACAAGATTAGTCCTTGTACAGATTAGTTTTTTCAAAAAATGAATTATTTAATTTTAAAAATATATGTTATTTTAAAGAAAGTCCACCTGTCTTTATTGACAATCAACCTATACTACAGACAACGAAATTCATTTCTTAGGACAACTAGACTAAAACATGAAACTGCCCGTCGTTACAGACTACTTCAACATTTAGGCAAAAGTTCAAAGCTCCCAATTAATTACAAAAGACTCCACTATACTATCCGATTCATCTCGTATCCAATCCTTACAATCCAAAATCCTTCGAAAAATCCTTAATGCTCCTTACTTTATCACAAATAAACTTATTTGTAAATATCTTAATGTTCCATATGTTGCTAATTTAGGCCAAACCAATGTTTTTTAGTGGTACAAAAATGTTACACATTGTTGACTATGGAAAAATCGTTATACCCAAGAAGTATAGACCACCAGCTAAAAAGTATATCTATGTCAATTGTTCCAATGAATTAGCTTAATAATAGTTTATATATTTAAATGTGTATTTTATTCTACTCAATATTGAAAATATTCTTGTTTCGTCTTATTTACTTATTTTTCTATTCTTTCTTTGTTTTGTTTTTTTGTTATTACCGACTACTTCAACATTTACTAGACAAACGTTCAAAGCTCCCAATTATTTACAAGAGACTTATTTATATGACTGTGATTAGACCTGTTTGGATGTACGGAGTTGAGCTTTGATCTTAATGTTCCATATATAGCTGATTTAGGCCAAATTAGATACGTATCCTTTCATAGTAAGCTCCAGAACCACTCAAATCCTCTAATTTCTCAACTAGGTTCCCAAACTTAATATTCCCGATAATCCTCCGAGACGTCTGGAAAGAAGATGGCCTAGAGTTGTAGTGTAGAATTTTTATTTAAGTGCTTCTGATGAGTAGTTCTTTTCAAGTTTTGACATGTTATTGTAAGCGTTATCAACACATTTAATTGACGTATATATTTTGTTATTATTAGACAATTTTGAAAATAATTCTATTTTTATACATGTATTCTAAATCAAGCAGTCTGTATTTGAATAAATATGTAATCCTCAATGATCCTTACTTTGTCACCATTAAACTTATCCATAAAGATCTTAATGTTCCATATGTTGCTGATTTAGCCTGTACCAGATACCTATCCTTTCATAGTAAGCTTCATAATCACTCAAATCCGTTAGTTTCTCAACTTGCTTCCCATTCCATTCCCGATAATCCTCCGAGGCGTCTGAAACGAAGATGGCCTAGAGACCTTCTGGTAAACTTCGCCTAACGATCTCCCGTTCCCCAAAAAGTATCTTTTGACCAATTATGTCATCGGTAGAATATGTACCATGTTAAAAAAATGATCAAAAATACCAAAGGACTCTGCTCAAAAGTTTAAAAAGGAAACCATTTTTAGTAAGTTTATATTGAACATTTGCCTACAATTGTAACTTTTAGTAATTTTTATATTTCTACTAAATTAAAAATTATTATAGGCACTTTTAATTGAATTAAATCCAACAATAATTTAGGTGGTAAAATAATGCTTCAAACGATTTTAGCGAATAATAGAAACACAAATTTTTAATTAGGTTGATGTAAAAAGGGCGTATTGGAATGAGTTCAAAAACGGTATAACGTTATGATTCATACAATGAAAGTGGTAGTTGTTGTTTCTTTATCGAATTCGCAATAATTCTTAAATAAAATCGACAAATGACGTGTTTTAGTTTATTCAAACTTTTGGATAAACTAAAACATGTCATTTAGGTGAGCGGGAAAAAATGAAGAACATAATAATAATATAATAATAGATGGTCAGGAGGATTAAGCTACTTGATTTTAAAATTTATCACCGACAGAAAACTGAATCACAGGTAAGCGAAAAAAAATATATAAAACATATCGACGGTGAGATTGCTAATTCTGCTACGTGCTTTTTAGCACCTTCTAGGACATTAATTCCCTTTATTTATTTTTTTTTTCATAAACACTAGATTATGGATTTAAAAAGTAGAAGAACATTTGTAATTTGAGATCATTTCAATGAGAGGGTCGCGGAAAAGAACGACCATAGTCCAGTTTTTCTAACTTGAAATTGCAGTGCTGACAGAGAGTTCCTAACTATAACAATGGATATATGTTCACCGTGTAAGTTAGAGATAGGTTCCATAAATCGTATTGAAATGTAGGAAAAAATCCTAGTATGTATATTATAAATGTTTGCTTTTAAACAGGCTACCAACCTATTCTAACTAGATTGAGCAGGTAGAGGTTCATTTCTTCACAACGTAAACAATTTTTGTTTCTACTGTTTCAAAAACATATGTCTTTTTTAAATCTTTTAGTGTTCCATATACAGTGGACGCCGCTTATAAGACTCATGGGTTATAAGATTCAGCCACCTATAAGACTCAGAATCGACTTGATGTTCCGGACGTATCCAAATACATACAAAAAAAGTCGGTTATAAGACTCGCCACTCCGGATATAAGACTCAGTTTCTCCCAAATAAAAAAAAAAAAACAGTCCTCTGTATCCTCGACTCGTCTTCGTGGAAACGGACGCTTAGCAACCGTGACAATATTTCCTCGAATCGTCCAAATGTTCTAGATCAAAGCAATAAGGAACTCACTGGTCAGTCTTTATTCATGTGTCATGTTGCAAACGTCGTCTTTTTTTTTTTCTGTGTTAAAATGAGTACGCGTCGCGCTCTCACACGCGCAGAGAAGTACGACCTTTTTTCTAAAATGGGACAACGTGAAGCAGCTGGTAAGCTTAACGTTTCACAAACTGTATTGGACAGGATTTTGAAAAAATAGACCAGAAATCGAAGTGAAGCAATACGGAAGAGGGATGGAAAGAACGGTAATGTTGAATGCTCGTAAAAAAAGGATGGTTCTTAAATGTTAGGGATAAAGATGCTCGCGTTTCAGGAACTTTGATTCGCCAAAAAGCTGAAGAATTGGTAGAAAAAATGAGGGTACCGGTGGAGAAGACAACCACCAACCCCTACGCGCGCCCAGAATACCTTTTATCAATTCTAACCTTCTTCCGATGAAATACTAGAAAAAAATAAAAAACAAACGTAATTTGTAAAACCAACGTAAATTATTAATATTATTTTTTCCTTTTCGCCTGTAAGACTCATCCGCCTATAAGACTCAGTTTTTGTTGATCCCAAAGTGAGACTTATAAGCGGCGTCCACTGTATAACAATCCTGGTTTTAAGAGTGTTCATAAATCAACAAAATAACATATAACCAGAAATCCAAGAAAGATTTTGGTTGAGGTAACTAACCTTGGATGACTCGATGGCCGTGCGAGTTAGGGCCAGGGTCTCAGTGTGCTCGTTACCAGAAGATCGTGAGTTCGAATACCACTAGGGTGGGTTAAAATTTATTTTGTGTCGGACCCACAAAACGAATTTTGACCTTCACACCCAGGCCAGTATTGGTTAGCAACCTGTGGGATAACCGTCCTTTCTGCCCAAGTTGGAGTACATAAGGGCGTTAAGACCCAAGAAACAACTACAGTTTGTCTGGAGTATAGTTTATATTTATGTTTATACTGATTAGAAGAAAAATAGTTTTGCAAAGTGTAAAACATAAAAACAGTGACAATTTTGTTTTCTTATAATTTTTCAAAATTTTAGACAAGGGTGTTTCTTATAACGGATATGTCCATGAAATATGAACTTTTGCTGGAAACGTTAAGCCAGCAATTTCGTCAGAATAATATAATCTGGAGTATTGTCTTTGGAGAAAGTAGGTAAACTAATTATACGAATGTTCATATAAAAATTTATTACCAATGAAAGTGATCATGATGCTGCCTCATTGAATAGGACAAATCTTCAGCAACCGTGTGTGACTAAAGTTTACCTACAGTCCTGTGAAAAAATTACAGAAACCATACACAAAAATCATATTAGCGTATTCAACATTAGAATATGTATGCGGCACTGTGGCTGATGCTATTCAAACAAAAATGTCTGAGTAACTGACTGAAGACTGATTTAGGAATTATAATCCTAGAAGGAAACCAAAATATCAACAAATAAAAGAATGTAAAGGATAAAATTAAGGGTTTACATATCTCACTGCCTAGCCTTACGAACTTTGAAAGGTGTTAATAGCTACATGTAAATTTTTGTTTTGTTTCTTTTTTGCGATTTTCTCTAAAACTAAGCAAAAACGAGCAAATCTCTAAAGGACTTTTTGTCTTAGTTTTTCGGTCCCCTATAAGTTCTTGAAGTTTTGCTATTTAAATTTGGGACACCATGTATATCGAAGTCAGTCAGAAATCACCTGAATAAATAGAACCTCGATACATCGAAATCCTCTATAATTCGATGTTTTCTCGTTCCCCTTGAGGTTCGATATATCGAGGTTCCGCTGTATATATATTTTTTTCAGTTATAAAAAGCAAAACTGGACTATGGTCGTTCTTTTCCGCGACCTTTCCATTGAAAATATCTCTAATTACAAATGTTCTTCTTGTTAAATCTATAATCTAGTGTTTATGGAAAAAAAATACTTGGATCCAAACAGTCGGTTTGGGCCAAAAAAAATGTTTAACAATCGGAAGTTTTAGAATAAAGTATTCAGAGATGGAATTTCGGAAAGAAGCTACCGAACATAACCGAACATAACCGAACTATTGTTACAACGAAATCAAATCGAGGAAACTAACTACTGAGAGAGGAAACTCTGTTACCTTAGCATCCCCCTACTTAACACTTCAAGGAGAAAACATCTAGGTCCTTTTCTTGGTCTACAAGGACAACAGGATGACCGTTGTCTCGGCGACATCGTACTCTGCCTCCAGCGAACCAAACGAACTATAACTTGCCGGCGGCCCTCTTCTGCCTCACCAGTCAGTACAAGTGGCGATTGGCTGGAGTTATTTCCTCTCCTAGATAAATCTTTTCATCGTTCTCCCACCGTAAGTGTCTAGTGGAGAAATCTCTTTTAATTTTTCGGAGCCGGACAACTTCGTTTCTTACTGTCTGGCGGACAAAACGTGCAATGATAGTGTCTTCACCTTTCGATCTTTTTCTCTCTTTTTATTTTATTTGGTATTATTTTTATACCCAAGGCTGATCCAATAGAACAAACAATACCCTCTGTTGTTTCCTCGGACTTCTGTGGCACACCACTAATTTCCAATGAGTTACAGAGCTGCTTCTGTTCTATCCTGTTAATTTTTGTCTCCAGTTTTGGAATCATAACTTTTTCTATTCCTCTCACTTTACCTAATCTCCAGGTGTTCCTCAAGAAAGTATCCTAGGTCCAATCCTCTACACAGTATACAGCTAACATCCCGACTCATCCTAGCACCATCCTCACCACGTATGTTAATGACACTTGTGTGTTATCAGTAAAAAATGATACTTTTATTTCCTATCAGACACACCAATCCCATATAATAAACCTTTAAAAGAAGAATGGTTTCAAAAATGGAGAATCAAAATAAATCTAAGTAAATGGTACCCAAATAACCTTTACTCTTCGACGTAAACCTACGACTTCCTGTCCTACAGTATCCTTTAATGATATTCCACTAATCCCTGTTGAACAAATCCGCTACCTAGGACTCCACTTAGACAAACGTCTTACTTGGAATCCACATACAAGACTAAAACGACAAGAAACTGCTCTTCGTCATAGGCTACATCAACATTTACTAGACAAACGTTCAAACCTTCCAATTAATTACAAAAGACTTATATACATAACAGTAATTAGACCAATTTGGGCATATGGTGTTGAGCTTTGGGGCTCTATTAAACCATTCAATTCATCTCGTATCCAATCCTTACAATCCAAAATCCTTATAAAAATCCTAAATGCTCCTTATTTCATCACAAACAAACTTATTCACCAAGATCTTAATATAGCTTACGTTTCTGACTTAGCTCAAACCAGATATCAATCCTTCCATAGCAAACTCCACAACCATTCAAATACATTAGTATCACAACTTGCTTCTAATTCCATTCCAGATAACCCTCCGAGGCGCCTGAAAACAAGATGGCCTCGGGATCTTCTAACATAGTACTTCATTATATAGAACCTTTATAAGTGCAACTGATGTATAGTTGCTTTAAAAACAATTGACGTGTCATTTTTAGCATTATCATCACATTTATTTGATGTATTATATTTTATTGTATACAGTTGTAAATTTCAATAAATAAATTTAAAAAAAAAAATTAGTTTTTGGGCTCCACTAAACCTTCTTCTCGTATCTAATCCTTCCAATCCAAAATCCTAAGTTTATCTATAAAGAACTAAATGTTTCATATATAGAAGAAGACCAAAAGACCTTCTGCTTTTCAGACCCCTCGGTTGGTTGTCAGGAGCCAAGCGCCAAGCAAGTTGGGAGACTAATGGATTCGAGTGGAAATGGAGTTTACTATGAAAGGATTGTTATCTGAGTTGGGCTAAATCAGCAACATATGGAACATTCAAGTTCTTTGTGGATATATTTAGGATTTTGGATTGGAAGTATTGGATACGAGAATAAGGTTTAGTGGAGCCCAAAAAAAAAATTATTGAAAAAGAATTTTGTTATATTCCTAAACCATGTTTGTTTAATAAACCAGATTAGTAAAGTTCGTTATCTCAGAGACTAATGTCATTCTGGGCATACATTAAAAGACAAAAAAAAAGGTTTTAGACATTTTTTTGAACTTTTAAATCATATTTTCCGCAGAAACTTAACATAACAACCAGTGAATGCCACGTTATAATATAATATGAGCAGTATAATAAACTCAACACGATGATTCCAAGCCCGATAATTCCCTAGCTTTTAAACGACAGTATTCCTAATACAGTTTCTCAGCAGCCCGTGTCGAATTATGTCTGGAATATCGTCGCTTAAACCAGGAAATTTACCTCGCAGGTATTTGAATTGGTCCATCGTTGTTGAGAGCCATGAAAAAGTTCTTTATTTGCCTCGTCTTACTGGATGAAGCTGTTTGATATTCTTTTCTCAAGGACAGAGACTTGGTCTTGGATTCCTACTTTTTTTTACGTAAGGTATCCTTACCTATCCTGGCTATCCCACTCACACAAAAAACAACAGTAGTTGGTAAAGCCCATTTGCAGACCCAACAACATGGAAATTACTTTCAGATCACCACCAAACTGCCATTGATGCTTTCAATATAACATAACCTCTAAAATTTAAGGTTTTGTGTTACCATTGTTAAGAACAGCTTTTAAACTCTATTCTGAGAAGTGAAAAGCCGCGGGAAATTGAGAAATCAGGGTATACCAGGCTTCGCTTCTTTTTTCTCGATATATCATGCTAAATGTGAGGTGTTAAGCAAAAGTAACAATTATTAGCATGGTTCAGTGTGTTTCGTCCACATTATTGGAACACCAAAATTCATTGAACGATTCCTTTTGTTTAGGCACTGAATTACGTTAATTGAACAAGTACTGCAACTAAAATATGGTGCCCAGGATTAGTCTCGGTTTTTAATTCTTAATCCAAAATAATGGAAGTAAGCAGTTTCTAAACGCTGAGGTTTTGACATATTTGGCAACTCGGATTCACGTTACCATCCATATACGATACACCAGACTGTTATTGACACCCTTAAGAAAATATTCGGAAACATTCATACTAAAATGATAGCAATAATAGCTCAATAAAGTTGAAATTTGCAGTGATTTTTCTCAATTACAATACTTTAAGCTAAGCAAGAAAGTTCACAGCAAACATTATTCCTGGAATGTGTTTTACAAGTAAGTGACAATAAATAACGTAAAATCAGTGATTGATACCTTATGGATATCTTTTAAAATACGGACAAAATTTAATGTACTTTGGCACAGTTGATTTGAAGGATTTAAAAGGGATTTTATGATTTTTATATTTCTGTCTAAATAATTTTTTTTCCAATTTTTAAGATAAGTTCTGGTTTACCTTATGCAGCAAAAAAAGTCTGCACTATTAACAAAATTACGTGAAATAATGAAAATTTTAGAATTTTCAACAAATATATGCTGAAAATGTTAGGAATTCTGATGAAACACGACTTTTAGCTGGCCAGAAACAGACTGCCTTAGGCATAACGAACGAATAAGTAACAACAATGTTTATACTGGTAATCCCTTAAAACTTTTGACTTCCATCATAAATATGATATATCTGAGAAGCTATCCGCCATTAAATTAAATTTAACATAAATGGACAATAAAAGCTAACTATCAATTTTAAGATCCAAATTTAGATTCAGTGAACCAAATTCTATGTATTGGGTTGTTTCACATGAAATGTCCGATTTTATAATATTTGAAATACATAGAGGATTTTGGGAGTCTCTGTTGTTGAAAAAGCTCGATACATGGGTACCTCACGATCTCACTGAGCGACAGCAATTGAAACGTCTTGAGACCTGCGTTTCGTTGCTTGCTAGGCAAAAAACCTACCCTTTCCTTGAAATAATAATAACTTTCGACGAAAAATGGATTGCTTATGACAATCAGCGTCGGTCAGGGCAGTAGTTAGACATTGACGAAAGCCCAGGACAAATGCCAAAACCAAATTTGCACCCGAAAAAATTGATGGTTACAGTATGGTGGTCCATGGCTGGAATCATACATTATTCCTTTTTGCCTAGAGGTGAGACCATTACCTCTACAACCTACTGCAATGAAATTGGCCAAATGCACGAAAAATTATTGAAAAAACAACCTGGATTGGTAAATCGGAAGGGCCCTATACTCCTACACGACAACGCTAGACCCCACGTTTCAAAACTTACCATGCATAAATTGAAAGAGCTGGGGTACGAAGTTCTTCCGCACCCACCATATTCTACCGACTTGTCTCCAACAGATTATCACCTTTTCAGGAATTTAGACAACTTCTGCAGAGGAAAAATTTTTGCAAATGATGCTGAAATCAAAAGTGCGTTTTCAGATTTTGTTTCACTTCAAAGCTCAGAGTTTTTCAAATCCGGGATAAAAAAAGTTGTTGTCACGTTGGGAAAAATGTGTAGAAAAAGAAGGTAAATACTTCGAATAAAATTATATTGTTTTCATATTGTATTTTTACTAAAATCCCTATACCTTGAAAACGGACATTTCATGTGAAACAACCCAATATATAGTACATTTTCATGTAAAAGGCTATTTTGATGTAGAAAAGTGTAATTTAATACAGGGTTTCTTTTTTACATTCATAACATTAGGCTTGTATACAACACCCAGAGACACATATTGAAGGCTAAAAAGGAGTTGGGTAAAAAAAGATCAGCCTAAGTAATTAAATAGCTGAAATAAATACATGAGAAAGTACTATTTTTGACTGTTTTATAATAAATTTTTTTCCTAACTATTTCAGCAAAATCTTTGTTCTGAATTATATTAAAAAACACCTCTAAATATTTTAATTTTAAATAAATTAAAGTTTAAAAAACATATTAAAGTTAACCATCCATCTCTAGTAATAAATATTAGTTGAAGTTGCTAATTATATATTATATATCCCAATTTATTATTACTCTACTATAAATAGGAGATCCATATAATTGGATGTATTTAAATGTTAAATCCGCTTTGGCCAACAGTTGTTAAACGTTATATGAACAATCTTTATATGATAAAGAAATCATAGAAAGAACTTTCTCAGGGACGAATATCGATAACTGGATAAGGATAAAACAAAGGGAATATGGGACTAAGAAGCTAGAAACGGTTAGAGCACGTGGTCTGAGTGCCAGAAAACTGGCTACGAAGCAGCTCTTGGAGGGTGGGAAGGAGAGAAGGAGAGAAGGAGAATAGGCCGGCTAAGGATCACGGCAAACAGCCTCCGCAAAGGACTTCCACTTCCTGGCTGGCTCTACTTCTACTAGGGGTGACTCTTGTAGTTACAAAACAGAGAATCTATTTCAT
The DNA here is from genome assembly GCA_003667255.2 of Euschistus heros. Taxonomy (NCBI): domain Eukaryota; kingdom Metazoa; phylum Arthropoda; class Insecta; order Hemiptera; family Pentatomidae; genus Euschistus; species Euschistus heros. The sequence goes on along the minus strand of RCWM02000864.1, from coordinate 258,351 downwards.
TGTTCTTAATTAATAAATAAATAATTAAAGTTGAAAGGGTTCCCTTTAAAAAACGGTTATATAAACGACTACATAGTAGAATCCCTGTTATCCGGCGTTAGGATGGGTATAGAATTTCACAGATAATCGAAAACCCGGAATACAACGACTCACGGATACTAGAATTACTTAATATATATATATTTTAGGTATTGACCAGCAGTGATAGATAGGAAGGTATGCCTAAAAAATACTTTGCAGAAAATCACTTTTATTATCTAACATTTTATATACAGACATTAAACTATAAAATTTAAAAAAAAATACAAAAGAATGAATGGTATGTCAGCATTTTTTACATATTTATTGAATTTATATTGATGGGGTATTTGTTGACTGAGAAGTATTTGAAGATGTAGGTAGTTGGGGTATGCAGTCATAGACGCACGTTATTAAAAATAAATTTTAATTTATAATGCAGACGTTTCGACTTGCAAGCGAGAATGACAATCAGAAACTATAGTTTTCCAATTGTCACTCTCGCTGAAACCCTGATGAAGGCTTGTAATTCAAGTCAAAACTTCGGCATTATAAATTAAAATTTATTTTTAATCGGTTTGAATTTGCATTTAGAGAAAAAATCTGCGATTTAATTTTTTTTTATTTTGTATATTTAACATTTATATTCTCATATCTGTTCTCACGGTCCGTAGCAAGATAATTCTCATATAATCGGCGTTCTCCTGTTCAAAACAGTTTAGTAGAAGTTTAGTGGCCTCCAATGATTGATTGATTGGTTGTGATTAGTTTTTTGATTTGATTAGTGGACATATAAAATTGAAAAAATTTGAATAGTGGACACACCCATGCGCCAATAGTGGACACTATAAATTCTTTATTGTAAGATAACTTAAGCCTCTTATTTGTACTTTATGTACATTTATCAGAATAATGGTTCATGTGGAAAAATATTCTTGTCCTAAATTTGTGAAGAAGGACAGAAAATAAAAAGTACTTATGCACATATAATTAATTAATTAAATATCAAAGATTTCAACTGTAAATAAATATTCATATTTATAAGTAAATATAAAATAAAATAATAGGTATAGTAAGAACTAAGAAGTCTGTATCAATTAGAACGAGTTTATTCAATAAAATTACCGTGGGACATCAATTGAGTTAGGAAATAGATATTATTCACTCCTGGATACCCCGAAAACTAGAGGCCTTGGAAGTTTGTACTGGGATTAAAAACGTTGACAGAGAACTGTTTCTTCGTTGTTTCGTGTTATGTGTTATGACATAACACGAAACAGATTCGGCGAACATAGGGTGAAACAGTTTCGTGTTGCGTGTTAAGGCGAGAGGTATTCGTAGAAGAGAGCGCATGTCATCCACCCGCTTTCCGATCTTCCCAGACCCCAGCCAGCAGCAACATTATTTAACTTTGAAACTAAATACGCACAGGCCGATTATCAACTAAGTCGTTTTTCCTCTTTAATTCTTTTAATTGTTTTTGGACACTGTCCAAAAGATCATTTTTGTGAACTGGAAATCCTGCGTTTGAAACTGCTGTAATCCAAAATACCAGTTTTTCTTCGCCATCTCGAGGAAGGACTGGAAAACGCCCTATTTTATTAATTTTTGTGCCATTGATCAATCTTCTTAAACTTGTTCGAGGAAAACACCTGTTTTTTTGCTACAGTTGCTAGAGGAATACCTAGTAACACATCTTAGGCAGTGTTCTCCATTTCCTACTCATCGTACCGCCACCATCCAGACCTCGATGTCATCTTTGAACCTAACAATAGAAAATAAAATTAAAAATTTATAATACAATACAAATATAATAAAATATAATCGAAAGAACCATAAGTGTACAGGGGTTGTCCACTATTTAAACACGAATCTTATATCGAATCATTAGTGGACACCTAATCTTACCGCAACAAGAAATTGTTTAACGCGAAACAAAATACGGAAAACGCAAAGAAAACATTCTACTAAAAGTAGATGGCTTGAATATTTGAAGTTTATCAACATTTAAGTGTGAAAAAAATAAATGTGCTCGCTTACCTCCTTAGCAAATCCAACAGGTGTAGAGCCAAGTTCAGCTGTAAACAGAAGACGCCAAGTGCAAAGGCAAAGGTTGGTTTTCCCATGGTTCCTTACGCCATTCCTGGTATACCACATCAACTGTAGAAGACACTACTAACCTTGCTTGGCAAATTCAACTTGATTGGACCGCCATAAACCTTATTATTAGCATTTAAAACTCCAAGTGGCCACTATTGGGTCAGTGTCCACTATTGGGTCTTTTACCCTATATATATATATATATATATATATATATATATATATATATATATATTTTTTTTTTTTTTTTTTTTTTTTTTTTTTTTTTTTTTTTTTTTTTTTTTTTTTTTTTTTTTTTTTTTTTTTTTTTTTTTTTTTTTTTTTTTTTTTTTTTTTTTTTTTTTTTTGTAGGAAAACAAGCAAGTAGGATTTTCATAGAAAGATTTGAAAACATTACCATTCCTAGAATATGATATATTGTTCTATATAAAAGAATGAAATATAACGATCCTAGTAACATCTCATTCATACTATACTAACTTGCCTGAATTTTCCATTCAGTATTTTTAACGAATTTATTTCATATAATATTATGAATAAAAAATAAATATTGTAAAAATTAATAAATACCTTAATTAAAAGAATCAAAATAAAAATAAAAAATAATGGGGGTTCTGCTGTATTAGAATAGAATAGAATAAACTAGAAAAATAATTTTATTCTGGGACCAAGTCCCTTAAGAATAACAAATTGTACAGAAAGAAATGATATTAGTTACATCTGGTCAGAGACATGATGAATAAATAAGATGAAAAAGAAAAAAAAATTAAAAACAATAAAATAAAGAAGAAATGTTAGTATAACAATGATAATGTATACATACTAATGTAATATATGAACAGAAAAATAAGAAGATATTCTACTAATGAAATAATAAATAGGTTATTTTAATACAACGCTACTTATATGCAATATAAGAACCCAAATGTTGCATTCGGCATGAGAAAAAATTATTTTAATTGGTAACACTGAGTGTGTTTCAGAAAGACTTAGATATCGTTTAATTGAGAAAATATATTGTTAGTAAGCGTCACCTTGGATTAGGAGGAGGTACTGGAAATAGAGGAATTTAAAGGTTTTTAGAGATTTCGCTTGTCTAATATGAGAAGGAATGGAATTCCATAGGATGGTTGAGCGGAATAGGAAAGAGCGCTGGAATGTAGTAGTTCTATGGGATGGGGTATATTGATCAGAAAGACGGGATCTTGTGTTCAGTGTCTTATTGCAGATCTGAATTGAAGCGTATTGTAAATATAAGAAGGATGAAGGGTGCTGATAGTTTGGTAAAGGAATGATCCATGGAAATATTTTCTACGGAATATGGGATAAAGCCAGTTTAATTCGGTATAGAGGAAGGAAACGTGGGAGCGCCTCGGTTTATCGAAGACAAATCTGGCAAAGCAGTTCATAATTAGCAATCTGTCTTCGAGAACCGTAGAGAGAGCACCATAAACTAGACAGCCATAATCAAGGTAAGGGAATATTAGGGAGGATACTAGAAGTTGACTGGGGAAGAAGGTGAAGGGATCGGTGGAATAATTTAAGTAGACCTATAGAACGGCGGGATATTTGGGCAATCTGAGGTTTCCAAGAAAGGGTCTGATCAAAAATAATTCCAAGATTTTTAACAGACGAGTAGAAAGGGATAAGATGATCATTTAGGATTAAGGGAGGATAATGAGTGTATGCACTAAGGAGGGAGCTAGATCCTATTATAATGGCCTGAGTTTTCTGTTCATTTAATTGTAATTTATTTAAGGTCGCCCAGGCACAAATTCTATTCAGGTCTTCCTGAATTTTGGCGAAAGCTGAAGGAAGCTCGGAAGGAGGAAAGGAAATAGAGATTTGGGAATCATCTGCATAGAGGTGATAGGAACAGTGCTTACAGTTTTATGGTTAGATATTCAGCTTCAGTTTATTCATATCCTACTAAATTAGAGCTAATAATGTTAAGAGACTATTGGCTATGATTACTGGCAGACTAACATTTTCTTCTTAAGATTTTCGATTTTACGATGAATAAAGATTTTAAACATTTTTTTTTTCCGAATCCATTTTCCCCAATATTTATAAACGAAAATTGAATCAAATAGATGTAACCTAAAATTAAGCTGTGTATTTGAGAATATAGAATCTATGTCATGGTGAAATATACTGATGAGTTTCCTAATTCAATCTTCAATTATCTGGATTTTTCGTACTAAACTTTGTTAAAAAATCTTTGAAAGCTGTGTCACTTTTGTCGGAACCCTGCAAGAAAATATATTCGCTAAAACTCCGAATTATAAAAATATATATTTTATTTTTTATTTTGATGAGGTATTTGTTGACTGAGAAGTTAATGAAGATGCATGTTGTTGGGGTGACTGCATACCCCCATTTTAGGTACACATCAATTAAAAATTAATTTTTATTTATAGTGTTGACGTTTCGGCCAACAGTGTAAGCCTTCTCCAGAGCTGGAAGAAAGACAAACGAAAATATATCACAAAAGGAGTGAATAAATGAAAAATATAAAAAAACAAATGATAGAGTTCTCTATTGTTATACTACATGCATTTATTTGAAAGTATTTTGTTTATCAACATATTGTTATACTTAATCCTTATATTCATTCATCAACTATTCCCACTTGTCTCTGTATTATAATACATTTTTTTTTACACTATTTAAAGAAATATTTAATTTCTTTATTTCTATTCTGTTTACTTTTTTTTTTATTCTTAATTTTTAAATTTATTTTCATTTATACTATTGTTTGTTTCTTATCTACTTCATTTAATCCCTCTCTTTGTCATATATTTTTGTTTGCCTTTCTTTTAGCCCTAAAGAAGGTTTACTTTATAGGTCGAAACATCGGCACTATAAAAAAATTTATTTTGCTGTGTATTTATGACTGCATACGCCAACAACCTACATTTTAAAAATATTTTTAAGTTTTACACTTGAAAAAACTATCTCCATTAGTAAATAGTTTTTACTTACTGCATGACTGAAAATAGTGGAAATCGCTGAAACGTTTAATGTTCAATATCACATAAAAAAAAATAAAAAATAATGTTCGTTGAAACTGCAATTTATTTATGAATGGTTTTAGATCAAAATATGACAAAAATATCTAAATCATGTCAATGGAATTATGTAGGTAATAAAATATCCTTAAAATAGAAAACATTTAAATTTCTACATAATATATTCATCGATTTAATACTAACATGATCAACAGTTCTAACTTCTTCTGCAGTTCAGTTCAGTCAAACTTCAATGTGAATGTGAGATACAATCCTATTTTATTACTGCTAATAAATATTTCTAGATTTGTATAGATAGTTTTAAAATATATTTTGAGTTTTAGGCTTCATCAGTTGAAGTAATCAACTACTTTATTACAATTTAATTTTATCAGTCGTTAGTTCAGAGTTATTCTTCCAATAAGTAAGTAATATTGAAATAATCAACCATGAAATATTCATTTTAGGTTATTAATTTTACACAATATATCTTGCTGCATTAAAACAGTTAAAAACCTTGAGAATTTAAACTGTATAGATGAAGAACATGTTTGTTGTGGTATTTTTATGAAATTGATCAGTGATGTGTCGGTATCAAATTTTTTTCGATTCTCGAAAATGTTACCGATATCAAGAAATCGATTGTCGATTCTCGGTTTAAAAAATATAATTAAAAAATTAGCTGAATAAGTAAAACGAATCAATTAAAAAAAAAATAATAATTTATTAAAATGGTTTTAACCATTGCATATATATTAATTATTATAATTCAGACAATGTACAATAATATAATTCAATCCACAAATTCTTATTTACGAAGATAAACATCTCAAGGTTTCTTTTATTGATAAAGGAATTGAAAAAGTTACTGAACTCTTTCACTAAATATTGCAAATACACTGGTTTTTTAATTGGGTATTCGAAAACTAGTATTTACCCATTACAATAAAATGGAAAATGATCTTTATTTTTAGACATAACGTCCCTTATTTTAATTGGGTATTCGAAAACTAGTATTTACACATAATAAAATGGAAAATGATCTTTATTTTTAGACATAACGTTCCTTAAGAATAACTACTATGTATAATAAGATGGTATTATTGTCTGAGTGGCATTGCTTCGTTGATTAGAGATTGTAATCTAATTTCTTCATTTTGTAATAAAGAATAAATATCTTCAACAAACTTAAGTTTAGCAGTTGCAAGGGATTTGTTTTTTATTCTGAAGAAAGGAGGCTTTGTCATTAGGAGAAGAATTGGTGTATAATAATAACATAATTAGATATCACAAAACTATTGCCAGCGTCAGCGGTATCGATCTATGGATGATCGATTCTCGATACCGAATCATTTCTCAAGAATCGATGGAACCGAGAATCGACACATTTTGTAAGGTCGCACAGGACAATATAGTAGAATATCCGGCCAGTAAAAATGTTTATCCTGATAATTCGAATTAATTGCCAGTAATATGTATATTTATTATTCTGGTTTCAATTCAACTTTTTCAATTTGATTTGATAAATGTTTAAATTTAAATAAGGCACATAATTTACAGTGGTTACGTGGTATATGTAAAAATCTTAAATAATAGTGTGCATGTGATGAAGAAACATCTAATAATGTTTGGCGAAGAGATGTGTTTCATTCAATTGGATGATCTTACTCTGAACTGAGTATAAAACTGCAAAAAATAACATCTGTTACACCCTTTAGCTTCCTGTAGTTTACAAATTCGTGGTTGGATGTAGATGGGCGTTTTCAGATATCAATATGCAACTGCAAAAATATTGTGAGATCTTAAAATCTTGATAATTGGACCTACAGATGTTATTAGTACTATAGTACATACAGCCAATTCTTTTATCTATAACTTCTTGACATGATAACCAAAACTGCTTTTGATTAATAAGTAAGCAGATTGAGGAAAACCTAACTTTTTGAACCGAGCATATGAAGTATAAATGAACCACATAACATTTTTTTAAACTTTAATTTTAATCTTATATTTTACATGATCACTAAATAAATACTACAAATGTAAATTTATAAACGAATTTTTAGGTATTAAAGATTTAAATTAAATAAGCTTGTATATTACGTGAAATTTGTTTTAAGAATAAACCTGATCCATCCATCTGAGACTTACCTTTAGAATAATAAAGTTGACTCTCTAAGATACTCATATTAACTTGCTGAATACTCTGACAGAGGCCACTTTGTTTACTATTGCCGAGGGTTAATGATAAAAGAACCGGTTACTGGTGCTGCAGCAGTGCGTTCTGTTGGTAGAAATATAAACAACATTAAGATCTGCAGGTTTGTCTGTATTTTTGTATAAATTATTGTATGAATAATGAAGAGCAAAGAGGTTTGTTTCTTCAAAAAATAAATAAATCAATAAATTAAAAAATATTATTTTGGTATGAAAATCTAACAAAACGTTGTGCACATCCTCCTAATTCTGCTTCATAGAATTTTAAGGAATTAAATTTTATCCATTATAACTTTGGTTATCTAACAAGACTCACCGCTTATTGTTACGAATATATACACGTTAAAATAAACGTAAACCTATAATTTAATTTTAAAAATAATTCCTACGGGTAAACTTTGCCTGTACAGAGGGTTTGTTAAAAGTTTTACAAAATCGAAAAATGTTATCTTTATTTTTTCTATAAATTCCTTAATTTTTGTCAAATTTAACTCCTCATATAGCTTAGATGTTTTAAATCGTTTTGTTTAAGATCTTTCTCATTATTCAATTTTGAAATGTTTGCAGTAGGTTTTTTGTAATTTCCCCTATGTTTGAAAACAAAGGTACCACATACAATGGTTGAAAAGATCATACAAGTCAATTTCAAACTTAGAGACAAGCTTGAAGCATTTGATAAGTGGTTTAGCCTGTACTATTTTGATCTCATAATAAGTATAAATTGGCTGAAAACTTCAGGTGCCTATTAAATGCAACACCTCGATAAACTATGTTTTTCAAAAGATTATTGATAAAAAAAAAATAAATAAAAAAATACTATTAATGGTTTTAAAAAATATGTTTTTCTAGAGGAGTTGTTCCAGAACCTTAAAATGTTTAGAGCATTAGATTAAATGCCTCTAAAATAAATCTTAATACATTGCGAATGAGTATATGATATCATATAATTATTTGAGTATATAAATAATTTCAGTAGTAAATGCATTTATGTATAGTTTAATTTACTTAACTTATTTCAATATATTCTACTTCACAGAGTAAGGAACTGTTTAACTGTTTTTATTTTTTATTCCCTGATGAAACAATTTGGTCTTCTAGTAATTTATTTTTCATTTCCGTATAACTTTTCAGGGTCACTTCTTTGGTAATAAAAAAAAAAATGTTCTCAAGAAAAAAAAAAAATTACAAGTATATACAAGAATTATAAACATCAGAACATAGAAAACGCCGTTTACAAATTAAAGGGATAGTTAAAAACACTTAAAACTTAACTTAAAATAACATTTTTATAGTATTCTATAGCGAAAATATACCAAAAAAGAAGTGTGACATGTCTTGTTAAATTAATCGTTTATTTTCAATTAATAACTGATAACAGTATTAGTTCGAAAATTTATAAAATATAGTGTGATCAATTAAAAATATTTAACAGCATAAAGATTTAAAACATCTAAGCTATATGAGGAGTTAAATTTGACAAAAATTAAGGAATTTATAGAAAAAATAAAGATAACATTTTTCGATTTTGTAAAAATTTTAACAAACCCTCTGTACAGGCAAAGTTTACCCGTAGGAATTATTTTTAAAATTAAATTATAGGTTTACGTTTATTTTAACGTGTATATATTCGTAACAATAAGCGGTGAGTCTTATTAGATAACCAAAGTTATAATGGATAAAATTTAATTCCTTAAAATTCTATGAAGCAGAATTAGGAGGATGTGCACAACTTTTTGTTAGATTTTCATACCAAAATAATATTTTTTTAATATTTATTGAAGAAACAAACCTCTTTGCTCTTCATTATTCATACAATAATTTATACAAAAATACAGACAAACCTGCAGATTTAAATGTTGTTTATATTTGTACCAACAGAACGCACTGCTGCAGCACCAGTAACCGGTTCTTTTATCATTAACCCTCGGCAATAGTAAACAAATAAATAAATAAATTTTGACAGTTCGCCTTATTTACTGTGTGATATATTATTATATGTCATCATGATATAATATGAATCAAAATAAATAATTTAATTGATTTTTATTATTTTGAACACTCTGATGTATTTAGATAGGTTTTGTCTACAATTTTCTAACCTGGTCCTTTTCACAGATCGTACATCAATATTTTCCCAGGGAAACTACCACAAAGTCATCATAATTAAGTAACTTTTGAAACCAAATCTAATTATAAATATTAAAATAGTTAATGCTTTTATTATGATTTCCATAGGTGATAGAGCTTACAAATGTCCTTTTAAATTAGACTAAATAAATTTATTTAGTCTAATTTAAAAGGAAAATAAAGAATAATTTAAAAAAAATGGTATCTCAATATTTTTTCGTTAAGAAAATAAAATAAGTCTCAATTTACCGTTTGATTTTAACTTTATTACGCTCGATATTTTTAAATATTAAGCTCTATCACATATGGAAATCATAATAAAAGCATTAAATATTTTAATATTTATAATTAGATTTGGTTTCAAAAGTTACTTAATTATGATGACTTTGTGGTAGTTTCCCTGGGAAAATAAAAATCAATTAAATTATTTATTTTGATTCATATTGTATCATGATGACATATAATAATATATCACGCAGTAAATAAGGCGAACTGTCAAAATTGCCTGTGTCTTTCTTGTTGTTATATTTTATTAACTGACTTCCAGATGACCATTAGAAACAGTTTGTTTTAAAATTAGCATAAGTAATGTTTTTATCCTCAACTCAATCTATGTCATAATCTGATGGAGGCTGTCGAAGAGTGATATATTCGCCCATGACTGTTTAGTATTTATTATAGTTTATTTTATTTTTTTTTTTATTATTTTATTTTTACAGTTAGTTTTATTTAATTTTTTTTATGTTTTTATTTTTTTCCTCTTCATTTTGTATATAGTATGAATGGATTCTTTGTCATATATATTATTTATTGCTATGAAGATAGGCAGATTGTATTATTAATGCGATAAAACACTTCTTCTCTCAAGGTAAGCAAGAAATTTACCAACAAGCAATAAATGGCAAATATTCGAGAGATAGATGAGAGAATAGTGTTAATATTACAAAATTGGATTAATGCTTATCTACTATGCTAGCGAACAACTTGATAGCTAACAAGGGATCAAAAAAAAAAAAAAAAAATATAAAAAAAAAAAAAAAAAAAAAAAAAAAAAAAAAAAAAAAAAAAAAAAAAAAAAAAAAAAAAAATGTTCAATATAAAAATATATAGCTATTATAATCTTTATTTAATTTGTATATAAATATATTCTATAAATACTATCCATGAAAGGTGGTGTCCTGAGAACGCATTCTAAAAGTCAACGACTTAATTATTATAAGCCAAGAAAGATTTCCCAATTCGGTCAGTCAAATTCATAAAATTTTAATAAATGAGGAACATAAACTATATGTGCTGTAGTAAAAAATAAAATTAGATTGAATTTACGTTCAATTTGACAATAAGGAATTGTAAAACATGTTTTATATTAGGAAGGGACGAACCCAGAAAGTCGACTTTCACTTTCTATATTCTCCAGCCACATTTGGTGGACGCAAATAATTGAATATATATAAAAAAAAATCGAATAAATAATTGACAAAAATCATTTATGTAATAGTCATTTCAGGGATTAGTGTAAATAACCACCTTCAAAAAATAAACTTGTTTTTTACAGTTTCAAAATCACAAAACTATCTAGTTTATGAACAGTTACGTTTTTAAATTCCATAAAAATAACTTAAATAGATATTGAGAAAAAAAAAAAAAAAAAAATTTATGCTAAGGGTTGTCACCGCCATTATTCCCTTACCGAATGAGTCAGGGATGTAAGATAAGGTGTATGGCTACTTAAGATAAAGAGCAAAAAAAATAACGAAGTAAAAATCCTTTATTATTTGACGCTGGTGCAGTTTTCATATGCTTAATCCGCTTGACACTTTTGGAGAAAAAATATTTTTAGATGATAGTTAAACAAAAAAAAACAACAAAAAACAATCTAATCAAACAAAAACATCATCTTATTAAAGAAATAATAACTTATTCCATGACCAGTTTAATTAAAGAACAATTATAAAAAAAATAATAACTAAATCATATGTGCTAATAGAGAAGCAGTAGAAAGTATAAACAATTTGAAGGAAACGTTTTAATGAAGAAGTAGCAGAAATTGTCATATTATAAAAATTATAACTTTTTATTGTGATATAATACACGAAATTAAATTATATTTAAATTTAACGAAATTTATATATATATATATATATATATATATATATATATATATATATATATATATATATATATATATATATATTTAGTCAGCGTATTAATGATATCAGAAATTTGGTCATTATGTTAATTAAAAAAAAAAAAAAAAATCTGTACATAACTTCTCTTATTAAATTCACCATTATTTTTATTTAAATAAAAAAAAAAAAAAAAGTTATAACTCAAATAGTATCACGATAAGAATAACTAAAATAATATTAAGTGTGGAAAGTATTAATAAAATACAATTTCTCCTTGACTGGGAAAAACAACTGATTATGGATATGTATACCTATTATCTACTGATTTTCACAATTTACATTTTAGAATTAAAAGGATCAAATTAATTAAATTAAATTAACAACCAATGATTATTTGAAAACAAAGTTGAGAGAAAATAGGGGTTTCAAAAGTGACTTTGTTAATTCAAACCGCAATAGCTCCTAATGGCAGGTCCTAGTGACAAACTTTATATAACGAAAAATATTTTCCATTAAATTTCTGATAAGGAAAATAATGTCAGATTTTTTGACCCGATTAACACCAACAGAGATAGAATGTGTCAAAGTGTTACGTTTTTGACTGTGAAAAATCGTTACCGACCTCCAGCTAAAAGACGTATCCATGTTAAAAATAAATACAGAGGAGCGTCGATTATCCGATCAACCATTTCGGAATGTAATTTTAATTAAATTGATCATCTTATTGCTTACTTATATTGTTAAACTTATTTTTATTTTAAGACAAAATGGGAATCATTACGGGACTAAAAAAAAAAATAACGGGTCAGAGATTAGCTATCGATTTCGGGTTTGGTGAATTAACAATAACGGGAATTAAAAATAATTTTAATTGAATCATCAGCTACCCCATAATCTTTAAAATTAAACGGTTTGAGTCGTAAAACTTAAAAAAAAAAAAAGAAGCGAAATGTGAATTGTTGGAAGATGTTAACACATAATCATTTTTTTAAAAATGAATTTCAATTATCCGAACTACTTCTGACAACATTAGTTCAGATAACTTACGCTCTACTGTAAATGATATTGTATTCCAGCCCTTATCTTGCAGATTTGGGTTTATGGAGGGTTCAGTGGATGGGGCGTTAACACGGTGTTGGTTGCATTACCCTCACTTCTTTGATTTTCATAAAAAATGCAGTTTTATGTAACCAAATTTATATATGTAATATATTATGTAAACAAATATGTAATATATGGTAAATAAATGTCATCACAATGTATCGATAATTGTAGTACGGAGCATAAGGATTAAAAATATATGCTTACAAAGATTTATAGTAACCAAAAAAAGAAAAAAAAAAAAAAAAAAAAAAAAAAAAAAAAATTACACTTTTACATAATAATGTGTTTTTCATCAGCTAGATCATTTTCATATATTTCTATAGAATTATTACAAGTATATTTAGTATGCTCATTGTGAACTGTAACATTACGCTTTTTACAATTTTTTTTTCTTTTTCTTTTTTTATTTCTTCGGTATACCTATACCAGATCTATTTCGTATTGCCTTAAGCAGACACAAACAAGAATCTGGAATAGTAAAAATTTCAAATTCCCAGAAAAATAAATTTTAAATTAGATTGAAAAATAATATAAACACAATTCACATCATTTCATTCATATCATTTCAACTGGCTTTTAATCCAACAATTCAAACTTGTTAGATCCACGATTCATTTCGAACCTAAATAATCACTAACCAATCGAATGAAATTAAAAAACTCGCTCAGTGAAATGCCACGAATAAACCGCACGAGAGATAATCTGATACTGAGGAGTGTGGACATTGCAATTTTCAGTAAAAATCTCCCAATATCCTGGCCACCTGCATCCGATTTACTTATATAAGTAACCTGCTTTATAATTAAAACATATGTTTTTTTAATTTCTTAACAGTAATCATCTATTTTGAATTGTAAAAAGAATTAAAACATAATATTATTAATTTTTATCAAAACAATTCTAATTATTAATTTATTGAGGAGGATAGAAAACTACAATGTCTTTTAATATCTGCTCAAACTTTAGTATCATTTCGTGTCCGTTACAGCACAAACGAACTTCGTGCAGAATTCCTTCTGTAAAAAATCATTAGCATGTTTTTTATCGGGAATATCTTTTACAAGTTGTAATAACCCCATATTTTATTTTAAAAGCTCTCCTAATAACCGTAGACTAATAACAAAACAGGAAGGTTATTTAACCAAAATAATACAACATAAATACCATAGGATTAGAGTTGTTATGGTATTAAGTTTAGTTGCATTCGATTATTGCGTGTGGCCGGATTCCGAACAAGACCCACCAAATATTCCCACCAAAGTTAAATTCTGACGAACTTATTAAATATTTTTTAGAAGGGTGAGGGAAAAGCTCACCTAGAAGGGTTGGGCGATAGTCGATAGTTACTATTAATATATCGATAGGTCATGCCTATCGATAGATCTTTTTTGCCCTTAAGTTTTGAAACTCTCGGAATTATGCTGATCTGTCTCTGTCCAGAGTCGAGTTTTTTTTAAAAATTGAATTCGGAATTCCTAGAGCTCAAGGGTTCTCTCAAAGAATAAGCCAAAGGAAAGCAGAAATGCTAGATGCTTTTTTTTTTTCGGGAAATATGTGGCTCAAGGAGCGCACTTGACTCTTGAAATTAACTCTTTTGTTATTTTTCTTTTCTGAAGATTTGATTTGTTCATTATTATTGTAACTATGTAAATTGTAAATATTTTTTTAAAATTCAAATTAGTTTTTTTTCTCTTCATTTTTATGATATAATCTAATAATTTATAATCCTGCAAATTTTTAATAGTAAGTAGATAATTATGGTATTTTGCACTTGCTCCCCGAATTTCATTTTGAGTTTATTATCATATGTTTAGGTAACGAGTTACCTTCCCAAATGTAATAACACGTCAATGGGAGATCTTTTGATTGTTCCTATTATTAAGTAATTAAATAAAAAAAAATTATTTAGTTATTTATTTAAATATTTTATTAAGTCTTATTCGATGTAAAATACCCTTTTGCCGAAGAAATTCTATCGCTTTTTCTTTTTTATTTATTCGACGAATTAAATCGAACAAAGATATGTCGCGTATAATAATACAAAAAATGATATCACGGAATATTGGAATGAAACGGATAACATATGAGGAGGTATTGTTGCTAAGAACTCATATGTTTAATTATAACCTGACAAGTTATAATATTATTTCTAAATAAAATATTTAAATTTTTTTTTGTTATTTTTTTTTATTTTTATTTAATTATTTAATAATAGGAACAATTCAAACGATCTCTCATTGACATGTCATTACGTTTGGGAAGATTACTCCTAACCTAAACATATGATAACAAACTCAAAATGAAATGTGGGGAACAAGTGCAAAAGACCCGATAATTGAATTTAATTAAATTAGTTGAAATTCTTTATTGAATAGCTTTGGTAAAACAGGAAGCAGCTATCGATAGCAATCGATAGTTCTCAACCGATAGTATCGGCCCATCGATAGCCTAACTATCGACTTTAGCCCAACCCTATCACTTAGCGACCAACGTCGGGTTAAGGTAATGATTGTTTTTTTTTGCTATCGAATTATTGGATTCCCTAGACTTTATTATTAATATTATTAAAGTCGATTGTCAGCGCGGCTCAGTGTAGCTGGCCATGTTTATCTAGCCACTCAGGCAACATTAGTCTAATTAAGTAGTTATTTGCCTATAAGTATTTCCAACGGGGCAGCAATGTTTGTGTTTGTCAGGTCGTTATCAGAATAATATGATTGTTGTATCTGGCCAGTGGGAGGGGGCTAGAATCAGGGCGCTCTGCTAAATTATTCAGTTAACTAGTGGGTAAGTAGGGGTAGTATTGTAAATACTATACCAGGAGGGGCTGAGTGGCTGGCTTAGGATGGCTCGCGCGGCGGGGTAGTCGCCCCCACTCCGCTCCTGCCGGGCCAATCAGCGGGAAGGGGCGTGGCCTGGGGGGCACGCCCACTACGGGGCGGCCCGGCCGTGACCGGGGGTTGTGGCAGAAGCGCGAGATGAGCGGTGAGGTAAAGTCGACGGTCCGGGTGGCTGCCCCCAGCCTTCACGAGGCGCCGCCCCCGAAGCGGCCGGGCAGGTCCCCGTTCGGTATCCAGGAGCTCCTGGGCCTGGCGGAGCCCCCACAACAGGAGTACCCCAGGCACCCCAACCTCCACACCCAGGCCATGCTGTCCGCCTCCAGGATGGCGTACTTTAACGCCCAGGCCGCCGTAGCTGCCGCCTTCCTTCCGCAGCCACAGCCACCTCTTCACCCGCCCCCGCCTTCAGGTAACTTTTCTCTTTCTCTAGGATAACCCTTATAACATAGCCAGAATGGTCATATTACTTTCTCCAGAAACAAATTTTTTTTTATCATAAACAAAATACCCTTCATCATTATCATAAAAACCAGTTAGATTCAAAGTGAAATAAAACCACAAAATTATAAGTTCAACTGCCAAAAAAAAAGATCTTAAAACTAATTGTAAGTTTAAATCGAATCACTAAAATGTTATCATGTCAGTGGATGATTAATATCTGATGTAAAACGTTTGACGAAAAAAAAAAACATTTTCTACTATTTTCACAAAAAATTAATAATAAAAGAATTTAATTATTTATTAACGCTACGCGAATAACAAGCAGGGTTTCAATCAACTACAATACAGATTAATGATTATAGGCTCAAAAGATAGTATATAATTATAATTTCATTTTAATTTTCATCTTACAAAGATATATAATAATACAAATATTACTAAAAACTATACATGTATATAATATACATACATTTAGATTTTTTAAGAAAAAAAAGGGACATATTTTGCATGACAAACAATTGATTATTTGAAAATTTTGTTTAAAAATGTGAATGTATATTTTTATTTCCGCAGACAAAACATTAATTTTTTTATATGTGTTGAAGCATTTTGTGAATAAATATTTCAATGGTTACATTGACAGAAAAAAAAAAAAAAAAAAAAAAAAAAAAAAAAAATTGACTCAATTTCTCAATTCATTCAATTTCAATTCTCAATTTTCTTCCGAACGAGGTAAAACAATAAATCACGGATATTTCTATCTATTGTCTACTGCTTAAAAAATAAATAAAATATTATTTTTAGGAGAAATTTAAATAATTTAATTATTCATTAATGCCAGGGAATTTATAAACAGGGTTTCAATCAAATTGTATAATAGAGATTAATGATTTCAGGCACAAAAGATATTTAATTGTAATTGCATTTTTCATCCTACAAAGATACATAATCATACAAATATTTGTATAGAATATACATGCATATAATATACATACATTTATATTTTTTAAGACAAACGTTATATTGCATGCCAAACAATTGATTGCTTAAAAATTTTGTTTTAAAATGTGAATGTATATATTTATTTTCATGTACGCAAACAAAACGTTATTTTTTTTTTATATATACATGTATTTTATGAATAAATATTTCAATGGTTACATAGACAGACAATAAAAAAAAAAAAAAAAAAAAAAACCTAACTCAATTTCTTCCGGACTGAAAAAAAACAGTAGATCATGTTTATTTTTATCTGTTATCTACTGTTTTTTCCCAATTTACATTTTAGATTTAAAAGGATCAAATTACTTAAATTAATGATTAAATTAAATTAACACTATATGATTATTCGAAATAAACAATATCGAGAGAAAACAGCTGTTTCAAATACGACTTCTTTTTTTTTTAAATGACTAACATTATATTGCATGAAAAATAATTGATTAATTGAAAATTATAAGTTTCACAACAGTTCACAGAGTTCATTCAAGAAGTAATTTTCCAACAAAACACTAAATTTTAAGCTTTAAATTAATCTGTCAGATTTTTTTCATTTTTCTTTTTTTAAAATATATTTATAAATAACAATTTACAATAAATATTAAAAATACATCCAGTAAATTACAATCACAATGCAGTGTAATTACACGACAGGCTTGTAGATGGACTACCCAATGGTAGCGCTCTAATGTTCCTATTTAAAATTGATAGATGTGTCACAAGAAACAAATATTTAATATAATTTCTATTTAGTGTCAAGCAGTTGCAATATAAGTAGAAAGTTATATATTTTTGCAATAAATAATTAAACATATTTCAAAAAGTTACAATCATATTCGTTTTCCCTCCCTTTTTTTTTTTGTGTTATAACAAAAAAATCAAAATATTTTTTTATACAAATCTAGACCGAGCTAATATCATTTTAATAGTGTTATATACCACTATTTTCTTAATTATCACAAATTTAATATTGAAATAACAAATGCCAGTAGCATTGGAAACAATTTTTTTCATACATTTTAATATTTAAATTTTGAAAGTACTTAGAATTAGTATGTTAGAGTAGTACATTTCTTAGGATATAGTTATATATGCTAAATATAAGTAATTTTAGCTGAGACTAAAAATATAAGTGCGAATGATAACTTTTTTATATCTAGCATAATATTATTTCATGCTATTCAGAATTATCAAAAATTTATTTCATGAGAGTTTATTGTGAGCGCCATTAAACTGCATGTTGTTATTTTAGATCTTTTAATTTATACAACTAATTAAAAAAAAAAGGAGATATAGATTGTTTCTTTAACGTTTCTAATTTACTTATTTTAAAATAAATCTTAAAGTGTATCTCTTTTAATTAGAAAAAGTCAATGCTACAAAATACCAAGGAAAATATTTTATTTCATCTATTTAATTATAGCCATGATTTTATAAAATTATTTAGAATTTAAAAATATTTCTCAATATAATTTAAAACAAACGAATATTTTAATCTTAGTTATCAATATATTATTTTTTGATAATACAATAAAATACAATACATTTCCATGAATCAATTATAAAACTGTGTGGCCCTAAAAATAAATCATTGCTTAAATATACAATATTTTACTAAATAAAACTCATTTTCATTGACTTGACCCTTGCATTTGTAAATAAAATTTGAATATTTGAAATATTTTTTTTTTAAATTTTGGTAGCTTAAAAAAATTAAATCATAATTTGTGAAAATGTGTATTTACGATTGATATGCTAACTAATTTAAAATACAAGGTATTACAAAGAAAACACTAATTCTACAAGATTAAAAATATTATAGTATTTTTTTTTTTTTTTTTTTTTTTTTTTTTTTTTAGTATCATCACTAAGATGATAAATTTAAAAATTAGCTCTATCGTTTACTCAAATCACCAGGTCACCAAATTAAGTTTAAATCGAATCACTAAAATGTCTTCAAAGTTACATTATCTATTTCAAATGTCAGTGGATGATTATTGCCTGATGTGGAACGTTTGGCAAAAAAAAAAAAAAAAAAAAAAAAAAAAAAAAAATTTGTTTTCAGGAGAAATTAAAATAATTTAGTTATTTTTTAATGCAAGTAGAATGACAAACTGGGTTTCAATCAACCTATATATATAGAGATTAATGATTTCAGGCACAAAAAATATTATATCATTAAATTGCATTTTATTTTTTTACTCTACAGAGATACATAATGTTACAAATGTTACTACAAAATATGCATGCGTATAACATACTTACATTGTGATTTTTCTTTTAAAAAGTTGATATATTTTGCATGACAAACAATTGATTATTTGAAAATCATGTTTAAAAATGTGAATGTATATAGTTATTTTTATTTAGGCGAACAAAACATTATCATTATTTTGTAGCATAAAAATTTTAATGGTTACATTGACACAAAAAAAAAAAAAAAAAAAAAAAAAAAAAAAAAAATGAACTATCTCAATTTCTCAATTCATTCAATTTCAATATTCTCAATTTTCTTCCGAACTAGGAAAACAATAGATCACGGACTTTTTTATGTATTATCTACTGCTTTTCCGAATTTATATTTTACAATTAAAATGATCAAATTACTTCAATTAATAATTAAATTAAATTAACAATTCTTCGAAATAAAGGAAGTAGGGAGAATATAAGGGTTTGAAACAATACTTTCATTCAAACCAATATAGCTCCTAAACGGTAAGTCCAAGTGACAAATGTTATAGAACAAAAACTATTTTTCATTAAATTTATAATAGAAAACTATTACGAAATTTTCAATTCGAGCAGCATTAACAGAGCTAGAGCTTGCCAAAATAATACATTTTTGAGGGCGAAAAAATGTTACACATGTTTGAGTGATATCCAAGACAAAAAACATTGAATATAGAAACTATTTTTTCTTTACGACATTTGTTGACAATTCATGCCGTAACGTGAGCCTTGAAAAATTGATCAGATGTAATAAAATTTATCAAACTTTTGACAATATTGTAACTGTCGAAAAATTCATGAGTTTTAAAATAAAACCTTTTTATTTGTTTTAAATGAATGTAAGTTTATATTATCGTCTGTCTTGTTTGATACCATCAAAGCAATTATTATAAATTTATTTGAATTATATTTATTGAAATAAACTTGTATTTTTAAATTAGTCCACAGTCCTAAGAATATAAAAACAATTTGAGAATAGATTTTTGTTAAAAGTCTAAATAATAATACAATGCTGAATACTAATAAGATATACGAAATAAAGAAGGTGATTTTAATTAAATATTCCTAATGTATTTGAGTATAATATACATTTCTCTATCAGACAGAATGGTTTTTCAGGTTGCCTCCAAAATAAATTTTTTTGCATTGTTTTCCTAATATTAATCAATTTGAACAATCTAAATTAATTGCTTGACTCATAAAGCTATATAATAACAATTAAATCATTATATATACAGAGACTCACAATGAAATTGTTACACCCTATAGAGAGAAAGAAATTGTTTCACAGTAGGGCACAATTATTTTTTCGTTAGCTCTTCTCCTGGTTCCTTCCACAATTAACAACGTCCATCGGGCCCAAAAATAACTTTCAGTAGCGAAAATTATAGTTGTTCGAAACTCGGGGTCCTTCAATGAAATATTCATTTGCAAATCGCAGTCTAATTTGTTTATGTAATATCAGTAATGAAGTATTTTAAATGAAAATTTTCCTCAGCTTTAAAAAGTGTATTATAATCAATTTTTTTTTCTTTTCATGTTTTCAGCGTCTTAACAAAAACTATCTCTACTTTAAAATTTGTTTTTTTTTTTTTTTTTAATTCTCATACACCTAATGTATTTTCTTTTTATCTTCTGATTTTTTAATCCTTCCAGAAATCACCATTTGTTTGCACTTACAGAAATAATGTGGTTAATACTTTAGAATAGTCTTAAGGTATTAAACATGTAAGTTCTAGTTGATGTGCTCGTGATGGTATAGAGGTTTAAATAAAATTATGATTAATAAACTATACACCTCTTCCTATTAGTATTTCATTTTATTTATTTTTTCTGATGTTTTAATACTAATAGATGTAGACAATCATTTATCACTATTGATTATAGTTATCACTATTGATGGTTTTGATTTTTTAAGCTGATGAAAGGTTTCTTTCAAGCTATTTATCCATGAAATTTATTATTTCTTATGACATTCCACACAGTTTCTGCACTTACTGGCTTACCTAAGCAGTTAGATAGTTCTTTGGCTATTTTGGGTGCATTAAAACATTGATTTCTGGTAATTGTCAAGTTCATGATGATTCAAGTCTTAAACTTATCCTTTGAAATTTTTTTTAGCGATTTTAACTTTTTGGATCTCTACACTAAATACTGGACAGTTAAACGGCTTTTTAAAATAATTTCGGATATTTTATTTAAAGATTTCCCGTCATTAGAATGTTGAATGACCAACTCACGTTCTTTTAACGTTGTGTGTGCCCTCATTATTGAAAAAAGTCTAAAAACGGCAGATTTTGTTTAACTTGCTTTGAAAAGAGCCAAACACTTTTGGAACAAGAGTTTAACTAATGTGAAATAGTTTAAGGTAAAGAAATATTTGGATAAACAGAGCTGTATCATTTTCACTTTGAGGTAAATGAAAAACGTGTTATATTTTTATTATTTAATTTTTGTTTATTTTTATATGTTTATTTATTTTACTATAGGATGTTTAGTGAGTTATATATTGTTTTTAATGTTATAAAGTACTATACAAATACTAGGATGTTTAGTGAGTACAATATATTATTGTTTTTAATGTTATATAATTTGAACTATTTATTTATTCAAAGAAGTCTATAAATATCATTTTGTGTCATTTTGACTGGGAGACACTAAATATTACACATGAGAACATACCAAATGCTGATTATATTACCATCGTCCTTATCAATAATTGCTAGGAAAATTGATTTAGGGGATGAATTTAGAAAATTATTTATAAAAAGTTCATTTAGTTGATTCCATACTTGTTATTAATTTATTTTTCAATGAAACAATCTAGGGACGTTTACTTGCTACTTTTAAATAATATCTATGTTGATAATATCTAGATAGTTTACACTTTTTTTTTCTTTTTTTTAAAATAAATATTTCATATTAATGTAATTTTGTAGATTGATTGTAGATTCTTTTTCACATTTTATTCCACAATTGCAAAAATCCGGAGTGTATATGCATATACACATACATACATATATGTATATACAATAAATACATATAAAAATGCGGAGTCATTTTTATACACATTTATTTCAATTATTTTATTTTGTTTTTCTATTATAATTAATGATGTCAATCATCTTAATCATGCGATATGACTATAACTTTAGAATGCAGCAAAAGTAGTCAGAATATTGTGATAGGACAAAAAAAAAAAAAAAATGTTTCAGATATAAATAATAACTTTTTAAGCTATAGACATTCATTAATATAGAATTTAGGTTGTTTACTTATAATTAAAATAAATAAATATGTTTGTTTGTTTGTTTGTTGGGGTTTATAGGCATAAAACCCTAGGGTCATCAATGCCTGTGTAGTTATATATATAGGTATATTTTCATAAATAAATATGTTAATTTCGGTTATTTTAAAACTTTATATGGTTTCGTATCTTAATAATAATTTTATTAGTAATAATAAAAATATTATTATTACTAGTTAAACTTCATTCACCGTTTCCAAGATTATCTGTACTGTTTTACTTAATTGAGGTTTACAAAAAATATTTTGATTTATGAAAACATATAATAAATATATTCATATATGTATAATATTTTATATATAGAATTTTATTTTGTATGTGATAAGCAAAGAAGTTTCTAGAGTACACTTAGAATTAAAAGCATGATTATAGATTTATAAAATAATCATAAGAAACTTTCTAATTTTTTATTTTAATATTTTTTGACTTCTAAGCTTAATTTTAATTTTTTCTTTCATGAAAGAATATTTGACATAAATATTAAGGAACAAAATCTGTGGAATATCTATATAATAGGACCTCTTAAATGCATTTATATTTAAAATAAATAATTGTAGAAAGTAAACCTAACTAATATCCTATCCTGGAAAATTCTTTTGAATTTTTAGTCTCTTATGTGATTTGACGTTTTTGCCGACTTCATATATCAGAGCTGCTATCTACAATCAACTTTCGTTTTAATATAAAGTATTAAAAAATAAATTGTTGCTTTGTATTCAATTGATAATAATTTATTTATTTTTAAGACAAATTTAGAATAAATTTTTCAATAAATTAGAAATTAAAAATTTGTTTAATCAACTTGGCAAGCTGTCTACATATAATTAAATACTAAGCTTTATTAAAATTTAGTCTTTGAATGAAAAATTCAATACACCTAATAAAATATGTATTTTACTGTAAATTGATAGAAACTTATTTTTCTAAATATTGATAACCATTATTATATATTAACAGTATTAACATCTTACTTATATTAAAAAAAATAAAATATTTGCTAAAAAATATAATAATATTAAATGTGACACATAAATATATTTATGAATAACTTAAAAAATATTTCAGCATAAAAACTGAGGTAATAAATAAAACAAGATAAATATCGCCAACAACAGTTATTTCATCGGTAAATATTTATAAAAAATCATATGCAAATAAAATTTTCCATAAATAGTATAAATTAAAAATATTACTTTTGAAAGTACAAAAATCAAACTCATTACTAGAAATAGTTATAGTAAAGTTAATAAATCAAATGTAATACCTAATAATACTAACATTAAAAAAAAAAAAAATAAAAATTATTACATTACAATTAAATATGTTCATAAATTCAGACAAATAAAACAAATATTAAATAACTTAATTTCATAGAAAAGAAATTAGTAATAATCATAATTGTTAAAAATAATTAAATTGTAAGTAAAAATGAGCCGTTGAATTCCAAAACCAGCTAAGTCCATTTTCCGAAAATATTTTTTCAATAGTTTTTCAACTACATTATCTTTAGGTGAAAGTTTTTCTCCCAAAAGCAGTTAAATCACATTGAAAACGGCTATGCAAAAAATAAGGCCTCTTCCTATTTCAGTCAAACCTTTACCTTTACAGAGCAGATGTGAAAATTTAAAAAAAATAGACTTAGCTGGTTTTGGAATTCCACGCTTCAAATATATTAATGCCTATGATCAGTTGAAAGTATCAAATAAAATTATAATTAGCAATAATTAAAAATAATAAATTGATCAGTGACAGGAATTATAGCAATAAAAAATTATGACAAGTTCTCTATCAACTAATTATAAAATATAATAATAAAGTTAAACTGTTTAAAATATTTAATAATTAAAAAAAAAATTGTACATAAACCTATTAGTTGAGATTTTATTATTAAATTTATTATGATATAGTAGGATCAGATCAGTACAATAAGGGTTGATGAATTAATTGCCTCTTCTATTGGAAAGGTTTTATTTGAAAACTAGTTTCGAATGTTAAACATTCATCTTCAGTTCTAAAACATATAAAATGTAGGAAGAAAGTAAAAGAATTTAGGTATATTAAATTAATTATATTTCATTTTTTTTTTTTTTTTTTTTTGGAGGGGAGGATTTCCTTGGGGTTTCCTTATTACTAATTGGATTTTTCTTTAGCTATTAGAAACAGATTTTAAAAAATTAACCTACCTGGCCCTTACCCTTCCACACGGGATATATTTCATTAACCCGAAGATGAATGTTTAGCATTCGAAACTAGTTTTCTAATAAAATAATTCAAATATAAGTCGCAATTAATTCATTAATCCTAATTAAATTTATTAGTACATTTTAATACTCTGCAACATTTAAAATTTTTTTTTTTAATATGAACCAAAACTAGCAAATATTGAGAATCGCTGCTTTGCTGTGAGTTCCTAACTTTGCTTTTGTGTTATTTCTTTATTAAAAAATAATATAAATAAAAACATTATTTAAATTCAGAGATGTATAATAGAACTAGGAAAATAATGCCCATTGAATACTGACGACTTAATCAGGTAGGACCAGTCATGGTACGTCAAGGGTGAAGGCATAACGAGGGACAGCCACCGCAAAAAACAAAAAAAAAAACATAAAAAATATTACAAAAAATTGATGCCCGTTGTGTGTATATATAGCCACCACTATAAGAAAAAAAACGAGAGGCTGGTATTTTGTGTAAGGGCTTTGTGAAGGTGCTGCCAAAACAAGATATCGATTAAGTAGCCCTGCGCGCTCACACATGCTCGACGCTTCTCTCCTCTTGTCCGAATTATCTTCATCTCCTTCCTCGATACTCCTTTACTTCTCCAGCTCCAGCTCCAGTCAACATGGAACTCGTCGGCCAAGAAGTGGCATCAAGGGCTGATGTTGAGGCCCAATTATGAACGAATACAAACAGGAATTAATTTTTATACACCTGAATTCTTTTTTTTTAATAAATTCGTAATTTAAGTTTCAGAGGGTACTACATAATATATTTATGCAATAATCGATAAATATGTAAATATCGAACAAGAATATAAATAATATACATCACTAAATCGTTAGATAACAGCTGTTTATACATAAAATTATTGCTTTAACAAATGCTTGGATCATTTCATTAAAAATTATTTTTACATTAACTCTTTTAAAAAATAGTTTTACCTTTTTTTCTGATTAATATTTCATTGTAATTCGTTAATGATTTTAAACATTAAAAAAAAAATATATATTAATAACATTTCATATGCCATAATCACTACACATTATTATGAGTATGAAATAAAACAACCGTTCCTTATTAATAAAGTCATAAGCGGCAACATATATGTCCTGGTCTCTTATTAAAAGTAATATAAATGAAAATAAATATTAAATAGTTATTAACAATTAAAATATTGGTTTATATTGAATAAAAAAAAAGTTTACTATTAAAATTAAAGTTTACTATTAAAAAACAAAATTGTCTTGTTGATAAAATTTAATTTAATACAATATCCATGATTATAATTACAGTATAATTTAATGTTTATATATATTTTAAATATTTACTATTTGTTTTAAACATTACAGATAATTAAATTAATATTTTAAACTTCAAATAATAACAAAACAATAAGAGGATACAACAAAATATGTTTATACATTTAACGAGCAACCTAAAAAAAACGGTTATACAAAAATAGAATTACATACAATATAAATTAGTATTTGTAAATAAAATGTAAGGTAATAATTATTTGCCTATAATATTATTGTTTTAAAAAATTGTTGGTTCATTACATTAAAAATTATTTTTATTTATTTTTTAAAAAAACATTTATTAGAAATACTTTATTACAAATGTTGCCGAAGGGCCATCATATATATATATATATATATATATATATATATATATATATATATATATATATATATATATATACATATATTTACATGTGAAAGGTGACTATCCCTTATCCATGTTATAGAAGCTTTTCATATTTCCATTGTTTTTTGGTTTTTTATGCATTTGTAGATTTTTACAGTAGGAAAAATTAAAAAAAAAAAAACCTAAACAGTAAAAGATGAAAAAGTAAATAAAAAATAAAAATGTACAAACAAATAAAAATACATAATATGGATATTTACTTAGAATAAAGTATAACCCTAATAATTGTTTACATAAAAGGGATATATATTATGTCAAGTTATGGCTATTAATATATTTTTAGTTTGTTTGAGGGTATATCTTTTTTGTGATGTCTCGTCAAAATTATTTTTAAATATACTCTTAATGATGAGGGATTAGAAAAAAAATAGTATTACCTTTTTTTTCTAATTAATATATCTCAACATGGTAATGTAATTCCTTGATAATTTTTTTTTTAACATTTAATAATAACGTTTTACATGCCAAAAATACCTAAAATACCATACATATAAGCAAATAAGAAAAAAATCCGTTTCATATTAATAAAAATATTAGCGGCTAAATCCTGGAGTATTATTATGATTAATATAAATGAAAAAAAAAATTAATAGCATAATAAAATTATTTAATATTTTGTAACAAAAAAATAATTATAAAATAAAATGCTTGTTAATGAAAGTGATTTTTAAAATAATTTTACCATTAGCTAAAATGTAAAAAAAATTAAAATATAAATAATAATAATAAAGAAAGTCTAATTTAATGTTAATGTTAGACTAGTAAATGTACTAGTTTAGACTTTTATGGCAATGACATTATTAATACTTCAAACTTCAAATAATAAAAAAAATAAATAAAAAAATTACTGAATAATTTAATATTTAAGGATATGAGAAAGAAAACACTGTATAACTTATTGGCAAAAAAGTTATTATTAGATAAATTTTTATTCTGATAAATATATACACTTTATTAATAGAATATATGCTTCTTTTTGGTCCAATACTTTACAAGAGATTTCGAACAAAAAGTTATACAAGGTGAGGTCCAGGTGTAAGTTTCTTGTAATCCGTTCAAGGCTGAGGTCCCTCCTTAGATAAGGTGTTGCCCAAAACCGACTCCAGAGCCAAAGCTGCTGGATAAGCATTTAGTATCCGCGTCATATTAAGGAATAAATAATGGCTATGTAACTAAGCTAATATAAAATGTAACAATTAAAAAAATGTTTATAGTTGTCCACAAAAAAGTAATTACAAAGTTGTATAAAATGACTGAAAAAAATTATTTTAATGGAACAATTACAACAAAGGATACTAAAAAAGTCAAGTAAGCGAAATAATGTAAAACGAAAAAGAAAAACTTTTAAAGAAAATTAATAAGAGAAGGTAGACATAATAATGGGCTATTTATTGAGACAATGCCTGAAAACATTCTTTGCTCATAACTTTAAGAAATTATAAAAAGTAATTTTGAATTCAAATTTAATAAAACTTGGCCATTAAACTTCAGATTATTGGCATTAATTAGCATCTTTAATTTGTATTCTAATAAAATTTTTGAAACACAATAAATTAAATGGAATAAATATATACAATTTATTTAAATTTAAATTTAAATTCCTATATAGCAAAAGACATAGCCAAAACGATAAATTAATAATTTTGAATATTTAGAAGGCGAGCCTAATTCCAATAGCTTTTTTTAATATATAATTTTGTCGTAACTTATAGGTTGTATATCTATCAATCGAAATGTATAACAAATTGATCATAAGATGTAAAATTATATCTAATTTGATAGTTAAAAATATTATTACAATAGAAACATTTCAATGATATTTTTTTTTGTTTCTCATATTTTACAAATTCAAATATTTATATATTTTTGTAATTCAAGTTTAATTTAATTTACTTTGCTTTATGTTATTTTATTTGATATAGTTGTATTTATTGTGTGTATTACGGTTGTTTTTATTTTGTTTTATTTACCTAGTTATATTTTAAATAATCTTGTCTATAATTGAGAAGTTAAGTTTCAAAACTGAACATATCCATTTTTGATCGAATTTTATTTATTTATTTTTTTTTCTAATAAAGCCTTGGAGCTGCCCACAATATTATACTTTATTTACCTACATCTCTCAAATTTTATAAATTCAGCCATTCTGATGTACATTTTTTTCTTAGTAATTATTTGATTAAGGTATTGTTTAATTAGAGGTTTAGATAGAATTTAATATGCTTAAATAATTTATCAATGTTTTTTATTGAATTAATTGTAATTAATTACTTACCTTTTACATTGTTGATTATATGAATATTATAAAGTTTTTAAGTGAATATTACATAGAAGTGTTTAATTAATGATTAAATTCCCTAGTAAGCCCCTATTTATAGAGACTGACTGGAGAGATCTAAGACAGACAAGCTAATAGACTAAGGAATAGAAGCTGTATCGGGGGAACAAGACACAAAGAGAGTGTAATTGGTAGCGGGGATGTGATCAATGTGCTCGCGCAGTCCCCCTTCCCCCTGGGTCCCCCCTGGTCCCCCGGACCACGGCCTGATTTAATTAATTACAATATTAATTGGGCCGCTAGCGACCAATCGGATGCCGTCTCTGTTAGCACGGGTCGCTGAGTGGTCCGCACCGCTCTTCGGCCTCTGTCCCTCCTGGAGCCTTAGTATGGAATGAGTATGAAAAGTCACATTATGGAAAGTCTCATTAATGGAGATGTATTATTTATATTTTTAAAAAAATTGCATAAATCAAATGAGGCGTGGAGATGCAAAAGGGGGTAAAGTCCACTTTATGTAATTTTTAATTTGCGTCCTCAATAATGTGGTAAATCGTCCACCCTTCAAAGTTTGAACCCATGATGACTTCGAAAAACGCATACACATACACACACACTCAACCCAAACTTTGAAGGGTGAACGATTTACCATCTTATTGAGGACGCTAACTAAAAAAATTAAAAATGATATAAAGTGGATTTACCCCCTTTTGCATCTCCACGCCTCAAATAGACTGAAGATAAATATAGCAAATAGTTAATTGTGAGTGGAATCAAAAAAAAAAATTCTCTTTTGTCTTAAGTCTTTTTTTTTTCTTTATTAAAAAAAAAATCTATTTATCAACATTAAAAACTAAATACACTATTTAGAACAAATAAATTTGAGGAAAATAATTACAATAACATGTAAAGAACTACTGACTAGTAGCACTTCAGTAGTTCTACATCACAAGGTCTCTTAGCCTTCTTCTTTTTTCGAAGAATCGAAAGGTTATCGATAGTTCAGTGTGAAGGAAGTATCTGGTTTGCGCCAGATAAATTGGCAAAATATTTAACATTAACATCTTTATGGATAACTTCATTTATGAGATAATAAGCAGCATTGAGGGTTTTACAAAGGATTTTGGATTGTAAGGATTGGATAAGTGAAGAATTAGAAGGTTTAGTAGAGCCCCAAAGCTCAAATCTATATGTACAAATAAGTCTATTACTGCCGTGTAAATAAGTTATTTGTAATTTATTGTGAGCTTTGAACGCTTGTCTTGTAAATGTTGTAGTCGGAAATGGCGAGCAGTATCTTGTCTTTTGTTGACTAAAATCAAATTTAATTTCACTAATTCATGATTGATGATTACTACATTACAGTTTTAGAATAACTAAATTAGAATTATTATCAGTATTAAAAAAAAAAATTGAAGATTAACAACTAATTTGCTTCGGTATATTCTATTAAGATCTAAATAGTTTAAAAAAAAATTTTTAATTAAAAAAAAATAAAGTGCATTAGATTACATATTGTTCATTTGTTATTGTTATAAAAAAATACTTTTCCAAAAAAAAAAAAAAAAAAAAAAAAAACTGTTTTCAAAAAAAGCAAAAATCTAAAAATAAATCTGCATTTGGTATTTATGTTTTCAAAGAGTGTAACATCAAAAAACTATAAATTTATATTAATATTTTTGGATTTGATGTAATTTTGGAATCAAATTATTAAATTTAAAGTATAATAGATATTTTTTCATTTTGACTAACATATATACAATTATTATTTTTAAAAAAATATGCATTAGATTATACTTTGTTAATTTGTTATTGTTGGATTGGAAAATATAAAAAGTTACATAAATCCTGTTTAACTTCATGTGCTGAACACTATTCTGATTGCATATGTATTTTGGTCTCATTCACTTATATTACATTATATGTCCGGTATGTAAAATGAAATAATACAATTGATATGTACAAAAAATATAAAATATTTAAACATTACCTAGGAGGATTCAATTTATTGTTATATATACAATGAAAATTTTTCAATAAATAGCTAAAAATCAATAAACGGTTTATAATTTTAAATAAAAGTATAAATACGGTTAAATGATTACAAGTAAAAAGAAAATAGCTAGAATAATGAATAAAAAAAATTATTAAAATAAATGCTTTTTCAAATAACGTCCAAATCTAAAGTATAATCTACATTTGGCATTTATGTTCTCAAAGAGTGCTACATAAAAATAAAGTATTAGCTTATGTTTTTGATTTAAAACTATAAATTAATAAATGTTAGAATTTGACTTGAATTTTGAAATAGATGATCTTCAAATGAACCGTTATTAAATATGAATTATAATAGATTAAAAAAAAAAATAGATACAATAATTATTTAAATAAATATTTCAATGTTTTTAAAATAACTAATTAAAAAATATTTAATCTCTCCTGAGATATGCCATGTACTATGTACTAGAGGCGTCACGTAGCCAAGAGAAGCCGTTGTGACGGCTTGGTTGGTGCTAATTCTTAACAAACATAATTTAGGTTGTATTTCGTTAAATGCTGTTAATTATCGCAAATATGAGTAAATATTTCTAATCTTTAATAATTTTCTATTTCAAATAATTTCTCAAAACGTCTGGGAAAAAAGGGTTTACAGATTGAAATTAGCCATTTTTTTAATTTAAACTGGCTTAGTTAAAATAATTCTAGAAATTATACGATTATGATTTTTACGATCATTCTATTAAGGTTTTTTATAATATAGGCAATACAGTATAAATTGCTAACCAAACAATCTGAATCATCTTTATAACAAAATAAAATATGAACTGTTTTCCATTATCTCATATGTTGAAAATAGCACCAATTTACTGTTAAAATTTACAATTTTAGTAGTTTACAATTACAATAATTAAAAAAAACATTAAAGATTTTTAGTATTTTTTTTTTTGTTATTAATATGCTTCTTCTAAAAATATCATTCTTACTTAATGGAAGTGATTTTAAAGTATTCAAGAGAGTGTTAAAAACGGACTGATTCTGTTAATACCAAAATTACTTTTTTAATTATTGAATTTATTTTTAAATTTGGTATTACAGAGGGTAGGTGTATATTTTTTTTTTTTGCATTTGTTTTGTCATAAAACAATAGTGATGAATGATTGGAAAAAACTTGGTATTATTTTGAACACTAAAAACAGGATTAGTCCTGTTGTTTTTTAAATTTAGGGAACATATGAATTACGTGCATTAAAAGGGTTAAATATAAATTCTATAATTTAAATAAGAACTGTTTATCCTTATTTAATTTTATTTAATGTTATAATTTGATCTACATATTTAGAAGCCAACTAGATTATTCCTGTTTTTAGATGATACCTAGGTGTATTACTTACTTTAGCTCTATATTTGATAGATATTTACCTGGATGGTAAACATCTGCTAAAAATAAAGATGAGATTTGCGTTGAATATTTAGTGGTAAAATAAAATTAAAAAAATACTTGTTTATTTTGCAAAAAAGAAAAAAAAAAAAAAAATAATTCTAAAGATAATTCTGCATTTGGTATTTATGTTTTCAAAGAGTTTAAAAAATAATAAAAAACTATTATCTTAAGTTTAAAACTATGAATTAACATTAAATTTTTCGATTTGAGGTTTTAGTTTTGGAATCACATTATTAAATTTGAAGTATAATAGAATTTTTTTTATTTGAAAAATAATATGCATTAGATTATACATAGTTATAAAAATAAAAATAATTATAAAATAAAATAAAAAAATATGAGTAAAAGATTACTATGGACATATTTGATATTTTTTTACGTTATGTAGAAAAAATGCTCGTTAGGATTAAAATTAAATGATTCATGTAATAAAAAAAAAATATCCACATTTTATTCGTACATGTGAAATAAATTTGGAATAAATTTTAATATACTAGAATTATTGTAAATAATTTAATGTTGTGTTCAGGAAGTAAGTAAAGAATATTATAATACTGAAATACAAGTCTTTTATTTCAAGGCCAATTTTCACAATTATTTGAATTACACTTTTCAACAAATGATAAATTAAAAAAAATAACTGTTTAATATGATTTAAATTAATGATACATAATATTTGTTTACGTACTTATTTAAATTCTCACTACCTTAAAAATGTCCAATAAATTTAAACTATGAAGTTCTCCGAGATGCTCGAAAGTGACTGTTCTTGAACCCCAAACTTTTCACTGGTTATTTCTTATACTCATATATATTTAAACTGAGAACTGATTAATTGAGACTCAAATATGAAAACTGAACTGAGAAGTGTGAGACTACAACAAGGACGACGCTAAGACTGGACTGGTATTGGAAGGGCAGGGCGGTTCTCAAGTGTGCCATAATAGGACCAACCCTTTGTTCTCATATCGACCACCTTCTCCTGTTTGTTTGTCTGCCTGTCGTGGTCATTCACACTACCAACGACAACTTTCCTCCATGCCTTAGCCAAAGAAATCCTGTTTTAGGTTCTAGCTTCTGAGATCATAACCCAAGTGTAAATTGTACGAAATAGCTAACGATAAATGGGATTACGACTGATATGATTTTGCAACTGTAAAAACATTCTAAAACTCCTAAATGGATGATTTAAAAAATACTACAATACCTAAGTATGATTCTGAAACTTTACAAAAATTATTATTGTTTTGTTTAAAGTAGAGCGTCAATTATTCGAACTAATTTTGTCAGGATAATCAAAAATACGGAAAATCAAAATTAATTAAAAAAAACTTATCGCTTTTTTCAAATTTTTACGAGTCAAACAGCCCTTCTTGCTGTAAAAATTATGGGGTACCCGAGGTTTGATTTAGAATTATTTTTGATTCCCGTAATATTCGATTTACCAACCTTGAAATTCGTTGCTAATTTCTAACCCGATTCACTTTTTTTTTATCCGCGTAATGATTTCCATTTTGTCTTTAGATGAAAAGAGCTCTTGTTTCCTTTTTGTTAGCATGGATGATGATGTGTAGTTATTTTTTTTATAAACATTTATTGAAATTTACAACTGTACAAAATATATACATCAAATTAATGTATTGACAACGATTACAGCAGCACTTTATTAAAAATTCAACACTAGATCTCACGGTCATCTTCGTTTCAGACGCCTCGGAGGATTCTCTAGAATGGAAGCAAGTTGAGAAACTAACGGATTTGATTAGTTATGGAGCTTACTATGAAAGGATAGGTATCTGGTGTTGGCTAAACCAGCAACATTAACATTAACATTGGAACATTAAGATCTTTATGGATACGCTCACTGGTAACAAAGTAAGGAGCATTGAGGATTTTTCGAAGGATTTTTATTATAAGGATTGGATACAAGATGAATTGGATAGTTTAGTGGAGCACCAAAGCTCAACTCCCTACGTCCAAATTAGTCTAATCTCAGTCATGTATATGAGACTTTTGTAATTAATTGGGAGCTTTGAACGTTTGTCTAGTAATTGTTGAAGTAGTCTGTAACGACAAGCAGATTCTTGTCGTTTTAGTCTTGTGTAGTTTTTAAAACTAAGGTGATGTATACCTCAAAAAGAATGAATTAAGATTTAAGGTGAGATCTATTACCAACAAAATATTGAAGAAGATATTTAGAGAAACAAATGAAATGGTATAATCAATTATACAGTACTCAGTAAACAAAATTGTATAGTAGGTACGTACAAAAGTTCATTTTTTGCTGTTTCTGTGAAATTAATTGAGCCCTCCTTATAGACATTCATGGAAAAAATTATTTTGTTTTTCATTTAATTTAATTATTTAAATACAAATATTTTTAACAATACAAATAAGTAATTCGATGATCAATTTAATTAAAATTACATTCCAAAAAAAAAAAAAAATGAAAAAAAAAAAAAAAAAGGTTCCGTTAATTGGACGTTCTGTTCGTCGTTTTCGACTTCTGCAACATTTACTAGACAAACGTTCAAAGCTTCCGATTAACTCCAAAAGACTCATTTACATGACAGTTATCAGATTTATTTGAACATATATAGATTCTGAAAAAAAAAGATAGGCAAGAGGACTTCTAATGTAAGAACTTTTATTCGAACTTTTTAGTTCTTAAAATGTTATTGACATGTCATTGTAATCCTTTTTCTAAAATTTACTTGTAGTATATCAAGACAGGAAACTGCTTGCCGTTTTAGACTTCTTCAACATTTACTAGACAAACGTTCAAAGCTCCCGATTAACTCCAAAAGGCTCAATTACATGATGGTTATTAGAGCTATTTGAACATATATAGTTGAGATTCAGAGCTCAACTAAAATATATAATTCATCCCATATCCAATTTTTGCAATCCAAAATCCTTAATGCTCCTTATTTTGTCACAAACAAAATTCCGTGTGTTGCAGATTGAGCCCAAACCTGATACCTATCCTTTTATAGGAAGCTCCACAACCATTCAAATCCACAAGTCTCCCAAATTGCCTCACACTCCATTCCTGATAATCCTCCGAAGCGTCTGAAAAGAAGATGGCCCAGGGAGCTTTTAATATGAAATTTTTATTTGAGAGTTACTAGTGAAAAGTTCTTAATAAGTCATTCTTATCATTATTTTCAAATTTACTTTTAGTGTATAATGTATACAGTTGTAAATATCAATAAATAGTTTTTTAAACCTACATAAAGGTTAAAACTAAGAGTAATAAAGAATATTAAAATAAATTATCTGCTTTTTTATATTGAGGTTAGGTTGTTAATACGATTTAAGGAACTCTCAAAGGTGAATAATGGAGACTAAATTAAGGGTTTATCATATAGGTGAGATCAATAATGACTGACCATTGTGGATCCGTCAGGGCATTACAGAATATAAAGTGCTTAGTCATCGATGTAATCGATAGTAGATAATAGCAATGTTAGTAATGGCTGTGGTCATTACAAGGATAGTATAACCTTTACAAGGCCTCTCTAAGGGTGGAAGGGATACTGAAATTTGTACCAATATTTGCCCCCGAAGGTACAGGTGCTAAATTGGTCCTTTTATTGGTCAGTCAGGTAATTATCGCCCTGACATCTGAGCTCCCATTGGCTGGCGGATTAGCTGCGAGCTATCGATCGGCTGGTTCCGTACCGCACTTCACACCTGCCACGGTCACCCTCCTTCAGGCGTCTTATTGGTACGGCCAACTGTCGGCGGTGGCTAATCATGGGCGGTATAATTAATTTACTGAACATACATTTGGTATAATTAAAAAATTAATTAATTAAAAATTAAATTATAAAAAAAAATTTTTAATAAATGCATAACTTTCAAGAATGGTGTCGAAATTGGAGAATTAAAATAAATCCAAACAAATCTCATCAAATAACCTTTACCCTTCGTCGTAAACCTACGACTTCCTGTCCTACAGTATCCTTTAATAATATCCCACTAATCCCTGTTAAACACATCCGCTACCTGGGACTCCATCCACATACAAGACTAAAACGGCAAGAAACTCCCCGTCGTTACCGACTACTTCAACATTTACTAGGCAAACGTTCAAGGCTCCCAATTAATTACAAAGGCTCATTTACATTACTGCAATTAGACCTATTTGGACGCATGGAGTTGAGCTTTGGGTCTCCACTAAACCATCCAATTCATCTCGTATCCAATCATTACATTCCAAAATCCTTCGAAAAATTCTCAATGCTTCTTATTTTGTGATCAATAAACTTATCCATAAAGATTTTAATGTTTCATATGTTGCTGAATTAGCCCTAACCAGATATGTGTCCTTCCATAGTAAGCTGCATAACCACTCAAATCCACTAGTTTCACAACTTTGTTCCCACTCCATTCCTGATAATCCTCCGAGGCGTCTGAAAAGATGGCTTAGTGGCCTTCTAATAAATTTTTTATTGAAGTGCTACTAGAGTGTAGTTCTTCACAAGTTATTTACATGTCATTGTATTCGTAACCATCACATTTACTTGATGTATATTATTTTGTACAGTTGCAAATTTCAATAAAAAAATAAATAAATACAAATCAATTATGATTTAAAAAAAAAAAAAAAAAAAAAAAAAAAAACGCAAATTCAAACAAAGGCTACATGCTTCCTTTAATGATTTCAGTAAAATCCTTACTATCCTTGCAACAACGGGCAAGCCTATTCCACGGACGATTCAACTAGACAAACAAAAGATATCTATGAATTTCATTAAAAAAATTAAAGGATGTACAGATAGCAGTACTACTTGAAACGACTTCATTAATAAGAAACACACTGATTATATGAAATGAAATGAAATGAAAAAATAAACTTTATTCTTGGGCTTACTAACCCCAAGAATAAAAATAATGCACAGTTAAAAGTACAATGGTCTGGCATATTATTTACAAATTAGAGGCT
Source organism: Euschistus heros (assembly GCA_003667255.2). NCBI lineage: Eukaryota > Metazoa > Arthropoda > Insecta > Hemiptera > Pentatomidae > Euschistus > Euschistus heros. The sequence continues at coordinate 221,228 of RCWM02000864.1, read as the reverse complement.
TCAGTAATTACAGCATACATTTTTTACAGGAAAAAAATAAAATAAAATTTAAAAAAAATAAAAATAAATAAATATATGAAATAATAATTATAACATAAAATACAATCGTATATATATATATGAACATATGAAAGAAAGAAAGAGAAAAAAAAAAGAAGTAATTCTAAGTATTCATTTGATTATTGACATATTTGCGGAAGATTGATTGTCTAAAAGGTACAGGAATAAATTATTTTTAAAGGAAGTTATGGAAGCTGCTTTACGAATAGAAGTGGGTAGGGGATTCCAGAAGAAGGTAGCACGAATGATGAAGGAATTGTCAAAGGAAGCGGTTTTATGTGAGGGGATATTCAGGTTAAAACGTTGGGGTCTAGTGTTTAGGAGGTGGATAGAAGAACGCAGAGTTAATAAATCAAAAATATAGGAAGGGTTTTTGGTTTTTAGACATTGGAATAGGAAAGTAGGAAAGTATTGTATTTTGGAAAAACCCACCCAAGCTCAGAATATCGGCAAGTAACGTGTGACCGCCTGGGGATCCCGAATATAAATGTAATGAAACAGTTAATCAGTCTGACTGACCTTACATAAACTTTTGGTCGGTACCAAACCCCCGAACTTTTACATCAGCACTCTGTGTGTGTCAAACAGGATTCCCAGAGATATTGTTGAAACAATGCTATATTGTTTAATATACGATATTGTTTATTTTTGTAGAGAACTATTTTTGAATAAAATGTCATCTAGGACTTTTTTTTAAAAATAATTTTTAACCGTTACTTCCTCCCTTGGAGCTGAAGGGAACAATGGCTTTTCCGACTGAGGAAAACTGATTGTCGACGACACTGAGGTTGATAGTGGATCCTGATTACGCCTTTGTGAAGCCATTTGACAGGTACGAACGGTGAGTGGGCGTGAGAGGTACAGGTGTGAAGGTGCCAGTTGTGAAAGAGGCGCTAGGAAAAATAAAAAAGGGGGAGCTAATTATAACGTGGGACCCTGGGAACACAATGCGCTCCCATTGTCAACACTCCCTCATTCACACCACTCTCGCCATTATTCCTTCAGCAGTCTTCTAATTAGCTGTCTCCCTGCCCGTTTATCAACTCGCTCCTATCTACCCCTTTCCTGGCAGGGGATAGTAGTCGCTAGTAGATCAGGGTACTAGGTCCTAAGTGGGTAGTTAGGAAGGCTATTGAAACCGAATCCTTGGGCAAAATGGACATTTAGATCATAGACCCTCAAAAATCCAACTTGAAAGACATAATGATAAGTCAACATTTTAAATATATCTTTGTATATGCAGTACCTACCCCAGCACTAACAATCGTAAAGAGGGAAGTTGGCACTCGAAAATAAGACTTATTAGTGTCAAACAAAATACGATTGATTCATAATAGTTCAATAAGTATTGGCTGAAATAAGCACCACAGTTCTTATAATGAACTGTGACGTCACATCGTTAGGCAGCTGTCCTCTACCGTTTATTTCTTTTTCTACTTAAAGCTTTACTTTTCTTTAAACCGTGTCGAATATTTTAGCTGCCTGCTTATGTAAAACATGGCTTTTATAAAAATTTATTTTTATTTTTTTTTTATATCTATTTATTGAAATTTACAACTTTACATAAAAACATACATCTAGTAAATGTGATAATGACAAAAAATAATAAAATGACAATTGCTTGTGAAGCAACTACCCATTGGTAGCACTTCAATAAAAGTTCTATTTGAGAAGGTCCCAAAGCCATCTTCTTTTCAGACGCCTCGGAGGGTTGTCAGGAATAGAATAGGAAGCAAGTTGAGAGTCTAGTGGATTTGAATGGTTATGGAGTTTACTATGAAAGGATAGGTATCTGGTTTGGGCTAAATCCAAAAATAAATAAATGGATAAGTTTATTATACAAAGTTGGGAGCATTAAGAATTTTTCGCAAGATTTTGGATTGCAAGGATTGGATACGAGATGAGTTAGATGGTTTGGTGGAGCCCCAAAGCTCAATTCCATACGTCCAAATAGGTCTGATAACTGTCGTGTAAATGAGTCATTTGTAGAAAATCGGAAGTTTTGAACGTTTGTCTAGTAAATGTTGAAGAAGTCGAAAACGACGAGCAGTTTCCTGACGTTTTAGTCTTGTATGTGGATTCCATTAAAAATGTTAAAACTTTAATATTGATAGTTAGAAATTTAAAATTTCTAGTTAATTACGACTAAAATAACATGTAAAAACCTGAAAAGAAATACACATTAGTAGCACTTCAATAATAATACTACACTAAAAGGTTTTAGGTCATCTTCTTTTCAGACGACTCGGAGTGGGAAGCAAGTTGGGAGAGTAGTGAATTGGAGTGGTTATGGAGTTTACTATAGAAGGATAGGTATCTGGTTTCGGCTAAATCAGCAACATAAGGAACATTAAGATCTTTATGGATAAGTTTTATTGGTGATAAAGTAAGGAGCATTGAGGATTTTTCGAAGGATTTTGGATTGTAAAGATTGGATACGAGATGAATTGGATGGTTTAGTTGAGCACCAAAGCTCAACTCTGTACGTCCAAATTAGTCTAATCACAGTCATGCATATGAGACTTTTGTAATTAATTGGGAGCTTTGAAATTTTGTCTAGTAAATGTTGAAGTAGTCTGTAACGACAAGCAGTTTCTTGTCGTTTTAGTCTTGTATGTGGATTCCAAGTTAGACTTAAGAAAATACTAAACAAATCTATGTTTCTTTACAATGGAACCTTACTCTGCTTGATCCTTCGACAGATGTCTCTAGTCTCATCTTAAATAAAACTTCTAATATGAGCGGGTAAGCTTACCATTGCTCGAACTGCAAGTTATTATTATTTAATTTTTATAAAGTAGATTCTTCAACTAGATATCAACCACTTTTGTTTTCTTTTTTTATTATTATTTTTTTAGCATAACATCTATCTCTTTAGGGCGTCATCTTCAATTTATCTGTAGGTTTATACGGTTTATACAACGTGTTTATGTTAGTAGAGTCAAGACATTCGACCAAATTGACTTAAGCAACAAATTCGGTTATAGAATTCCACTAATATGTGCTCGTATGATTTTTTTTTTTATTGGAATTTTAACAATCTCATTTGAAACGGCAATGGCCCCGAGATATTTTGTAATATAAACTTATGCTGGAGTCCTGGTAATGATCAGCTTCTCCACTCTGGTCGTGAGCATCTGTGGCTCTGGCGCTCTCACTCAGCCTCCACTGGATATTACCAGTGATGCATCTGAGAGAGCAGCGCTGGGATCTCTTTGGGTCTGGGCTTGACTCCCAATAAGTGGGGGAACAGGTTCGATTCTTGTGTCTGTGGCTGTGTGTCTTAATTTTTTTTTTTTTTGTCACTTAGTTTTATTATTTTATTTTATTTTTGATGATTGTCAGTATATATAAGTTTTATTTTAATAATAATTATTTGTTTTATTATTATTAATTTTGTGTGCATGTATACTTATATATAAGGTATGAATAAAAACATCATTGGCTCTGTTATCTATTGCGCTTCACTGAGGCAGATTGTACATATATTTCAATAAATAATAACCTCATAACAGTTATTTATGCTTCGGAAAATAGTTGTATGTTGGACTATTTTATAAATTTTTTTTCTACAGATTCCATATGCACATACCTGATATATGTAAGGTTGAGCAACCTTCAATCATCTGTTAATTATTTATCATCGGTGTTTGTTACTTTTTCTTAACCTTCATTAACCTATTTTAATTGTTCTTTGCTGTAACTTACTGTTGTATTTACGTGTAATTTAATTCTTTACTTTCATTGAATAAATCACGTTTTAACGATCATAGAAATTAAATTACAAGATCTCAACACGTTAGAAAATGGCTCAACTATTTGTTCAAATTGTAAAGAGAAGTGGCAAAGACTTTGTAAGTCAGTGCATATCCATTGATAAGAAAAATTAGTACTTATTACCTGAAGAATCCAAAGACTTAAAGTTCCACTCCTTTCTATCAGATAACAAACCTATAATAAATGCTATGAAGGCTATCAAAAACATTAATGGCTACAGAACAGTAACTGTTAAGATGGATAATGATATTCAAAGAGAATATTTTGATGAATCTTCTAATATTTGTTATCGGGAGTTATCTTTAGAGGAATGGGTTTCAAAAACAGTTCCTTCTATAACTGTAGAGACTCAGTCAGAATTAGAAGATCGTATCAAACAATTAAAATAGGTTAATGAAGGTTAAGATAAAGTAACAAACACAGATGATAAATAATTAACAGATAATTCAAGGTTGCTTAACCTTACATTTTTTTTTTTTGCCCAAGACTTCCATTGAAGTCCGATACTGGCCAGGGTGGGAAGGTCAAGATTCATTTCGTGGGTCCGCCCATTTTAATAACTATTAAAATAAATTTTAACCCGCCCAGGTGGGATTCGAACCCACGACCTTCTGGTTACGAGCACGCTGAGACCCTCGCACCAACACACTCGGCCATTGAGCCCCCAACCTTACATATTTTTTCACACCAAAAACTGATTCCAATATAAATTAACTGTAAATATTTAATATAGAAAAAAAAAATAAATACACCAAAACCATTCGACGGTTTCCATATTTAAAAAAAAAAAAAAAAAATATGTCTAACCTCTAAAATGGTAAGCATCGGAAAATTTCGATTTCCAACAATAATTTTATTTTATTTTTTACTTGGGGAAATTCAGAGCATTTAGTGGAGCGAAAATTGTTTAACAAGGTAATTGGAAGTCTTAATGACCCCAAAGCAGCGCAGCCTATTACACTTTTCAGAGTACAATAGCTAATACAAAGACTGGTTATGTAGAATTTACGCTGGACTGGAACTAAATGAGTTCTTGAAGGTTCTCCATTACGCTCGTGTTTTTTTTATTTGTTTTTTTTTTTTTATTATTTCTGAGGGCGCTATCAATTTGTGGTTTCTCGTTAGTTATTCCGGCTGAAAGAGTAAATGCTCAGAGTGGAGGAGGAAACGGTGAAATTGGAGAAGTGGGAAATGTTTAATCAAGCTCCGGGAAGAGGAATAAATTTAATAAGGTGCGGGAGGGGCCCCTAATTTAGTACTTTTCTCTGGCGCCTAACAGTTGAAATTGCTCCGGGACAACTTAATCCAGGAGGCGTTGGAGGAATGTTCTCATCTCCTCACCCGCTCAAAATGGCTTCATTTCCTCGAGTTTCCTTTCTTTTCCCGCCTTTTTGAGACGGGGGGTGGGTCTAATCCCGGCTAACGATTAGCGACCCCCATGGAAATGACTCCCTTTCATCTTGCCAGTCAGTCTAATGCTCCACCCTCTTCTGATTAACAACTTAACGCCTATCCCTCGCCTCGGAGTTTTTCTATTATCCTTCGGCCATTATCCTCTTGATGAATCAATTATCTTTGTCTCTTTCGATGAGCTATGCCGTTCTGATCTTGATGATTGGAATGATGGATTGATCAATATTTATAAATCAAAGTATGAAATTTATTTTTTATTTATTGATATCTACAACTGTACAAAATAATAAACAAGTAGGTAAATGCGTTGACAGGGAATAAAATGGCATGTAAATAACTTGTGAAGAATTACTCACTAGTAGCACTTCAATAAAATCTACACTAAAAGGTCTCTAGGCCATCTTCTTTTCAGACGCCTCGGAGGATTATCAGGGATGGAGGAGGAAGCAAGTTCGGAGACTAGTAGGTTAGAGTGGTTATGGAGCTTACTATGGAAGGATAGGTATCTGGTTTGGGCTAAATCAGCAACATAAGGAACATTAAGATCTTTATGGATAAGTTTATTGGTCACAATGTAAGGAGCATTGAGGATTTTTCGAAGGATTTAGGATTGTAAGGATTGGATACTGGATCATGTAAATGAGACTTTTACAATCAATCAGGAGCTTTGAACGTTTGTTTAGTAAATGTACGTAAATCTGTAACTACGAGCAGTTTCTTGTCGTTTTAATCTTGTCTGTGGATTCCGAGTTCGACGTTTGTCCAAGTGGAGTCCTAGGTAGCGGATCTGTTCAACAGGGATTAGTGGAATTATAGTATGAAATAAAATGAAAAATTATTTATCCTTAGGAACTGGCTTTAAATAATAATCTCGAGAGTATTTCAAAAATTTCCAATTTTGAGAATAATAATAATAATGATTTTTAGCAAGAGAAAGAGATATGCTTTATTATATAAAAACATATTGCTGCTCAACTTCATCGGGTTTCTATACACAGCTTACTTATCTATTTCATTGAAGACAACTATATAATTAACCTCAAAATAATAATGATTGAATGTTTTCCTATAAAAAGGAGGTAGCTCCAGTACGAGATTGGAGCTAATGTAAAATCTTGTAATAAAAAAAAAATGTATTTATATCAGTTTTGTTAGATGAATTAGCTCTAATTGTTAGTTATCATGTAAATTATAAAATGGGATCGCTTCTCATATTTGTTTGTAGCAAGTTTGTTCAATTTTAAAATTAGTTTTATGTTTAAAAAAAATCATGTTTTCTCACCATGCTCTCATCGTAGTTTAATTCAGTATTGGGGATAAAGTTTGAAATGGAATTTTGCTACATTAGTTATATAAAAGGAGTTTCCAAAGTTTATCACTTACATTGGGGTTATTATTTTCTGCACAATAAATAAATCGTTAAATTCTTTTCATTCCCCTCCGTCTCATCGACTCAATAACCAGTTGACAATTTATATCAATTTTTTGGTCCCTCTAATGCCTCTCTGAAGGCTTAAAATTAATAGCCTGACAAAGTTAAAAAGCCAAAGAAACATTTAATTTCTTCCTTAGTGACATGTATCGTCAAAAATTTTAAATTAAGCATATTTTTGAGTTTCGTGGACTAAATGGTCAAATACCTCTCCTGTGAAAAACTTTTCAAACGCCTCAACACAGGAACCGGAAAAATGTTGCCTTTTTATAACCTCTTATTTAGCCACATAACATGGGGTTTGCCGAAGGAATTTCATCAGGAACAGGATTATGCTGGTTGGTATCCTCTAAAGGGGCATTATATAGAAGCTCCCCAAGTGGATTTTTGCCTACGAATAACTCACAAGGAGCAAGCTACTGTTTACCTGGTAAATTTCTTATTTCACCTTACTCATCCTCTTCATTGGTGGAGATACCTTGCTTCTGAGATAGCTGCTGGAGGCTTGACATAAAGTTTATCAGGGTTAAGAGGATCTGGAATATCATTATCTTGCAATATTTCTGTAGCTTCTTGAAGAGAAATACCTGGCCTATACAAAAAAAAAAATATAGATGGTCAAAGCTCCCATTGTATCCATATGGCATCATTAAACTTTTGCATCAATTAATTTGCTTTTAGGGTAATATATTTGCATAAATTTTTGTGCCAAATGAAAGTTTATAGATCTGTAATGAATTCTCACACTAACAGATAATTATTAAAAAATAAATATGATAACTTACCTTAATAAACTACCTCTTTTTTTCAGCAAACCCTTCAATTCATAATATTTCCCTCACAGTCTCTACATATTATATTTTCGTATATTTTTCTTGTAATTATCTATATACAATCTTGTAACCAAATATATACATATTCACATTTAAAAAGATAAAGTACAAAAAGAAAACATATTAAACACTAAGCACGTGGTGTTGGATAATGCCCAGGGAGACCAATATTATATTTCGGCCAACATCTCGATGTCCCTCGAATGCCAAAGTCCTCCAAGGAGCTACTTGTTTTTCTTGGCATAACTCCGCAAGATCAAAACCATAAACCTTTCACGGAAAATTCTCTATTTCCAAATGTCTCGCGGAATTTTGGCTTACCAAGTTATTATGCGTGCACATGTAATATCCCCCCTCCCCTTAACCATAGATACATCATTTTGAAAAAAAAAAAAAAAAAAAATGCAAACTATAGAGAAAAAAAAATTAGTGATTAGGTTCTTGTCTAATGAAATAATCTAATCTCCTTGTCCGATCCCCAGATTTAAAAAAAAAAAAAAAAAAATAGATTTTCAACTAGATTATCTTTAGGTGAAAGGTTTTTTTTTTTTTATTATTTTTTTTTTCAATTTATTATTATTTTTTTAAAGTAGTTAAACTGCATATAAAATCACCATTAAAAAAAAAGACCTCTTCCTGATCCAGCCAGAACTTAACCTTTAATAAATTAAAAAAAAATACTCTTGGTGTTGATACTCAACTTCAACTCCACAAGTAAAACTTGTGGAATGAACTGATTAGATGAGTACCATTTTTGTTTATTTGCCCGCCAATTCTAATTCTAATCATAAAACCTAAGTACATTCTCTCGCAATAGCGAGACAATTTAGAGTCCACACCCCAAAATAATTCACAATGTACAGCTTGCCATTTCATTTTCCCTGGTGTATCACAATAATAGTATACTTCCTTAAAATTAACGTATGAGGTAGCAAAATTTATTTAAACGTCATTAACAGATGGCTTAGTCCATGAAAATACGTTTTTATTAAATTATAAATACAAAAATTTAAGTGTTTTTGTTTTCTTTTCTATACTATTATATAAAAGAACAAACTATTTTTCGTTTGTGATCACTAATCGCGAAAACTAATGAACCAATCTGTACCAAGTTTCAACTATATCATCTTCATGGTTCAAGGAAGGTTTAGCAATAATAAAATTTACATATTTTTAATTAAATTGCTGTTAAAAAAGCGATAAATATGTGGTGCGCAGTAAAGTATGAACGAGCGAGCGCCATTCTGGAGAGGTTTCAAAGATACAGTGTTATATCGAGCTAGATAAACTAAACTAAAATTTGCATATCTTAATTAAATTGATATCAAAAAAGCTATAAATATGCGGTCTGACATGTGATCGCAGTAAAGTTTAAAAATAAAAACATTATTCTGCAACAGTTTTAGTAAAACTATAGAACCCATATGAACCAAATTTTACCTACATCATCTTCATAGTTCTAAGGTTTACAATAGTAAAGTTTACAATAATAATAATTAAAATATACAGTGTTAAGTGACAAAATCGAGGTTTGTCTTACTGTCATTAGCTTTTAAGGTTAGAAAGTAAAATCCAACGAGATGAAATCGATAAAATTATTTGTGCCGAATAAAAATTATTACCAAATCAAAATGTCGATCCTCTGCTATTTTATATTTTGTGTGAATATACGACCCATGGGCCTTTAGTTGTAAATACTGATACTCCAGTCTGTTATCTGCAAGAGATTCTTAATAGCCTCTGTCCGTCTGGATTACCAACTCATACATTAAAATTTCAAATTGGATGTCCAATTTTACATTTAGGTAACTTCAAACACCTAATCGGTGCCATTTTAACCTTAACAGGTTAAAAATTACTGCTTGGCGTGATAATATTATTGAAGAAACAATTCTAAATTGTACACATCTATTATTATTGGTGAATAAATCAAAGTTTATAAAAGTGAGAGCGGGCGAAAGCTACAATGGTGATTAGCTTTTAAGTAATAGATGTTTGCATATATATATCATTAACATGGATTATTCTATATGTTTTCGAAGCATTAGATAATGTTTGTTTTAGATAACTAAGAAGTATGCAGATCAATGCCTCCAAAAGCAAGGTGATGTGTGTTGGGCGAAGGAACGATGATCTAAGAATCACTTGCAATGGAGAGACCCTTGAGCAAACCGATACCTACTGCTAGGTTATGAATAGAGTCCAAACGGCAACGGAATATTCTACCAAATATCCATGACATTTATTAGAAAACAGGAGTTGAGCAGGAAAGCAAAGTTTCTGCTTTTCAAATCAGTTTTTCTCCCAGTACTACTGTATGGATCGGAAAACTGGACATTCTTGGACCGCCATGCTAGCAGGATAGTATCTGCGGAAATGAGATTCCAACGGAAAATATTAGGAAAAACCAGGCGAGACCGAATAAGGAATGAAAGGGTCCTAGATGAACTAGGGGTTAGATCCGTTCTGGATACGATCAAGGAAAGACAATTGAAGTGGTTTGGTCATGCTAACAGAATGGGAGATGACCGTAAGGCCAGATGGCTATTAGAAGCAAGACGGGGAGGAAGGCGTCCTCAAGGCAGGCCAAGGCTCATATATGCAGACTTGATTGATAGACTTACTTGTGGTACGCATGATAATATAGAAGGATCAATACAATTAGGATTGATGAATTAAATGCCACTTCTATTGAGATTATTTTATTTGAAAACTAGTTTCGAATGCTAAACATTCATTTTCAGTTCTAAAACATACAAAACTTTTTTCAACACATCAGTACTATGTTACATAGATTATATATACTAAAGTTTTTTAAAAAGATAAGACAAGAAATCGAGCATAGGCACTCACCTTCGAGGTAACTAAAACACTGAATTCAGTGTACTGATGTGTTGAAAAAATTTTTGTAGGTTTTAGAACTGAAGATGAATGTTTAGCATTCGAAACTAGTTTTCAAATAAAATAATCTCAATAGAAGTGGCACTAAATTCATCAATCCTAATTGATTGATAGAATTGGCACAGCAAGAGGAAGCACCATGGCGGAGATGAGAAGGCTTACACAGGACAGGGACCGTTGGACAAGATGGTCAGAGGATGCTACTCAACGCTTAACAGCACTCAGGAGAATGTGAGAGAAGAAGAAGAAGAAGAAGAAGATAATGTTTTGATCTCAATATCCTCCTAATCGAACAACTTTACCCTTAAATCATAATCCGAACTTATAATATACGTTATTTATTTATTTTTTAAAATTTCTTTATTTCGTATATAATTTTTTTTACAATTCACAAAATTACATGCTGTACCAAGAAAATAAACCAGACTCAACTTAAAATACAATACTAATAATCAACTTAAATATATGTAATATAATCATAATTTATAATGAAAGAAAAATATATGGAAAAAAAAACTTTGATCAATAATATAGGTTAACCATTTGCAAACAATGAAGTTCACATGTTTTTTCCAATGCTAATAAGGTTATACATTTATAAACATTTACATACAAAATTTAAAAATGATTTTACGCATCGCGATTTCCATATTGCTGATAGTGATGCTGGTGAAGAGTGCGTAGTTCACCGGAGTGAAGGTAGGCAGTATCCGTTCATCTAAATAATGAAATAATATTAAATAGTAGATAGATGAATCGGTGTAATTCAAAATTTTTTAAAAAAACTATTGATCATTACATCAAAATGTTTCCTGCTCATTTTAATGAAGTCGAACAATTTTAACAGTATTGTACAATCCATAAAGGAGAATCACTGAGATATGGAATTTACTTTTCATATGTGGAGGGAAGAGTTGGATCAGGGATCTTCAGTATGAATGTGTGTACCATTAAGAATAAAGGTTTCAGACGTGGCTTTTTAAAATAATTTTTTAATAGCCAGAATTTTAAACACACGAGAGGGATCGAGCAAGTTCGGTCAAATCCAGAGAAAAATATTTTTTTTCGTATTAGGAGAAAAGTCAAAAAGAGCTCATTAGAACCTTCCTGCTAGTCATTATTTACAAGGGGACGTTTGCAGTTGTAACTCACAGATTTGGATGCCGATTTTTGTGTGGGTAGTAGGGACCTATAATAGTGCAAAACTAGAGTTATAGCCGCCAATGGGCATTAGGAGCCGAGAAAATAAATAAAATATGCAAATCACATATTATTTTTTTTCTCAGCCCCAACTCAAGATACAGAAATGATTCTATAACGTTAATTTTCAGATGTATGCTATTAGATATAAAAATATTTTTGTTATGCTCAAGACACTATCCGGCTTTAGGGTGCTCAAAATGACAAAATTCCAGGGAAATCCGCTGTAAATCAGTAGAATTTTTTTTTTCATTAACAACCGACCTCAAATCTGGATTTAACGCTCCATAAAACCCTTATATGTGAAATTTTATCAAAATCAAAAAATATTGATTTTTTACCCCTTTCGAGGAGGTTAAAATTTTGAAGTTGAGATTTCATCAACAATTTCTAACGGCCATAACAACTGCTGTGTTCAATCGATTACAACAATAATAGCATCACTAGAATTAGCGTACATTCAGCTTTTTATCCATGCATATAACATTGGATTTACTCCAAAAAGGGCTGTCAATTTCTGAAAAAATGTAAATAATTTGCGCTATCTCACATATTTCGCAACCGATTAAGACAAAATTTTAAGGACATCTAGAAGCCTTAAAACTGCATAGTTCAGCCCAAATCCGGAAGTCGTAGGATTTCCCCTTATTCAAATATCTCAAGTTATATCTGACCTTGGATTTTTTCAATCACATCAGTTTTGTCCACCAAAATCTGGAGTAAATCCAATGTTATACGCATGGATAAAAAGCAGAATATATGCTGATTCGAATGATTACTATTGTAATCGGTTGAACACAGCATTTGTTACGGCCGTTAGAAATTGTTGATCTGAACAATCTAAATCTGAACTTCAAAATTTTAACATCCTCGAAAGGAGTAAAAAATCAATATTTTTTTTATTTTGATAAAATTTCGCATATAAGGGTTTTATGGTGCGTTAAATCGAAATTTGAAGTCAGTTGTTCGTGAAAAAAAATTTCCACTGATTTACAGCGGATTTCCTAGGAATTTTGTCATTTTTTCAAGAGTTTTTGAGCAACCTAAAGGCGGGTAGTGTCTTGAGTATAGTGGAAGTATTTTTATACCAAACAGCATACATAAGTGCAATTAAACGTGAAAGAATCATTTCTCTATCTTGACTGAGAGCTGAGAAAAAAAATAAAAGGTGATTTTCAAATTTTATTTATTTTCTCGGCTCCTATTGGCGGCTATAACTCTAGTTTTGCACTATTATAGTTCCCTACTACCCACACAAACATCGGCATTCAAATCTTTGAGTTACAACTGCAAACGTCTCTTGTTAGTATAAGAAGCGTTGATTACTCCTACTCTCCTAATATCAAACTACGCGTAACGCCTTCGCGTTCCCCAAAAATGTAACGCTTTTGAGCAACTAGGCCACCGGTAAAACATGAACTGTTCTACATAACATTATATATTACATACATTTTTTATTGATAATAAATCATTTAATATACGTGTGCCGGCCTCTAGACGAATAATATAGTTTTATACTTTAGTAAATAATTGTACACTTTAAAGATTATCTGTAAACAGTAGGAAAAATAAGGAAAAAAACCACATAAAATAAAAATAATTTTTAGAAAAAAACAAAACCCACTTCAAGATTAAACCTATATATACAAACTTGAACAAAAAAATAAAAAATAATATTTTAATTGCTTCGAAACAAAAAGCATTAAATGACAATCAACGAAATTATCGATATTTGTATACCTATTCACAATTTATGATCAGTTATTTTTGGAGTCGGTGCCAGCCAAAACAAACAGAATTCGAAAGAAAGCTGGCAATTGTGAAGATGCTCCCGCTGTTTCAACACGATCTCACCGCTGTCTCCTGCCATTCACAAGTTTGTTGCAAAAACAGGATTTAACTGCACTTCTTGGCTGGCACCGACTCCAAATATAACTGATCATAAAGTGTGAATATGTACATAAGTATCGATAATTTCATTGATTATCATTTAATGCTTTTTGTTTCGAAGCAATTAAAATATTATTTTTTATTTTTTAGTTCAAGTTTGTATATATAGGATTAATCTTGAAGTGGGTTTTGTTTTTTTCTAAAAATTATTTTTATTTTTTAATTTTTAGTGGTGAGTGCATTTTGTTTATACAGCCAATATTCGATAAGTCGATCTTCAAGCTACGCTGAAAAATAGTTCGGGTTACTGAACAAAGACTTATCGAGGTTATCATTCCACTTATCTTCATGTAAATGGGAAAATTGAACACAAAATTAGAGTTGAAATCATTGGGTATATTTTTCATTAATGGGTATGTGAATGTTGTTGTACGTACATATAAAGTCATTTAAATTAAATGTAAAAAGTACAGAAAATTAAATACCCGATACCACTTTATCATATTAACTTTCAACTGAACTGCACTTTTTTCTGACGGTACATAAAAGTAGACTTACCGCCTTCCACCAGTGGCGATCTTTTCTTTATTATTTATAGAAGGTTGAAAAAGAATTACGCGGAATTCGGAATTCACTAGCAGCATACGCTCAGCTTCTTACTCCTTTCTCCACTCTGCAAATCAGTTTTAGCTCTTCGTTAATTGAAAGAATTTTGAGTAGCCATTGTAAAATCACTCGATTAAATAAGCAATAAGTGACTGGTGTAAATATGAACGGAAAAGGTTAACAATGACAGGAAACAGGAAAACATATTACCCATAATTTTTTTAAATTTGAGTTCGAGTTATAAAGGCGATAACTTCTAATAGCTCGTTTGATAGAGGTGGTCCTAGAAGTCCTTTCTTTGGACCCCTATTGTCAGTTCGACTTATTCGCATAATTTTTCACGTTTTTCTTGCTTGAAATCGACTAATTTAGGTGAAATTCACGTGTAATGTACTTCCGGCAGGAGATTTCGTTCAACTTATTTAAGAATTCAGCTTATCGAAGTAAAACACAATGAGAGTTGATTGTGTATGTAAATTATTTATGTTAATAATTTTGATTTAGTTACCATGGCGATTTTAGATTACCATAATTACTATTAAAACTGTTTTTTTGTTTTGTTTTGTTTTTTTTATAAAAACTGCTGGGTTGTTTTCAAAATATTTTTTGTGGGACCACCTCTGAAGTATACCATACCAATCTAAAAAAGAATCATTAAAATTGATTCAGAATTGACAGAGGAATCGCGTAATATACAACACACACACAAAAAAAATATAGATGAGTTGAGAACCTCCTCTTTTTTGAAGTCGGTTAAAAAAGAAAGAAAAGTAAAGAAAGAAAAAATTAATACATAATATAAAATTAAATATAGAATAAGAATTAAATAAAAACCTGTACCACTTACAACCTATGTAGGGTCTTGAGTTCAGTATTTAGGTATGAATGTACTGTTTCTGAGCCAACGGTTGTGAAAGGAGGAGATTAGGTTAGATTTCACGCTCAACCGCCAGGTTTTTTCTACAATTAAGGGTACCCACTTTTTATGTTACCCAGAAGGGTCTCCAGACCTCGAATTCCATCCACGGCTGAAATGACAGAATATAATTTTTAAGAATCAAATACTAATTAATGATTAAGTACAAAACAATTATAATAAATATAAATAATCAATATATAATAACTAGCATACATAGATGATGATAATATGTGTACATAACAGTTGAGTGATTCGTGGGAAGGTTTATGTTAACAGTACATGTTTAGTTCTTGTCTGAGTGTTTCTTTTGAGGGAATTTTTATCATAATTTCCAATTTCATTTACTAGGGAATTTACTGATTTTTTTTTTTTTTGCAAAGTATGCTTTGGTTTGTTCCAAGGCATGCTGTTTTAGAGGGTTTAGATTTAGGTCGTGTAACATTGTTGATATTTTAGTATCTACATCGGTCGACGACTTTCTAAAACCCAGTTGCCATCCCTAATCAACAGGCCCAATTATTTTTTTATTGAAATTTACAACTATGCAAATATGTTCATCAAGTAAATGAGCTGATAACGATTACAATGACATGTAATAACTTAAAAAGAACTACTCATCAGTAGCACTTCAATAAAATTCTACACTAGAAGATCTCTGGGACATCTTCTTTTCAGATGCCTCGGAGGATTATCGGGAATGGAGTGGGAAGCAAGTTGAGAAACTAACGGATTTTAGTGTTTATGGAGCTTACGATGAAAATATTAGTATCTGGTTTGGGATAAATCAGCAATATATGGAACATTAGGGTCTTTATGGATAAGCTTATTGGTGACAAAGTAAGGGGCATTTAGGATTTTTCGAAGGATTTTGGATTTTATGGATTGAATACGAGATGAATTGGATGGTTTAGTAGAGCCCCAAAACTCAACTCCGTACGTCAAACTGCTCTAATTACAGTCATGTATATGTGTCTTTTGTAATTACTTGGGAACTTTGAACGTTTGTCTAGTAAATGTTGAAGTAGTCTTTAACGAAGAGCAGTTTCTTGTCGCTTTAGTCTTGTACGGGGATTCCAAGAAAGACGTTTGTCCAAGTGGAGTTCTAGGTAGCGGATCTGTTCAACAGGAATTAGCGGAATAAACAGGCCAATATTAGCAAATATTTTGAAAACTTTTTTTACTTTAATAGCTGATTTTTATAGATTTTTGTGTGATGAATCCAAATCTGGTCTTATTTTTTTTTTTTGTATCACCCATAGTTTTTGAGAAATTTGCTTTTTTTTATATAATTTAAAAAAGCATATATAACTGCTTCATGAGGCCTAACTTTATATGTAGAGGTGGTACGAGAGTGTTTCTAGGATCTACAAGGTTTTTGCGGAGAATGTTCTTCTCGCCGGGTTTTAAAGATTCCCTCACAGGCCACTTCTCTCTGCACCAATGTTGATCCCTTGCTCTGCTGTCCCATTCACACAAAAAACATGGAAATTTGGTAAAACCGCCTTGCTGACCAAGAAACATGCATTTTACTTTCAAGTCACCACTTATCATCCAACCATGAACCGAATAGCCAATTTTATTCAACAGTATTTCTAGGTTTTTATAGCTCTCTTTCATATGTACAGAATGGCCAACAGGTATAGATGCATAAGTGCTACTATTGTGTAATAAAACAGCTTTTAAACTAGTTTTGGAAAAATCAATAAACAGCCTGCAGTCTTCTTTTTTGTATTCAGCACCAAACTCTTTGATCAGACCTGGAATGTCTGAGCAGTACACTAAATCACCTTCTTGTCCAAAACATTTCGAAAACTGCTGCTCTCTCTTCTTATACAGATATATGCTAGTGCTGCCAACTCTTCTACATCCAGCACAAATTATTTGACAATTTTATTTGTAGTATACAAAAGCTGTTAAATTCTGTAATAAATCAAAAAATTTAATATATTGATGTGCAAATGTGAAAAAATGGTAGGTGATACGGCTTAATAAGTGTCATATATGGATTTAGCACCCTAAACACAGAATAATAAGGTGTTTTAAGTAGGACAGGAAGTCACAATTCAAAATTTAAACCATCCTTAGGTTTTCGATCCTACGCTCTATGACTTGATAACACCATTACCATTGCTCAGTGAGAGGGCACGTGTATTTGAGATTTTCTCGGCCGCTAGCCAGGAAAGTGGCTCCAAGTTCAATATGCCATTACCTCCTCGAGAGGAGCCCCTCGAGGGAGAGGCAGAGAGAAGGTGAAGTAGAGCGAGGACGGATAGCAATGGAAGAAGAAGGTAGTAAGAGGACGAGGGTGGCTCGCCACTAATTACATGACTAATTGAGCCACTCGAGGAAGGTGGCCAATTAATAGGGCGGTCGTCTTTAGCGCTCTATCACCTTCTTTCTTTCTCTCCCTCCTCGCTCTATCGCCTTGTATCTCTCCCTCCTCGCTCCAACGCTTAGCAATGCCAATCTGTCCCTATTCACTCCTCTTCACTTAATGTCGTCTCATTTAGGGCACACTTGTCAATTGTGACAGAGATCCCACCCGGGAATTCACTTTAAGGAGTCTTATGCAATACTGCTGACTGTAAATCTAGTTAATTTTTAAGATTGCGGCTTTGTTCACGACTGGAGACTACATTAGCACCTGCACTTGTTTTTGAAAATAACACAGGCCAACGATGAAAACACTTATTTTACTTAAAACACCTTATTATTCTGTGTTTAGGGTGCTAAATCCATATATGACACTTATTAAGCCGTATCACCTACCATTTTTTCACATTTGCACATCAATATATTAATTTTTTTGATTTATTACAGAATTTAACAGCTTTTAAATACTAAAAATGAAATTGTATAATAATTTGTGCTGGATGTAGAAGAGTTGGCAGCATTGCTGAAACCGATATAGATATAGAAGAGCAAGATGATGAAGAGTTCCAATGTGCTACAGCAAATATATAGTCTAAACTGTTTACTCAGATTGAGCTTAACGACTTAGTTAGGGATCTTGGGTTAACAAAAGAAAAACCTGAATTGCTTGGTTCTAGACTAAATGAAAAGAACTTTTTGGCAGTTGGAACTAGCATATGTGATTTAGTGTACTGCTCAGACATTCCAGGTCTGATCAAAGAGTTTGGTGTTGAATACAAAAAAGAAGATTGGAGGCTGTTTATTGATTCTTTAAAAACTAGTTTAAAAGCTGTTTTATTACACAATAGTAACACTTATGCATCTATACCTGTTGGCCATTCTGTACATATGAAAGAGAGCTATGAAAACCTAGAAATAGTGTTGAATAAAATTGGCTATTCGGTTCATGGTTGGATGATATGTGATGATCGGTGGTTTTACCAAACTTCCATGTTTTTTGTGTGAATGGGACAGTAGAGCAAGGGATCAACATTGGTGCTGAAAGAACTGGCCTCTGAGGGAGTCTTTAAAACCCGGCGAGAAGAACATTCTCCGCTAAAACCTTGTAGATCCTAGAAATATTCTCGTTCCACCTCTACATATAAAGTTAGGCCTCATGAAGCAGTTATATATGCTTTTTTAAATTATATAAAAAAAGCAAATTTCTCAAAAACTATGGGTGATACAAAAAAACTAAGACCAGATTTGGATTCATCACACAAAAATCTATAAAAATCAGTTATTAAAGTAAAAAAAGTTTTCAAAAACATTTTTTTTGTTTGCCTGTGTAATCTATTAACATTGATATTACTGGGTTTTTATACCAGTGACGCAGCTGAGAGACCTGACTTGCCTGTTAGTTTGGGGATTCCTTGACTAAATGATTATTTCATACTACCATTCCCCCCCTCCCTCGCTTTCATAAGTTAATAACTTGGATAATTGTACCTAATAATTAAACTATCAAGTTATATTTGTTTACAGCTAAAAATCCTGTATTGAAGTGCAATTGAGAATTATTTCTTCAATTATATTTTCACGCATAGCACTAGTTTTTAACCTGGTTGAAATTGCACAGATATGGTTGAAGATTACATAAAAGCATAATTTGACATCAATTTTTAATTTTAATGTACGACTTGATAATCCAGATGGACAGTGACTGTTATGAAACTTGTTTGTTATTGTTGTTTGTTATTGTTTATAGGCGTAAAACTACAAAGGTCATAAACGCCTGCTGATTTTTATAAACTTTTAGCTATTTATTTTATTATTTCTCTTTTCTTTTTTTTTTTTTCCACTTAAATTTTTTTTTTTTTTTTTTTTTTTTTTTTTTTTTTTTTTTTTTTTTTTTTTTTTTTTTTTTTTTTTTTTTTTTTTTTTTTTTTTTTTTTTTTTTTTTTTTTTTTTTTTTTTTTTTTTTTTTTTTTTTTTTTTTTTTTTTGGGTCTATATTTTACTTAGTAAATTTTGTGCTTTTAAAAAGGTGAATAGAGCTTTTACATTTTTTCATTATCACCAAGAATTTGAATAATGCCGGGTGTAAGTCCTAGATTTTTTAGTTGCATTATATAGTATGGACATTCTTGGAATATATGACTAACCGTGATTATCTCACCGCAGTATTGGCATTTTGGCGGTGGTTGCTTGTTTATTAGATGCGAGTGTGTAAGGTTAGTGTGACCAATCCTTAGCCTGCACAAGACTACTTCCTCTCTACGGTTTGATCGAACGGATGTGGTCCATGGTTTGACTGATTTTTTGATGTTTTTTCAGTTTACTAGGTGGGCTCTCGTTCCACATGGACTGCCACCGATCATGAACTTCAATTTTTAAAGGAGAGCTAATATCTTGTGGAGTCAAGATGGCTGTTCCTCTGCCTGGGAGTGCAAGGGCTTCTTTAGCAGCTATATCAGCGAGCTCGTTGCCCACAATTCCCACGTGACTCGGTACCCAAATAAAGTAAACTGTTTTGTCTAAGTTGTGTAACATATTTAGGTATCTATGAATTTTCTGTATAGTAGGATGAATTGAGTACATGTTGTTTAGACCTTTTAGTGAGCTCAATGAATCAGTTATGATTATTATTGTTTTTTGATTAATTGACATAGAGAAGTGGAGAGCTGAGGATATTGCATGTAGTTCGGCTGTATATATATTACATAGTTTGTGCAATTTAAATTTGTACGTTGAATTAAGGATCCGATCTGGATCCGTCAGTGTAGATCACAAAAGGATTTTGAAAGTTTTGGAGCATACAGGAGAGTCTGTTTTGGAAGTCGATCGGAGGGGTATTGTTTTTGGATAACTTAGTAAGGTTAAGCATTGTTTTTGGAGGTTTGTGCGTCCAGGGAGGGTTTTCGTTTTCTTCTGTATATAAAGTTATTTCTTTTAGAGCTATTGTTGCTGGATAGATTCTTTCAACTAATGGAAGAGTTGACTTGGTATTGTTCTGAAAGGCTCCATGAAATTTTGGTTTAAATATGTATTTGTACGTTGGGTGTTGGGTCTGTGAGTATAGTTTTGAGATATAATTTATTGCTAGTTTTTGTCTTCTGAATGAAAGTGGGGGGGAAGAGAAGCAGCCTCAGAACATATGCTGAGGATCGGGCTAGTTCTGAAAGCGCCGGTTGCAATCCGGATTCCAGTGTTGTGGATTGAGTCTAGCTTAGTGAGTATTGGATATCGAGCGGATCCATAAATGAAAGAGCCATAATCGAGCTTGGAGCATATCAAGCAGTTATATAATTTTAACATCGTATGTCTGTCTGCACCCCAAGAAGTTCTACTAAGAAATCTTAGTATATTTAGTTTTTTTTGTAGCATTTATTTTTAATGTGGAGATATGTGATTCCCAATTTAATTTTTTATCGAAAATTAAACCCAGAAATTTATGACTATTTGTGTACGGAATCAGAAAATTATCGAGATAAAGTTCAGGAGAGTGGGGAGTATTTCTCTTTCGGTTAAAGTGGATGGATTTGGTTTTTTCAGTTGAAAAATTGAGACCAGTGGAGAGTCCCCATTTAGTTATTCGTCCTATAGCTTCCTGTAATTTGTTTTTTATTATGTCAGTGTTCTCGGATCTACAAACTATGGCTAAGTCATCCGCGAATAGTAGCGGCTTAACACCTCTTGGTAAAGTGATCCCTAGATCATTTATCGCCAGGCAAAATAAGGTAGGGCTTAAGACACAACCCTGTGGGACTCCTTTGAGTTGTTTGTGACTTTCTGACAGTTCACAACCTATTTGAACCCTAAAACTTCGATTTATTAGAAATTGTCTAATGTAGATAAGCATATTACCTTTGATTCCGACGGATGACAGTTTTTTGAGGATCACATGATGGCTTATATTGTCGAATGCTTTGTACATATCAAAGAAAACGGCGATAGTATGTTGTGAATTTATAAAGGCGTACTGGATTTCAGCTTCTAGAGCCACTAAATGGTCTATTGTCCCTCTGCCCTTGCGAAAACCGGATTGAAAGGGTTGAATTAAATTGTTCTTTTCTGTAATCCACATCAATCTTTTATTTACCATACGTTCCATGATCTTACTTACACAGCTTGTGAGGAATATAGGGCGATAATTGGTTAGTTCCCGTTTGTCTTTTCCATTTTTCAGAATCGGAATTACCACTGAGTCACGCCAGGAATTTGGGAATTGACCAGTGGACCAGATGTGATTGTAAAATGCGAGCAGCCACTCTAGGGTTTCGCTTGGTAGGTTTTTTATCATCTCGTAGTGTATGTTGTCCGGACCAGGAGTAGTTCCTTTGATGGAGTTTAAGATGTATTTTAATTCCCACATTGAGAAAGGCATGTTATATGTTTGGGATTCGTTATTATCAGAATCGTGACGCTCAGTTTGTTCGATGTTGGCAGAGTTTTGGCTTACATTGTATATTTCCGAAAAGAATTGAGCAAATATATTGGAAACAAGTTTTGGGTCGTCAGTCAACTGTCCATTCGCTGAAATGGTATAGCGGTTGGAAATGGGATTTTTGGTGATTTTACAAACTTTGCTCCATATTTCAGTCATATTTGTATTCGAATTTATTGAGTTTACAAATTTTTTCCATGATTCATTTTTACAGTTGTTGAGAATTTTTCTGCATATTGCCCTCTGCCTTTTATATTCTATTAAGTTTTTTTGAGTCATGGATTTTTGGAATTTTTTGTATGCTTTGCGTCGATCTTTTATTGCATTTTTACAAGTATCATTAAACCAAGGGACTAGAGGTCTTTTTGGCATACCTGATGTTCTTGGTATCGACACGTTAGCTGCTTTTATAATAGAGGTCGTAATTTCTTCACATGCTAAGTCAATACTTATATGGGAAGGCGGTGAACGGGGAGGTTGGACTAAGGAGGAAAAAAGAGACCAATTTGCTTTATCTAGTACCCATCTCTGTTTTAAGCGTGTCTTTTTAAAATTTAGAAATTTAATAACAATGGGGAAATGATCGCTACTGTATAGGTCAGGTAGAACTGTCCAGTCTATGAAATTAAATAGTGTAGGGTTACAGAAAGAGAGGTCTAGGGCTGAATAGGTTCCGTAGCTGGAACTTAAAAAGGTAGGTTCTCCTGTATTTAGTAAGAGGAGATGGGAGTTGGTTAAAAATTGTTCGATTATTTTCCCTCTAGTATTTATGTCACGTGACCCCCATAAGGGGTTGTGACCATTAAGATCCCCTACAAAAAGAACGGGATGTGGTAGCTGGTTATAAATATCAAGTAGGTGATGAATATCTATTGTGCGATCTTGTGGAAGGTATAGAGAGCAAATTGAGAAAGTGATATTGAGATGTACTTTAACTGCGACAGTTTGAAGGTGTGAATTGATAGTGATGGCTTCTGAATATACAGAATTATGTACGGCTATAAGAACACCATGGTGATTATGATTTAAATTTGGACCATCTTTCCTATAAATTTCAAAATTTTTTAAATTTATTTTATCATTTCTGTTTAGATGAGTCTCTTGTAGAGCTAAACAAAAGGGGTCAATATCCCGTATTAACATTTTTAGATCATTAAAATGGGTTTTGAATCCATTACAGTTCCATTGAATGATTGACATGATTAGTTAAAGGGTAATAAGACATAAGGATAACAAAATTTTAAAAAAATAATAAACGGGAGATTTAGAAATAATTTTAAATAGAAGGGTTGGCTTCTCTAATAATTTAATTAGTACTTGATTTAGCTAATGATGATTTACTGTTTCTTCCTTTTTTGTTTTTACATGTTTTGAACCCGTCTACGTCCATTAGTTCACTACTAATAGACGAAGAAGAGGAGGGATTGGGATCAGGATCGGGTTCAAGTTCGGGAGTTATAGGAGATGAATTTGAATGGAGGGGTTGAGGAGGGGGTGTGGGAGCTGGAGTCGAGGGGGGAGTAAAGGTGACTGGGGGTGAGGTTATTGTGGAGGCTGTGGCTGAACTATGTTTTGGCACTATGATAACCTTCGCAGTTATGGGTCTTGGTATTAAACCAATCATGGGAGCAGTGGATTTGGTACTGCATGAGGGCTTGTTAGCCTGGTCGGTTACTTTAATAGATGGAATTAATTTACTGTCAACAGCTGATGTGCTTTTGTTTAATTGAAAATTAAAAATAATATCTGCTTGTACAGCAACGTCTTTTTTTTCAACTATTTTTTCTTTGGTGACTTGTGCAAATGATTTAATGAAGGTTGTGGGATTTTTTTCCCTATACAATCTTTTGGCCTCATTATAAGGAACTTTTTCAGTAACTTGAATTGATTTTATTTCTTTTTGTAGTAGAAATACTGGGCATTTACGATCTAATGCGTTGTGGTTACCGGTACAGTTTATACATTTTTGATTTTTAATACATTTTGAATTATCTTGATGTTTAACTTCACCACAATTGGCACAAATCGATTCTTTTTTGCATTTAAAGGTGGGGTGGGAAAAACCTAAACAATTAAAGCACCTCATTGGGTTTGGTGTGTAAGGTTGGACCCTTATTGTGTGGAACCCTATTTTAATAGTTTCAGGTAGCTTAGGAACAGCAAATGTTACAATGTAAGTGTGAGTTAATTTTTGCTCACCATTAATTTTTTATTTTTTTTTCTATTTATATCTACGATGATATGTTTTAATTCATTCTTAATTTCGTCTATTTCAACGAACTGGAGATCAAAACATCTGATCACCCCTTTGCTGTAGTTTAGTGTTTTGTGAGGGTTCACCTCGACTTGGAATAAACCGCCGAAATCTTTAATATTTAACAGAACATCGGATTGTTTATTATTAATCGTTTCTACAAGTAGAGTACCATCTCTCAACTTCTTAATAACTTTTACCTCGCCTACTAGACCCGTTATAAATTTATTTATGAAAAATGGAGAAACTTTTGAAAAGTTATCTTCATCTAACCTACGTATTATCAGATATTTTGGACTAACTTTGGGGTTATTAAAGACATTTACTTTTTCGGAAAGCATTTTAATACGTCCTCTTTTTCTAAACTTAGCCATTGGACTAACGGATGGATCGTCCTCGTACATAATCACACTCAACGAGGTTGAGTCTTATTAAATTAAATATAAATTATCTTAAAGACAAAATAAAATTAAAATATCAGAAAAAATAATGAAATTATCTGTACTATTTCAAATGAACAAAAGGAAATATAAAGATAAAAACAAAAACAACTTAAAAACTACAACTTATCAGTTTGAGGTTAGAAAACACACGTGGTACGCCCTTCCTCTTCAAACACTAAATACCAACTGTTATGAAACTTGTACTTACAATTAATTGCCCATGAATCATATTTTTACAAACAATATCAAAAAGCAAAGGGTCGAAATTTTTATTTGGTAATAATTTTTATTCGGCAGAAATAATTTTATTGATTACATCTGGCTGGATTTTTATTTTTAACTATGACAGTGTGGCAAACCTCGCTTCTGCCTCACAACATTGAAAATGTAAATTTTTATTACAGTCAATTTTATTATTGCTTCCATGGACCTTACTAGAAGTACGACAATTATATAGTTAAAATTTGGTTGAGATTGGTTATGTAGTTTTAACATTGTAAACACAATTGCTGAGTCACGGTAGCCAAATAGCGGTCTATTTTTAAACTTCACTGACATCCACATGTCGCATCACATATTTAAATCTTTTCAATAATTTGAAAGAGTGACTTTTTTCATTCAAACCAATATAGCTCCTCAATTGAATATAAATCAATTTTAGTATCAATTTCAAGCTTTGTATTACACCGTACCTTTGTAACCTCTCATGTAGTATAGCGCTGGCCACCTATCGGTCAATTTTCAAACTTCATTGTTATCCTCATATTATTGCTTTTTTAAAAACAAATTAATTGAAAGTCAGTAGATTTTATTATTGCTAAACCTTCCTGGAACTATACAAAGGGTGTAGTTAAAATTTGGTACAAATTGGTTGTGTAGTTTTCGTGGTTAGTGGTACAAACGAAAATGGTTTGTCCTTTTATACATTAGTATAGATAAGGGTTTTTTCATTTGATTTTTTTTCTCATATTTTTAACGATATTTACAACTGTATAGAACATAAAAAAAATTAAATAAATATACAAATGCTGAACCACTAACAACTCATAAAGGGTTTTGGGTTCATTACTTAATAAGTCCTTATTAAACCTAGTATAGACTAAGGTTTTTTTTTATTTTCTTTTATTTGTATTTTCCAAACTTAGGAATCCGAGTTTGGTTTAGAAAATGGAGACATGGGAAAGTAAGAAAATTCAGTTGATGTTATTGGAGAGCCAGCGAAGCTCGAAGCAGCTAAGAGGCGGAGTAACGGAGCCCAGTCAATAGCCGACGAATTGGCAATTTTCCGTTTTTCCTATAAGCTACTTATAGGCCAATCCGCTCAGCCCCCTCCCCTCCCCCGCCTCCACCACACTATCGGAGACTTACCATTGGCTGATTAGGTATAGAGCCAGTTATATTATACCTCATTGGTCGAGCGGCTCATTCCATTAGTGGTGGATAATGTGTTTTCCTGAGGGGCTAACAATACCTATTTGATCCTCTATAATTCTTTCCTTGATTGTTTCCACTTTGTCTGGTTTGTAACAATATGAAACCGGATTACGCCGTCATTATCTTGCATTGGAAACAATAGTATTTGTTAGTTGTTAATTTATCTTATTACCAATCATATTACAGAAGAAAACATAAAAATAAACTACTTAAAAATAAACATTTGTTATTAGTATTTTTAAAAATATTATATTTTTAGCTAATTTGCTTACTGTCATAACCTTCAACAGTTATGGTAGAACTTAAATTCAAACTAGCAACGTCTTCGATTCATAAGTATATATATGAAAGGCAAATAATTATCCATTTGAAACATGACACAAAAAAAAAAAAAAAAAAAAAAAAAATCTCCCGTCCTCTAATACCCTTGTTTCTTAATCTGTTTGCAGGCGGAGTAGCTCAGTGGGTAAGGCATTAGACTGCCTAGCTCCCGGGCCCGAGTTAAGTTAAGTCCGACAGAGGGCAGAAAATGTATTTTCCGTTATTTCAGTAGCTCGACTTCCAGGTCGTGGAGACCCTCCTGGGGCACACCCAGCTTCTACAAAGTGGGTACCCTTAATTGGGGAAAAACCTGGGGGATCAGCGTGATTTAGGCCTGATCTCCTCCTTTCACAACCGTTGGCCTAGTAACAGTACATCTTTACCTAAGTACTGAACCCAAGAACCTTCATGGGTTGTTGTACATGTTATATTTTTTCTTATTCTGTTATCTCTCTTTCTGTCTTTTCTTTTTTTGCCTGGTAGTTTATTTTTGCGAACCAGGTTGATTTTTAGTTATACTTTTCAACATTCACTACCGTATATTAGTACACAATCTTGCATCACATCAAAGTGTGACTTAGTCAGTCCTGGATAAAACAGAAGTTAATGCTTTAATTGCAAATAATATCAATAACAAATCCACAAAATGTGTTCTTGTTAGCCTGATATTGTTGATTATTAAATGAATAAAAACTGTAAACTAAATAAAGTTTTAGTGCAAACAATTCATGAACAAATTGATATGCAGAGATTGTATTTTCTATCAACAATCTACTAACTAGAAAGTCTGGAGAGGTTTAAATAAAATGGTTATGAAAAAAAAAAATTATGATGAAATATTTCTATTGAGAGGGCCAAATTAATTATCCATTAGTTATTTAAATCCTGTTTTCTGGAAAGAACTTTTAAATTATGAAATTTGCATATTTTTAAGTTGTTTATAGTAAAGTAAAATATGTTCAGGTGATTTCTGATTGAAATTTTATTTTTATTTTCGACGGTTTACTCATTATTGGAAGCAAAATTTTAACTGCCACTCTAGACAATTTAGTTTTGCCTATTTTAGAGTTTTTGTTAAAGTTTAAAGGTATGACAGTGAATATGACTCAAGATTTACAGCTCCAGAACCTGAGTTCCGGTTTGGCTGTTGACAGAAAACTAATTTTCTGTAATATAAGCCATAGATCGATTCTGAGTTCAGGGAACTTCTTGAATATTTAGACTTCAATGACTTTGTTGCAATTTATTAGGAGAGAACCTCAGCTGCTGAGCGTGGGAGCTGCCACATCTTTTGATATAATAGCCCGTCTAGAAAATAATTACTTCCCAATTATTGAAACAAAGATCGTCCGTGAGTTGTTCTAGTAGTTCTAGTTTTCTAGTTTTGAAAATACATGTTTTAACTATATTAAATATAATTTTTAGTACCGTTACACAAGCATGTCTACAGCCCCTACGCGCGCCCAGAATACCTTTTATCGATTGTAACCTTGTTCCGATTTATTTCGGTGTTTTAGTCGCTACTTTTCGAGGGGAAAGGTTATTCTCCTTTATTTACGAGAACCTCTATATCTCTGTTCAAAGTAATATTAACTTCTGATTTTAAAATAAGATATAAGAAAATATCAAAATATAAAACACTAAATCAATGTTAGATTAATATTACATTAAATAAGAATTAATATAATACTAAATCACCAGTAATGTTAACTCCTGATAACTTTCTGATGTCAGGGGAGTGTAAATAATAAATTATAAATATATAAACACATAATCCTTGTTGAAAAAAATTATGTTAATTTCTGATATATTTCCTCAAGGGAAGTGGAAATAAGAAAATATTAATCTAGTGATAGATATACTTTCTCACAAATAATTTTGGATTGATGTGTTTTATTGAATTAATTATACAATCTGTCTCACTTTAGGGCAATAATTAATATGGACGACAATGAATCCATTCATAAAACATGTATACTGAAGCTTTCTCACTTAAATTGATATAACAAATATATATATATATATTTTTATTTACAAATATATATAAATTTACAACTGTACACAATATATACATCAGGTAAATGTATTGATAACGATTACAATAACATGTTAAAACTTGAAAAGAACTACAAATTAGTAGCACTTTATTAAAACTTTTACACTAGAAGGTCTCAAGGCCATCTTCGTTTCAGACGCCTCGGAGGATTATCAGGAATGGAGTGGGAAGCAAGTTGAGAAACTAACGGATTTGAGTGATTATGGAGCTTACTAAGAAAGGATAGGTATCTGGTGTGGGCTAAATCAGCAACATATGGAACATTAAGATCTTTATGGATACGTTTATTGGTGATAAATTAAGGAGCATTGAGGATTTTACGAAGGATTTTGGATAGTAAGGATTGTATACGAGATGAATTGGATGGTTTAGTGGAGCCCCAAAGCTCAACTCCGTACGTCCAAATAGGTCGAATCACAGACATGTATATGAGTCTTTTGCAATTAATTGGGAGCTTTCAACGTTTGTCTAGTAAATGTTGAAATAGTCTGAAACGACAGGCAGTTTCTTGTCGTTTTAGTCTTGTATGTGGATTCCAAGTTAGTCGTTTGTCCAAGTGGAGTCCTAGGTAGCGTATCTGTTCAACAGGGATTAGTTAAGTATCATTAAAGGATACTGTAGGACAGGAAGTCGTAGGTTTATGACTTGTTGTTGGGATTTGTTTGGATTTATTTTGATTCTCAATTTTTGACACCATTCTTGAAGGTTTAGGATATGGGATTGGAGTGTTTTTAGAGGCAATGAAGGGATCATTGTTTACTGATAACACACATGTGTCATCAGCGTAAGTGGTGAGGGCAGTGGTAGGATGAGTTGGAATGTCAGTGATAAAACAAATATAAATACATAAAACACCAAATCCATTTACAAATTAATCTTTTTAACTTTTGTAACACTTTTACACATTAAAGAAGAGAAAATAAGAAAACATAAATTTATAAAATCCTAAATCCTTTATGAAACTCATGTTGTTAACTTCTGTTTCACCTGTTTACATTTAAGGAGACTAAATATGAATCTAACACATTAAACAACACAATCCAAGTCGAAACTGTAGAAGTGATTGTTTACATGTGATGTTATATGAATGAACTATCGATAAACTCGAAGTGAAGCGTAAGGATCGAACAAGTCGGTGTAGTGCGGGTCAGGAAGGTTTCTTGAAGACGTGCTTGTGACATAATTTTTTTTTCATAAATTCAAAATCATTTACATCTGGTTGTAATATGGCTAGGATTGGGACGGAGTTCATTTATCGAATCTATTAAGAAAGGTAGAGGAGTTAGGTAACGACTTATCAGGGGAATTCGATTAGTCGAAGAGGAGGGCACCTCCGCCTTTATCAACTGTCTCGGGGGATTGGCTTTTGTTTGTATATTAAATTGGGTAAGCTGTTGACGGAACAAGCACGTTAGCCTAACAAGATTTTCATGCCATCATGGCGCTGTCTCAGCCGCTTACTTCATTAACACAGCTCTCCCCGTCTGCTTGGGAAACAGTCTTCCATTCATTTCAAACGGTTATTTTTATAGTTTTTAAAAATATATAAGGCAGTCTAGGAAACCGAAACTAAAACCAATAATTAAATTAGATTGTCACACTAAACCGTCCAATCCCAAAGTCCACCTTCTAAGGCTCACCGACACCTACGGATAAATTTCAAGGTTTAGACTGCGCAGCTGTAAATTTTATTTTCATTTGTTTATTTATTATTTACATATTTTATGAATGAATACATAACCATTCATTTTACTTATTGTCCCTAAGTGAAGCAGATTGTAATATTTACGCTATATAAGCTTTCTAATAGGGTGTATAAAAAAAAAAATGACCGTTTCTTAAACTAATATTTGTATTATTATGTCTTTGATATAAAATACCATTAATAATCAAAGTATAGTCCATTGTTATCTACCGTCATTACCCATCTGCTAGCCAATTGCTCTATGCCACGCTGATACCATTCCTTGGGATGGCTGTCAAAGAACTCTTGGACAGCATTTTCAACTTCCGCAAAATTATCAAATTTTTTCCCTTGAAGAGAATGGTCCATGGGTCGAAACAAGTAGTAATCTGAAGGTACGAGATCTGGTCTATATAGTAAATGAGGCAGGAGTTCAAATCCATGAAGTTCAGTAAACGTTTCTGCTGATTGTTGAGGAGTAAGTTCGTGAGGGACCAATCTACAGGTCTTTTTAACCTTC
Source organism: Euschistus heros (assembly GCA_003667255.2). Taxonomy (NCBI): domain Eukaryota; kingdom Metazoa; phylum Arthropoda; class Insecta; order Hemiptera; family Pentatomidae; genus Euschistus; species Euschistus heros. The sequence goes on along the minus strand of RCWM02000864.1, from coordinate 190,687 downwards.
CCCATGGAGAGAAGATGGCGACTAACAGTATCTTTCGACACACCACACTCACTAGCAAGTTCGCGAGTAATTGTCGACGGATTTGACTCAACAGCTTCCTTCGAAACCTCATGAATATCCATTAATGGTCGCTCGGAGCCCTTCTTCCTTTCCAATGTCGTATCTCCACTTCTAAATTTTTCAAACCAACGCCGCGCAGTGCGCTCTTCAAGGACACCTTCCCCTTCATATTAAATAATATAACAAGCTTAGAGAATGCTCTGAAGGGATTATTAAGTATTGGTAAATAATAAATAGCATTAATATATTTACAGACTTTTGAACCCGGGAATTTGATGAAACGGTCATTTTTTTTCTATATGCCATATCAAATTATTTTAGAAAAAAATTACGTTATTCGAGTTTCTAAGTATTCCTATTAAACTTATATGTTTACAAATTAATTAACTTAATTATCTTTTCTTGCGATGACTTGCCCGACAGATGGAGCTGTAGTGTTGCTCTTTGAGCCCCTGAAAGTTCCCTCGAACATGTCATCGGTTCGGATTTGAAGGAAAGAACATCGGCGGGAAGAGACAGGATTACGGAAGCGGGGCGTTCTGTTGTGGTTAGGGTACAATGGGTACACTGGGTACACCTGGACCTTTTGTACCTTGGGTACAACTCGACACCCTTGTCACGAGGTGGGGATATATTGTGACAACCCCATCCCAGGAAGGACCGCCTCGGTAGCACTTAACGATGTGCAAGTGGCCCAGAGATAGCTGTCGATAGTTCAAAGGACCTCATCCTCACAGTTAATTCTGAAAGGACGGAGTTCTTCTAAGGATGTCACCTTTCGATCCTTTCCGTCCCTCCTGGATGTCACAACTTCTGTCCTTTGACAAGTTCGTCGAAAAATCTTCAACAGTTCAGACAGCAATACTTCTTTTAATTACATCAATAAAATATTTAAAAATTTACATACGAGTTATTTTTATTATTAAAATTTTCTTTGTAAAAATGTTACCAACTATTATATACATATATTTACTAGTGAAAGGTGACTATCCCTTATGCATATTAAAGAAGCTTAAAATATTTTCTTTCTTTGTTTTTTTGGTCTTATACCCATTTGAAGATATTTACAGCAGGAAAAAAAAACCCTACGAAATAAAAGAAGAAAAAGTAAATACTAAATAAAAAATGTACTTACAAAATAAAATACATAATATGGAATATTTATTTAGAATCAATTATAATAGAAATATTTTTTTTATATGAAAGCTATATATATATATATATATATATATATATATATATATATATTAAGTATGTGTTAATATATCGCACATGTATTTCTAAGGTAAAACAACACAAAAATCTATATTTTGATTCAAGTTCAATACTCTAACGGCATCAGAACTCACACGCCCACTAAGAGAGACGATATCCCAAGAGTGGCAGACATTGTGGGATCACATCCCTACAAGTAAATTTAAGATAATCAAGAAGGAAGTAAAACCATGGAGCAGTTCTTGCCATACTAATCGCAGAGAAGTGATCCTAAAGCGATTAAGAATTGGCCATACAAGATTTACCAGAAAGGCTTCTCCCAAATATAAAATGTGTGGCAATGGTTTTTCATTATCCTTTATGTTTACCGAGTGTCCTTACTACACCAAAAGGTTGACTGAATCGGAAATACCTCGAGAGATCTCAATGGCACTGCAAAACGATGAAAAAATTATTAATAAAATCATAGCCTTCCTATACAAGGAAAAACAATTTCATAAAATATCGATAAATCGATAAAGATCGAAAGATTGAACTAGCGTTGATAACTCTTAAGGGCCCCACACACTATCAACCTGGTTGTCAACCTTTTTTGTCAACAGTGTTGAAGTTCTTTCCCACACACTAGACAGCCATGTTGATCAACTTCAGTCTGTTGTCTAGATCGATCTAGTTACCATTGAAATAACCTTATCATAACCTATTTACTGTGTGTAACCTATTTACTGTGAACATGAGTGAAGAACAATTAAAATATTTAATTGTTAGTGAGATATTAGAAGATGACGTTGAGCCTCCTACTAAAAAGAGAAATCTTTGGACGAAGGAATGGTATTTGAAACGTGGTATGTTTTCTCATTCCAATTTAATGAGTGAGCTGCGCGTCAGTGCACCTGATGATTTAAAAAACTTTTTGAGGATGGACGCAACAACATATGATTTATTATTGGACAAAGTGCGGCCTTATATCCAAAAAAAAGACACCAAAATGAGAAGTGCAATAACAGTTAATGAAAGACTGTCTGCCACCCTGCGTTTTTTAGCAACTGGGCAGAGTTTTGAAGACTTGAAATTTCTTACTGCCATATCACCACAAAGTCTCGGTGTTATAATAATAGAAACGTGCAATGCCATCATCAAGGTTTTGAAGGATTATATTAAGGTAAGCAATAGTTTCCTTATAATTTATGCATCTAAAGTGTAATTTCATAGTTTTCTGTATGCACCTCTTTGATTTCAGATCCCAAGGACAGAAGAAGATTGGAAGAAAGTAGCAGAAGAGTTTGGTACAAGGTGGAACTTTCAAAACTGCATAGGTGCTTTAGATGGCAAGCACATTGAAATAAAAAAACCTGTGGATTCGGGGTCATATTATTTTAATTATAAAAAGAAATTTAGCATTGTTCTATTTGCAGTGGTTGATGCTAACTATGAATTCTTAGTAGCTGAAGCTGGAGCTAATGGCCGTGTGTCAGATGGTGGAGTTTTGTCCAACTCCCAATTTTACGAAGCAGTTAAGGGAAACAAATTAAATATTCCTCAATCAGCAAAAATTCATGAGGATTTCCCAGAGGAAATGCCATTTGTTTTTGTTGGTGACGATGCCTTTCCTTTAAAAAAAAACCTAATGAAACCTTATAGTGGGGAACAACTTTCAAATTCTGAAAGAATATTTAATTATAGACTTTCGAGGGCACGAAGAATCGTTGAAAATGCCTTCGGCATAACTGCCTCTCGATTTCGCGTTCTCCTAAACGTTATAAATTTATGTCCCAGGAAAGCGACCATTATCACCCTGTGTGTCTGTTACCTACATAATTTTTTAAGAAGAAACAATTCCACTATATATTTAAGAGGCAGTGTGGACACAGAGAACCCAAATACATCAGAAATCGAGGTTGCCCCCTGGAGGAAAGAGCCTCTTCAGTTGAGTGACCTGCAGCCAAGCCTTTCTAGGAACTCTACATTGGAAGCTAAGGAAATAAGAGAAAAATTTACTGCTTATTTCAGTGGGGGGGGGAGCAGTACCCTGGCAGAATAAGTGTTTAACTTAGATGAAATATTTAGAGATGTAGATAGTTGGGGTAGGCAGTCATAGATACACAACAGATCAAAATAAAATTGTTTTTATTTTGATCTGTGGTGCATCTATGACTGCCTACCCCAACTATCTACATCTCTAAATACTTCACAATCAACTAAACCTTATCAATAGATGAAATATGTTTGTATTATTTTAAAATACATGATATTTAAAGTAAATGCTGATTTATTGACCTTGATTGAATGAATGAAAAAATTAACCTTATTCTGGGACTATTTGCTCTTTGTTAATTTTTATTAAGAATAATGCAAAGGCCGAATGGCATGTTGCTGTTGCTTGGCTACATTAATTTTGAGCACATACAATAATAAATATAATACAAGAGACCTAAATGTATAACAATAATAATAAATAACAGATAAGAAATTAAATAAGTTTATTTCTTATTATATTGACCTTAATCAGTTGAAAGTGTTATCAGACAGTGTTTAAAACTGGCATTTGAAATTTAATGTTAATATTAAATCATATTAAACAGTTGAGTCTATTTGAATTATTAGATATAGATTGGCAATGAACCATTAAATCATAAGTAAATCCAGATTTATTATATCTAACTTCTCGTACTATATAATTTGAGAAAAAAAGAAATATATAAAATTTGCTTATAATTGTTCCACCTATTTACCATAATATAAAAACAAAGGAATCTGGATCAAGGGATGTTGAAGAAAACTATGACAGTGTGCATTATAAACAATGAGAAAATATTGTATTTTATTTTATTTTCACACCCAAAATAAAAATTCATAATAATATTTATAATGATGGGTTATTACTTTACTGAGGTGTATTTAAAGATGAAGGTTGTTGGGGTACAGAGTCATAGATACAAAGTAGTTAAAATTAAATTTTATTTTAAATGATAATAATATTTTTTAAAAAATATTGCATTATTATATAATAAACAAATAATTTGTCACTAATAATAGTAATAAAACATAATGATCTAATAATACTAATACAAAATAATAAATACAAATAACAATAATAAAATATAATAATAAAACATGATAATAATACTAATAAACATACTAATACAAAATAATAAATACTAATAAAATATAATAATAAAACATAATAATAATACTAATACACATACTAATACAAAATAATAAATACAAATAACAATAATAAAATATAATAATAAAACATGATAATAATACTAATAAACATACTAATACAAAATAATAAATACTAATAAAATATAATAATAAAACATAATAATAATACTAATACACATACTAATACAAAATAATAAATACAACTAACAATAATAAAATATAATAATAAAACAATAAATAATTATCACAATAGTATAACATAATAAATAATATTCAATAATTATTTTCTGATAAGACATTTAAGTGATAAAAGTTTACTCTGATGTTTCTTACTTAAATGTCTTATCAGAAAATAATTGTTGAATATTGATATATTTTGGATATGAATCTCCTTCAAGTTGGACTACATCATATCGTGGGGAAGGGGTGGATGAAGGAACTGTTTGAGTAGGGGAATTTAATAAGAAATGGGAATAAGGAATAGGGGTCGATGGAGAGGTGGATAAGGAGGGAGAGGTGGATAAGGAGGGAGAGCTGGAGGTACTGGAAAAATCATAATTTACTGAATTAATTTTTAGAACACCACAATGTCCTAAATTGAGGATCTCTTCTATTGCTTTTTTTGCTAAAAATTTTTGATTTTCAGGCAGACGCCTAAAAGAAGCTGACCAACTCTCTCCATACTTGTCAGCCTCATCTTTTTGTTGGGCAACTGAGTTAATTTTGCCCATAGCTTCTTTTAGGAGCCTGTTCCTCTCAGCAATTGACTCACTTTTACTTGGCAACTTTGCCTTCTTTGGTAATGGTTCCAATAGTTCCTAAAACAAAAAATTGGAGGTAAAGTTTATGTATCTACATTATTTACTGTCTAATAGCTGCAACTAACTGTTTTAGGTTTAACGACCACAAACTAACTATGCAACAGCTTAATTATTTATCTCAAACATTGTAATGATGAACTGTTATTTTTAAATCAGAAAACAAATTATCAATTTTAAGTGTCACTCAATTCAAGTAATAAATGATAATCAAATACACATTAAACACTGTTAGTTTATCACTTGGTTTTTATTTAAGTAATTATTATTATTACTTACATTTAACTCAGATTCTTCTCCTTCATCCTCCAGTAGCATCGTTGATATGTCACTAATTTGAACCTCCTGGTCTCTTAAAAAATCCAAGTATTCAAAATACCATAGGCTAGGCACATATTCATCTTCAGCACCTGCCCCTGACCGAAAACTTTCATTAACTTTTCTTAGTTCTCTCCTATAACACGTTTTAATATTGTTCAGCCGTTTTTTTAAAGACACTATATTTGCATCGTCTTCTATATTTTTATAGACAAGAAGGAGTTTCTCCAACGCCAATTTTTTTCTTATTCCTATCCTTATAAGCGTCCGACTTCACCTGCCATAGTTCGGGTAATTCCCTCAAAGTATTAAAAAAGTTAACCCAAACTGGTAAATTTGGAATTGAACACATTTAAAGAATTAGTAACACCGGACAACAAACAAAACAACACAACAAACAAACAACAGACACAACAAACAAAGGTATAACAGCAAACGATGCGACCTCTACAGGTGAAATTTTCAACTGATGTTGTGGCAAAAGTTGTCAACATAAACATACACTCGCCAACACTGACTTCAACCTAGAGCCCCGCCCACTAAAAATCCAACCCTGTTTGATTTTCCCAACCTTCTAGTCAACTTGGAATTTCAACCGCCAACCAGCCCACAGACGCTCAACGCCGTCTTCAACATTGCAAGTTTTCGGGGAAGTTGACAACCAGGTTGATAGTGTGTGGGGCCCTTTATGTTTTAAGCTCGAAAAACCTCAACTTTTAAATAAAAAATAAGTAAAGTGGGTTAATATGGAATTAACAGACTAGGAATGTGCTCAGAGAAGTCAACACCATTGATAACATGACTTTTAGTCCACAAAAACTAATATCACGAGCCTTAACTAGATAAATCATAAGTCGTCTAGAAATAAATAAATGACAACAATATTCTCTAATTCGGTGATAGTCGTGAAGAAGTGGAAAATCAAAGTTCTCCAAATATAATATTACAAGCAAGATTTTTAATATCTAGGATGTGAAAAATTGGTTAGGTTGTGAATCTTAAGGTGTCTATTTTGGCACAAATAGTATTTTGTATACATAAATGCAAGATTTTTTTTTTTTTTAAACTATCAAAAATGCCATACTGTAAAGTACAGAATTTTGAGTTCTCCACTTCTTCAAGAAATGCGAGATTCAATGTTGGGCTTGTTGAGAAAAATCTCTCCTCCGACCACGATGATCTAAAAAACATAATTAATTAATCTTTTTAATACGATATTTACTGTCTCCTAACAGGTGTTTAAATCAATTTTATTGACATTTATCCTTTTACAACATCCTTTTGTTTTCTGTTGATATGTGACTGTCCTTGAAATCGACTAAACAAGTTTGGTTAAATAGATATTAGCATTTTCGTGTCGAATCAATATTAATGTTCACCTCATGATGCTTACGAAGGTTAGAGCTAACAAGAGAGGTGCTAAAACAAACAATAATTTAGGCTAACAATTAAAATTGTTTTCCACGACCAAAATTTTGAAAAAGACTCCTTTATAAATGTTTGCTATATTATTTTTAAATAACTCTGTTTTGTTTTTTTTGAGAGGTGAAAATTATTCTCCAATACCTTCAATATTATTTTTATTTTTCAATTTAATAGCTTAAAGAATATTCTTACAACCTATTTGACTTATCCACTTCTTCACGACCATAAACTAAGTAACATCCGTTTAGAATGTTTTAAACTAAAACATAAACTATCTTTTACGGCAAGGGATTTCATTAAGAATGTTTATTGAAGATTGATTATTCTTCTATTGTAACTTAAGTTTCATACAGATCTATAGCTTTTCTCGTAATATATTTTTAATTATAAAATACATATCTTTCTGGATCTTGTTATATTTTTTTTATCAAAACATAATAAGATTAAGACAAAATAATTCGTCTTGTAGTAAAGAAACTAGTTTTGTGAGTATAACGAATACCTTTCGAATTCAATATGTCGGTCATAATTGAGGCGGTAGGTGGAAAAAGGGCACATTGACGTCATGTGCTCTTTTTTTATAGAGGGCCTGTTTGGACTCTTATGACTTCCAAATAATATTCTCTGAAAATAATATTTTAATAGTAACAGACTATTTTCAAACATCTCAACAATGCAATAAATTAACACTATCAAATAAATCTTTGGAGGCGCGGTATCTCACTGGGTAAGGCGCTTGAATACCTTTGAAGCTTCCGGGTCTGAGTTCGATTCCGACTGAAGGCAGAAAATTTATTTTCTGTTATTTCGGCCGTGGCTTAGCTTCGGGGACAGGGGACCCCCCTGGGGGGCACACCCAGCCTCGTTTAATTGTGTACCCTTAATTTGGGAAAAAAAAACCTGGCCGTTGAATGAGAGTTCCGGTCAAAACACCTCCTTTCACAACCGTTGGCTCAGAAACAGTACAACCTTATCTAAGTACTGAACCCAAGACCCTTCATGGGTTGGAAGTGGTGCAGGTAGGTAAATTAAAAACTTTGGAACACGTTTTTCTTAAAACCCACTTTTATTTTATGTGCCCCTTTTACACCTACTACCTCAATTGTATAAATGTATCTGAAGCTTATATCTGCTATAATCGAGCTTTGAAGGCACAGTTAACTCTTTTTCATTAATCTGGATAATTCCAAAACCTTGACCCAAAAGCCAGTGAAGGATACTGGTTTCAGATCTGCCAGGATCTGACGATTGTATATTGGCCAATCTTCTTTCCAACAAATTAGTTTTTGTCCTTAAGGATACTATTCATATTTTTAAATCTTCCAGGACTTTAACGATTTTAAAATGTCGCAGGTTTGTTTTCAGTATTAGTATAAATGGCATTTAAACTAATGTTGAATATTCTGAATATCGTAGTTGTTGAAGAAAGATTCCAAGCCTGTCTTAATGCTCCAGGATTCACTTTGAACAACATTTAATATGGATTTTAATGTATACATATAAAGAGTAAAGTCTAGAACAAATAAAATATATATTTTTTTTAAATTCTTTAGTAAAGAAGTATATAATTTATGATCTGGTGTGTTAACACTGTAAAAAAGAGAAGTCTGAAGATTGGATCCCGATATATGTAACTTTGTTGAGTGGGTAATAAATAAAAGTTTTGAGGAGTTATACTGAATAATTGTATCTAAGAATAATTTTTATTTATTTACTACGTCTAAATAATCTATTATATATTTGTCAAATACCACTCACTCACTTAACACGAAATCTCAGAAACCACCGAACGGATTGGAATGAAATTCGATATGTAGCTTCCTCTAGGGCCGTAGGTGCTCGCTAAGAAAGGAATTTTAAAAAATCGGCCTGGATCGCGGCTAATTTGCGAAAAATGCGATTTCAATTTTTATTGGGTGAATAATAAAAGATTAATTAACATATGGTATTTGGAATAAGCTAAGTTAAAAAAAATAGGTTAGATCTTTAAGCCGCAAACTTTGACCACCGTTTAAGTTCCTTATAGTTGTAAACAAACAAAAATACGGTTGATGTCGAAACCTTATAATATTGGTACTTTCTGTGAACTCATGGTAGCTGCAGAGGTTACTTACAACTTACAAGTTTGAGCTGTTTCGTGACGAGAAGCTATTAAAAGACTTATGTTAAAGAGGAGGTTAAAAGACTTATGTTCTCTGGTGATGACATGTAAGGCCAGTTCGATGTAGGGACGAAAAACAGATAAGAATCAATAGTTCTACCAAGTGTATGATTCTCTTTAGTATCGTATCATGTTCTACCATGGAGAAGATGGTTACAGTATTAACATCCCTCAGCTTGACCCAAACTCCAATACATTACTTAAGAAAACTGTGTCTGCAGCTGATTTTTACGCCTAAATGTTAGTCGAGCGAGGCGGTGAAGAACCTTATTTACTTTGATTTCGTAATCTCATCAACCAATTTATGCTTGATATGTACGCAAAAATAGAAACAGAAAGACTAAACTTTCTTCAAAAAAGTTGAGAAGTTGAGACTATATTCACTTAAAGTAAGCCATAAGAAAAGCTGATGGTCTGGTATCAGAACTGGGTAAGATAGCAGTGCTGCCTCGAAGCTTCACTGGAGGACTATCAAAATAATATAAAATTAACTTTTGCAAATTGTTAAATTTACTTATTGAAATTATTCTAAGAATGGAATTGTTCAGGTTTATTTAAGTAATAATAATTATCAACGTTAAGCTTAACTTTTACTGATTTAAGTTGTCTTGATCCTAATGATATTAAACCGTAGCGGAGCGGGGTACTTTCAGCTATTCATAATAATGAAACTATTTAGGTGGAAATATCCCCTAAACAAAGCGTTTACGAACATAGCTCCATAGGAAGTTTTTTTTGTTTTAGGTTCTTAGTTCAAATTTTCAGTTTGACAACTTAACACTGTTACATCCTGTATAAATAATATTGGCCTGTTGTAATTATTGGAATAGGACTTATCGACTTCTTCGTGACAACCACGTGTTTATTTAAAACTAATTATTTATAATGGTTTACAATATATTTTTTTAGACTGACCAAAAGTGGTTTCCGTACACTATTGCCTCAATTAAAGATATTGGATATCACCTATAAAAAGAATGAAGGAGCTATTTAGAGAACCACGTATGCGGTTCCTAATTTCTGTAGAAAAAAAAACCACATCTCCGCCTTTTTTTTTTTCCCTTGTTTGGCTAGGGCCATCCTAGCGGGAAATCGGTTGTTTGGTAATACTGAGAGAGCTAGGATTGAAAAGTGTCAGGTTTAAGGAAAGAGGCCGTGGGATCGTTGAAGACAGCTTTGTGCTGCTAGAGCTGGCTGGCTGCTATAGCAGAGTGCTATAGCTAACTGCTAGACAATATAGCTGTCTCCGGTTTCCTAGCCCATTGAGTAGCACTCAATGCCTCCCTCAACAGCTGCACACCTCCCCCGGCCCACTAATCCCCGATTGTTGTAATTCGGCTGTTTTCTTGTAGTCATCCTAGAATCGGAAGTCTAGTGAAAACAGCAATTGGTTTGTTTAGCCTCCGATCCCCACTTGTTTAGTGGATTTTGCTTTGGGGGATACTACAACTTTTAAACACGTTTAACTTTTGAAGCGTTCTATTGTTTATTAATTTCTAATTATTATTCTTATAATTATAAGCTGATAATTTTTTTTTTATATATACTAAGTAAATAATTTAATAAATGGTTACTCATCATGATATCATGATATCATATAACTCATCATGATTGTGTACCAATTAATAATTTCCTTATACTAAGTTAGAAATATTACGTTCAACATAGGTTTTTATTTACTTAAACAAACAGCAGAAAAAGCAGGATTACAAATCTCCTTTGAGAAAACTGAGGTAATGACAAACAACAAAGTTAAGCACGAACTACGGAAATATAAGAACAACAAACTAAGTTAATTATCTAGGAGAAATCATGCAGCCTATTGGAGGGGAGAAAGAAGCCATCCAAGCGAGATTGCAAAATATGGACTTAGCATTCCACTCAACTAAAGATGTTTACAATAGAAAATCACTGTCCAGAAACTTAAAAATCTGTCATTACAAGACAGTAATTTTGCCAGGATGTTTATATGCAGCTGAAACACTAATTTCAGGAACGATAAAAGAAGATTCCAAATTAAGAAGTAACACAGAAGTATACAAACATACAGAAAAAATAACAAATGAAATTAGGAAAAGGAGATTAATGTTCTATGGGCACATGCAATAAACGAGTCCAAGGAGATTAACAAAAAAAATTGTATAACATTTTGAAATAATAAAAGGGAAACCCAATTGGCTTTAGAATATACATGAAGATTTAAAAGACATTGGCTTACATAAAGAAGAAATTGAAGACAGAAAAAACTACAGAAACAAAATTATAGAGCCTTAGAAGTCGGTCATGAAGTCATTTATAAAGGTTATGTATATGTTATTTCGCTGTGGGTTCATGTATTTTCGATTGAAATATCTGGTTTTTTTTTTAAGTTGTGTTTTTCGCAATGTCATATATTTATGTGGCATATATCAAATAAGGGCCATTCTCACAGAAAGGGGCATTTTTGGGTTCACGATTTCAGAAATTTAGAAGTATTCCGATCAAGGTAAAAAAAAATTAGGATGCTCTCCTAACAGCTTTAATTAAAATTCAATGCCCTTCTAAAGAACACCACTTTAATTTATAAAGAAAAAATAAATAAATAAGAAGGCACATGGACAGGGACATGACTGACTCTCCTGTTTCATGACGCTACCTATGTCATGCCTTTTTCTTCACGATCATCTTGGCTGTCTTCTGTAATATAATTATTTTAATCTCTCTGCAGGTGATAGTCTCAAAAAATAAACAGTAATCGAGTTTTCACAAAATGTTTTTAATATCTAAATCATACAAAAAATATATAGGTACATCATTTATATGATGAAAAACAAAGAAAAATAATTAATTATTAGTCTTTTATTTTGACCAGAATTGTTTAAAATTGACTTAAAATATCGACTAAATATTCTAAAAATAAAAAAGGGTATCAGAACAAACGTGAAAGAAAATCAAAGCGAGTCACCTACAGATTACCGCTTTAAGTTTGTATGAATTTATTTATATTTAATGAGCGGACTTATTGTGATTCCGGCACACAGTAATTTATATGTATTTATTATAAAGTGTAAATGTACTAATACAACTTCAAATGCAGTTTTTTTATTTTTAGTAAAAATGAGAAAAACGTTTGGATACCGTCATGATCCTGTCCTCAATTTTACAGATGAAGACAGGGCCATGATGGACAGGGCCTTGACGAAACATAGGTATTTCTAAAATATTTTGTTTTGTTGTAACGTTTTTTTCTAAAATATTTATAGAAATAGAAACTGTTCCACACCGTGAACAAGTACTGAGCAATAAGAAAAAACAGGTTTGAATACTTAAGTTTTTATTGAAGCCAGGAACTTGACGGTGGTTGTTTGGACACTCATGACTTTGCCGATGTTGTTCTTCTCTGAGTGTTCCCACTGTACTCCAAGGACTAGTTAATGGCTGATGCAACAAGATAATGATGGCGTGAAAATTAAGGAGGGAAAACAAAGCTGGCTAACACAGGCGTTTACGGGGAAGTTTGAGAAATATAATCGGACAGGGGCTTGACGTCGATGGCATGGACACTTTTATTATCATTATAATATTGAAATCTATCGGCTCTAGCCCATTTTGGACAATCACTTCTTAATCTCCAGCAATATTATGATCTAGGATTGAATAATCACTTCTATATTTGAAGAGATAGACCCCCTACCGAAGCTTGAAGTTGGGAATATCGTGCCCGGACAGGACAGGGCCATGACAATTGGTCAAATTTTACAATTTTTCTACACAAAAAAAAAAAAAAATATTTGATCGTGAAAAGAAAAATTTCACTTTTAGATAAAGTGATAAACTACAATTTAAAAACATTTTCAGATCCAAAATCATAAATGGGGAGCCACAAATGTACTGGACACCACTTCTGCCCCTTTCTATGAGAATAACCCATATAAACTAAAACTATTGTTAACAAAATAAATATGGATAAAGTAATATTTCATTTCCTAACTTTTATAATATAAATCTTAAAACCAGCTGTACATATTTCTGTACCATTCAGGAAAAACTAGATAATTTCATTTTGTCCACAATAAGATAAATAATTTGGTCAGCCCATAGTGGTGTCCTTCTCATCTTTATAATTAGGCAAGTTGTAATAGCAATGGTATAACAGGATACCATTGCCATTACAACTTGCCTACCTATACATGAAGATAACAATAGGTTGCTCAAAATATTTATCTTATTTTGGACAAAAATTAACTTATCTATCAATAATAGTATTATAAACAGCATTCAACTCCTCTTTATTAAAAGTACAAACTTGTTACATGTTTCGGGAAACAAGGTCCCATCATCAGACTGTAAACAGTATTTAACAATTTACTATAATCACACTATATTTTCAACATCTAAACAATACTATTCTAATTTATATCTATCACAATGCATCTATTATAAATTACCTTTAAATCAATCTCTTGGTGTTAACACACCGTGTCTGTTTCTCTTTTACATAGTCAACAGAATAATTCTTCTACTTTATGGGTACAAGGGTCAATCCTAATTTCTACTATTGGTTTTAGTACTAAGTTGGCCAATCTTATATTATTAATTCATTAATTATACTAGCATATATAGATCCTATTTTATCTGTGTCCGTTTTGTAGTTTATTGCATTATTTATTGTTTTATTAATGTATATCGCTTCTTTTATTTTTCTATAATGTGTTTTGGTATCGTGTTGTAAGATTTTAAAGTTATCAAAATTGAATTTGTGGTTCAGTTTTTGTACGTGTTCTAAAAGGGCTGTTTTATTGCTGTTTGATTTGCTAATTTTTTTAGTGTCGTATTTATGCCCGAAACATGTAACAAGTTTTTACTTTTAATAAAGAGGAGTTGAATGCTGTTTATAATACTATTATTGATCAATAAAAGTAACTTCTTCATTGAAGAATTTTATTAACTTATCTAGTTTTTCATATGTCATTTTATGTGAATTTGTATGTCTCTAGTTAGTTTGATATACAGAGGTATTCTTCCCCATCCTTGTCTGTTTAGCAAAAAGATTCTGCAAAAAAAAGGTTTCACTATTGTTAATTAATTGATGACTTATATAATAAATAGGAGACAGTTTGGTAAGGATATGAGTTTGGTGAGTGGCAGTGAGTGGTGGTGAGTGGTGGGGGGAGGTGGAGAAATGGTAATTAAGGAGTTTTGTCAAAGGGGCGAGTGGCATCAATAATAGGGGCGGTCATTAGAGAGCGGAATGCAATAGCCCCCTGCCCCCCACGGCCCCCTGCCCCCTGCCCCCCGCCCTCTGCCGGCTAACAGCCGAGTTAGCTCCTCCCTTTTAATTTAATTAAGTCTCAGCCCGGCCTAATTGTTTTAGACAATTTATTATTGTCTCTAATGGCCCAAGAAATTTGTCAACCCTTTCGCTATGCTTTCCGTTCACTCCTCTTTTTTTTTTCGGCACTGTCCCTCCTCCTGTTGACCCAACTGTCACAGGGGACAGTAACACAGTTTCATGGACATGCATGTTGTTAACTCTAAAACAAACGAAACAAAAATGGTACGATCTTTTCATTTTTTTAAAAGGCATAACTCCCCATTATTCTTTATTCATTCATTTCTACATGTTTCAGAGCTGATTAGTTCCATCTTCAGGTTCTTACAACTGTTAGTCAGTGTGAATTAATGTGACCATGTGAGAACTGATCAACTGACCACAGTTGTAAGAACCTGAAGATGGAGCAAATGAGTTCTGAAACATGTAGAAATGAATGAATAAAAACACTGGGGAGTTATGCCTTTTAAAAAAATGAAAAACTTAAATTAATCTCGTTTAATGAAACCATTTGGGTAACAATTTTTCAGTTCTCTATCACCTTTTTCTCATGAAATTCCCAAGTCGCAATTCACATGTGAACCGAAAGTATATTTGGTTGGGAGTCTGTAATCTTTTTTTGGTTAACGTTTTTTCACATTCATTTTGACACTCTCTAGCTCTGTTGCTGTTGCTTGGATCGCATTGTTAAATTGATGGCAATTTTATGATCAGAAATTTAATGAAAAATATTTTTTGTTAGATAACAATTGTCACTAGATCCTACAGTTTAGGAACTATATTGGTTTGAATGATAAAAGTCACAGTTTTCCAAATTTTTATGAGTTTGTTATATAATTATGAGTTTGTTATATAACGTTTATCATTGATACCTACCGTTAAGGAGCTGTATTGGATTGAATAAGAAAAGTCACGGTTTACTAAATATTTTAAATATTGGAGCGTTTTTGACACGTTCTAGTTCTGTTGGTTTTGCTCTGATCGAAACATTGACGGCAGTTTCTTGTTCAGAAATTTAATGGAGAATGTTTTTTTAAGGAGCATTGAGAATTTTTCTAAGGATTTTGGAATGCAAAGATTGGATACGAGATGCAGTAGATGGTTTAGTGGAGCCCCAAACTTGAACTTGACTTAAAGCCTA
Organism: Euschistus heros; assembly: GCA_003667255.2. Lineage (NCBI taxonomy): Eukaryota > Metazoa > Arthropoda > Insecta > Hemiptera > Pentatomidae > Euschistus > Euschistus heros. Next base: position 175,070 of record RCWM02000864.1, on the reverse strand, counting down.
ATTTAATTTTCTCTGATAATTTTAGTTTTTATTTATCTCAAATTGATGTTCTGGTAAGTTGGTTGATATCTGCATAACGCTGTCCAATTATCTCTATCGTTGATATCTGGTGAATAATTATACTTAAACTTAAATTATCCTGACAGAATCTTATCTCCAGCCTCTTCACGCACCCAGAATACATTCTATCGATTTTTACCTTCTTCTGATTTATTTCGGTTTTTGAGTCGCTACTTTTAGAAGGGAAAAGTTACACTCCTTCATTTACACTACTCATTCATGAAGTGGAAATAAAAAAATATCAAAATATAAGACACTAAATCAATGTTGAATTAATATGATATTAAATCAGAATTAATATAATGCTTAATAACTATTAATGTTAACTTCTGATGAACTTTCTGATGTTTAAAGGGAAGTTTAAATAACAAATTATAAATATATAGAACACAGAATCCTTGTTGAAAGTTATGATGTAAATTTCTGCTATATTTTCTCGAGGGTAGAGGAAATAAGAAAATACAAAAACCTGTGATATACTTTCTCACATTTATTTTTAGATCGATATGTTTTATTGAATTAATAATACAATCTGTCTCATTTTAGGGATATAAATAATATGGACGACAAAGAATCCATTCACAAAATATGTATTCATGTATGTAAATATTCTCACTTAAATTGATATAACTAATATAACTATATATAAAACACCAAATCCATGTAGAAATTAATCTTCTTAACTTCTGTAACACTTTTACATATTAGGAAAGAGAAAATAAGAAAACATCAATTTATAAAACACTAAATCCTTTTTGAAACTCATGTTGTAAACTTCTGTTTCAACTTTTTACGTTTAAGAAGACTAAATATCAATATAACATACTAAACAACATAATCCAATGTGAAACTGTAAAAGTGAATGTTTACATGTGAGGTTATAGGAAAGAGCTATCGAGAAATGTGAACTGCTTTATTAGATTTATCTTCGGGATCCCCAGGCGGTCACACGTTACTTGCCGATATTCTGAGTTTGGGTGACTTTTTTCCTAAATTCCGACGGCAATAATTTCCTTATTAACTCTGCGTTCTTCTATCCACCTCATAAATACTAGATCCCAACCTTTTAACCTATATATCCCCTCACATAAAACCGCTTCCTTCAACAAATCCTTCATCATTCGTGCTACCTACTTCTGGAATTCCCTACCCACTTCTATTCGTAAAACAGCTTCCCTAACTTCCTTTAAAAATAATTAATTTCTGTACCTTTTAGACAATCAATCTTCCGCAAATATGTAAATGATTAAATAAATACTTAGAATTACTTCTTTTTTCTCTCTTTCTTTCTGTTATATGTACACATATATACGATTTCATTTTATGTTGTTATTTTTTTTTTCACGAAACTGCCTTGGAAACCACGCGAATATCAATTTTTGGCTCCTTTCTTGTTTTTTTTTTCCTTCCATTTTCCTTTCATTATTTTTCTCTTGTCTCTTTTTTCTTTCTTCTGTCCACGCCACTCCTTTTTTTGAACTTCTGCCCACAACAACATTCAATTCCTTAAGTCTGTTTCTATATCTTTCTCTGTCCTGACAGTCCTGGTCCGTTATACCTGATCTTTCCGTTTCTTCTTTCATCTGTTTCATATATCCTCCTGAGCTTTTATATCCACGGATTTTCTGAAATATTTGCTTATTTAGTCTTTCCTGGACCATTCTTATCATATGTCCATGGAATTTCAGTCTTCTGACCCGGATTTCTGTTTCTATGTCCTCTGTATCTTTATAGATTTCCCAGTTGGGTCTAAGCCTGTATCCTTCTTGAGCCTTTTTGGGGCCATAGATCCTTCTCAGAATTCTCCGTTCAATCCTTAGAAGTTCTTCCAGACTAGGAATGCAAGTGGTTTCTGTCCCGTATAAAATCAAAGGTTTAACGATAGTGTTGTAGTGTCTTATTTTTGCTTTTGTGGACAGGGTTTTTTTGTTGTAAACGTTAGTGGTTGCAAAAGATAGTTTCTGTAGTTTAGTTATTCTTTCCTTTATACTTTCTTTTTCCGAACCGTTGCTACATATAGTCTCACCTAGGTACTTAAATTTGTTTGTTACTTTTATTGTTCCGTATTTGGTTCACACTGAAGTCTGGGTCGGTAGACATTAGTTCTGTTTTTATGTTTTATTTTATGTTGTTATTGTTATTTCAAATACATATTTTTTTATTTAATTTAATTTTTTTTTCTCTGTCAAAAATGTATGCTTTAATAACTGAAGCATTTAATTTGTTAATAATAGGCCAGACAATTGTACTTGTAACTGTGCATTATTATAATTCATAGGGGACTGTAAGTACCAGAATAAAGTTTATTTTTTCATTTCATAAGTGTAAACTCGAAGTGAAGCGTAAGGGTACGAAAATTCAAATTCAAATAGCTATAAGAAGTTGGAACTAAGTACCGCAATCCTTTATTGTAATCGTTCTGTAATCGAACGAGTATAAAGAGGACAGCCGAGAATAACCAAACTAAGCACTACAGTTATTTCAGATTGGATAATTGGCAACGAGGAGAGTAGGTATAATGGAATATGGATGTGACCGTTGAGGATAAGTTGAGGGGCGTGCCCTCTGTCAGCTACAACACTAATCCATTTGCCTGGATTGCTAGTTTTACCAGCGCGGTTATTTAAACGTCACCCCCAGCTCCTTCCCTGCCTAATCCTTCCTTTTGTCCGGCAAATCGGTGGCCTATTACTGGGGTCTTCTTTGTAGCTTCTGCCTCTGAGACCTGTAATCCGGAATCCGTTCTGTCCCACCTCTTAAGAATAGTAAAGGAGTTCAATGGAGTATTATAGTTCAATTTGTTCATTTTGTTACTAGGCAAAAAAACAAAAAAACAAGCTAATAATTATCATTTTTGTTAAGTTGCAGAAATAATACACACTATTGTATGTAATCGCCTAATTTAATTACTAAGACCGTCAAACATAAAACATTAGCATAAATTATTGCTTGATTATGATAATGTTTTAATTTCTTGTTATGATAATTTTTGATTTTCTATCTTTAAGTTTCTGTTAGGTTTTTTTTCTCTTCTGAAATTTTATTTACAATATTAAACTCTATTTTGTATATTTATTTTTTCACTTTCTTTTTATTTATAGTTTTTCTCTGTATTTTTTTTTTCATACATATTTGTATACAATTTTACCTATGTTGTTTTATTTTTAACAGCCTCTCGGCCAGTTATGATCTTACTGTATGTTATTTAAAGTTATTCTTGAGGGATTTTGTCCCAGATTAAAGTTTTTTTTTCTTTTCTATTCTATTTCTGTTTCTATATACAATCAAAATTACAGCAATCTTTGTCAATCAATAATTTTCTTCGTACGATGTATCTATCCTTTAATAGCTACCAACAAACCAATAAATAAATGTTTTTTTATTTTTTTTAATTTTTCTTGTTTCGTTTGATTTAAAATTTAATATTATACTCTTTTCATCTTCTGTTGTTACATTTTATGGAATTAATCTGTATGCATTGATACTAGCATCGCGGCTTCGCCCACTTTTGCAAAGGCGTTTTATTTGTCTATCGATATAAAATTCTGTATTGAAGTATGTATTTGAGCAGTGATGTTTCCACCCATAGCAGTATTTTTTAACCTGGTACCATGATACAGATTAGGTGGTAATAGTTTCATGTAAAAACATTATTAATTGGACGTACAATTTTTAATTTTAATGCATGAGTTTGAAATCCAGAAGAACAGAGAGTATTAAGAAACTTTTAATTTATTAGTGAATTCAACTAAAGGCCCATAAATCATATACTTAAACATTTAGATGTGGCAATAAATTTTTTTCGGCAGAAATAATTTTATTCATATCCTCTGTTGGATTTTATTTTCTAGCCATAAAAATTTATAACAGTGTGGCAAACCTCGTTTCTGTAACTCAACATTGTAAATTTTTTTATTTAACATTCCTAGAACTATGAAGATGATGTAATTAAAATTTGGTACAGTTGTGTTAAATATTTTTACCATTATAAACTCTCTTGTGGAATGTTGCTAAGCACATATCGGTCGATTTCCAAACTTCACTTTGACTCACATGTTACACAAAATATTTACAGCTTTTTAAATAATTTAATTGAATATAATAAATTTTATTATCAATGTCATGCTCTATATAACATATTTAATATAGTATGGCGATCACCATCTATGGGTCAATCTTCAAACATCACTGTTATCCACAAATGGCTTTTTAAATAAATAATTAATGGAAAAACAGTATATTTTATTATTGCTAAACCTTCCTGGAACTATGAAGAAGATATGGTCAAATTTTGGTTCAGATTGGTTCAATAGTCTTCGCGGTTAGTAATCACAAACGAAAAATTGCCTCGTCCTTTTATATAATAGAATAGATATAGATTAAAACTTCTTATTGATTTGAAAAATTTTTATATATTTTTAAAAACATATTTATTATGGTACTATAGATTCCTTAAAATGATGTGTGCCCTTAAAAAAAGTAAGGTGAAATCTTTTTTGAGAGAACAATGGAGGCTAGAGAAATAAAATGTGCAATTACATTCCAAAGTTCAGGCTTGGAAATTGAATTATGTACCTAAAAATTATGATTTTTTTTTTTTTTCCAATAACAACTCTTATAAAAAGTAGTAAATTAATGAAAAATAAAACTTCATTAAAATATAGAAACAATATAAAATGGTGTTACAAAACTAAAACAGAATATAGCAAATTGTTATTTGTGAAATATCATGAAATTTATAAATTTTTTTTTCGTACTTTCAGAACCATAATCAGAAAAAATATATCAGTCTCTAGTATAGTTTGAACTAAAACGCCGTTTTAATGAAATATTTTTATTATCTTAAAATCATAAGTCCATAAACAATTTGATTGTATAAATCATATTATAAATATTGACATTAATTAGTATAAAACGCAAATTTAATGTAAATCAATTAATTAATGAATTAATTGAACACTTCATGGAGAAAAAATATTTGAAATATCTGGTCTCTTCAAGTTTTTGTCATTATATTATTATATTATCATGGTGTTCGTTATTAAAAAAATAAATAAATACAAAAATATATATCTGCACACTAGAATATAATTCCTGATTTTTTACATTAAAGTTAATCTACAATCATGCTACCCATGTTTTGTTTTTTTCTTGAGTGTATATCCAATTTTTCATTCCTACGATATATAATAATATTTTAATCAGTGTATATATAATTCATCAATAAAATATTTCTAATAGTTATTTATTTTTAATTTTACAGGATTTGCACAATTACAAAAAAGCGCAGGTTCCTTCACATCTCCCACATCATGTATGCCAGGTAAGTTATTTAAATTATATTTAATTCACAAAACAGAATTTGATAAAAGAATTTTCATTTTTAACCGTTAATGTTTTGTATTATACAGCAAATATTAACGAATTGGTTTTTATGGGCAACAGATGGTCATTTATTTTTCGTCCCAAATTTATTTTTTAATATTATTTCTGACATATCTAGGCTAAATATAGACCAGGAACGAAAAAAAATATTTATTTCATTTATTATTTATCAATCCACTGTCGAATTTTTAAGCCCATTCATCAAGACAAGTTTTCCTATTTTCATTTAGACATATTTGATTTTATAGACATCATTTAGCTTTATAAGATAATTGTTATGATAACAATTATTTAATTTGATGCTATCGTTTTGGTCCTCATAAGAAGAAAAATAAGAAAATATAGAAACAAAGACAAATAAAGGGAGCGTTGGTATAGTAACTAAAATACAAGTTAATCAAAATTTAATAGTAATTATGCTATTAATACTTATAGAAATTAAAATGGATTACATAGATAAAATTTTTCGGATAAAACTACTAAAATGGATAAACCAGAGAATTATTATTCTGCATATCTTTTTGATTATATTATTATCGAAATGTTCCAAAACAATTTCAAATACTGTTAAACAATTCTTTTATGCATTTAACTTATTAAATCCAACACATCTATATTAAAAATGTTACATAGTATGTTAAGAAAAAAAAAAGAAGATGTTTAATGACATAATAATTTGCTGATTAAAAAACATTTGGAAGAAATATATAATTAAAAAATAAGGTTTTTAGAAAAAGTTTTGCTTAAATGGAATATGCAATTAAACGTAATATTGAAATTTAAGTGCCTAGCATAACAATTGAACTCGGAAAAATAATTACTTCTCAACGTATTTCATAATTAAAGTTTGCAGAATTTTCCAATAATTTTAGTATTATTTTTTAAAGTTAATATATCTTTCAGTATAAAGATATCTTAATTATATATTTCGCTTTTATTTGTATTCAATATTTTCTATTGGCCATTCAGGCCCGAGTCTGACCTGAATAAGCTTCAATATAATACTAATGATTATGTCCTGAATATTTATATATATATGTATATACCTATTTTATATCACATACGTTATTTACATCAGAGTGTTTGTGAATACATGTTAATTTTTTTTTTAAATAAATTTTCTTCACTTTTAATTTTCCATTAACTTTCAGTTTTAATTATACATTGTTTAAATTACAATCTAAATAATTAAATATTATCCGTTTTTTAAAAAAAAAGTTGCTGTTTTATATCAAACCTATTCATTCGGAGTTTTTTAGTTAAAAAAACAAAACATTTAATTAATAAAAACAGTCCTTAGGTTTTCTATACAAATTTCCTTTCACACACTATGTTGAAACATCCTTACATTTAAAAATTTTAAGAGGTTAATTAGCTATTATCAGAATAGTTTCGGTACACGGTTTCCCAGCTATTCTAAATGTATTGTTTTCACACATGAGAATTTTTCTGTTTGGATTTTAAAAAGATAATGGTTTTTTATTGGAGGATGTGCCCAGAGTATCTTCTCAATGAAATCTTTATCTTTTTTGAATTCTCAAAATTTTTTAAAAGTAATGTTGAATAATGATATATGAATAAGAACATTGCTACCACCTAAAATAAATCCTAAACTTAAACTTTGACTTCCACAATAGAGCACAATTGTGATTTTTTAAAATAGTTATTTATTGGTATTTACTGTATTAATAAATATATGTGTCTGTGTAATTGCGTATTAAGTATAAAAATCATATTTGAGAATTTTGAAATGGATATTGTATTTCGGTGGGAGGGTCTATACATTTTTACTGAAACGTTTTTTTCACATTCAAAACTAAAATATTTTGAAACGCTCTAGCTCTGTTGATGTTGCTCTGATCGAAAATTTGATGATAGTGTTTTTTTTTTCCAGAAAATTATTTGAAAATATTTTTTGTTCTATAACTTTTGTCGCTAGGACCATCCGTTTAGGAGCTATTTGGCTTTGAATGATAAAAGTCACGTTTGGCTACATTTTTTTTAAAATATTGTGGCTTGTTTGACACACACTAGCTCTGTTGGCGGTGCAGATCGAAAATTTTACGACATTTTCCCAGTCAGAAATTAAATGAAGAATATTTTTTGTTGTATAACACTTGTCACTAGGACCTTCCGTTTAGGAGCTATATTGATTTGGATGAAAAAAGTCACATGTTTTCTTTCGACATTGTTTATTTTGAATAATCATTGATTGTTAATTCAATTTAATTTATTTGGTTCTTTTAATTCTACAATATAAATTGGAAAAAGCAGAAAATTATATATAGAAATATCCATGGTGTAGTGTTTATCTCAGTCAGGGAGAAATTGAGTTTTTTTATTTTATTTTTTATTTTTTATTAAATTCACTTTATTACAGCATTTACTCCTCTTTAAACTATTATCATTATGTGACATGTTTCGGGATCTTCCATCTCATCTTCAGACTGGAACAATGTTTACATTATTCATTCAGTTTCATTTAAACAATACTACTGAATGATATAATTAACAGAATAAGAAATAGACCCTTGAACCCTAATTGGTTGATGTATTTTAAATCTAACTGTAAAATTGACTTGGTGGTTAACACCAGAAGAATAGATAGGTGAATTATATTATTGTTTTTTATTGTTAATTGATTGTTAGTTAAGTTGATTCATTTAGTAATATTTTTTAAATGAAAGTGAATGGATAATCTAAACATTGTTTCAGTCTGAAGATGGGATGGAAGATCCCGAAACATGTCACATAATGATAATTGTAATAATGTCTAATGGACTAAGTTATAGGAATATTAAATTTATGAATATTCCTTTGTGAATCATTGTAGAGAAAATTCCATACTTTCATTTCGTTTATTCTTTAAATATGATTTTGCATATTTATCCAGTAAATGTGAGGAATAATGTATATAATAACATTTGGATTACTTGTTAAGCAACTACCTATTCATAGAACTTCAACTATAATTCAATTATTAGAAGCAACCAAGGGCCTCTTCCTGTATGATTTAAATTATAAAGGATTCTTATTTAATATATATTTTTTTAGACTGTTTGTAGCATCAGTATAACTTAAATTGATTATAAAATTTCTGTATTTTTTTGTCTAGTCATCATGTCGCCTCATGTAGTCGTATTAAAATTTATTAAACTGGTATCCTTGACCCATTATTGTCATCCCATGCTTCCATGATTGTTTAAAATTTTTATTTTTGAATAATAATTTAAAATTATTTGAAGACTTGATGATTCGTGAATTGTAAGTCCAGGTAGTCACGAGCTCTTTGTTGTGGACCAAGTCCTTTTTTTTTATTTTTTCAAGCCGACCCCAATGGTAAAATTAGCCGAAAAGAGAAGAGATATCGGTTTCGAATCTTGCGGGAGAGAGGAATGTGAATTAAGAGATGCAGACAGAGGAGGGAGTGGAGGGGGTGCAAAGAGGGGTGGCCAAGATGGTTGTAAAGATGGCGGACTTTTGTTTATACCCCCACCAGGCTAATTGCCCTCTGCATGGTCTGCATGTGCATCCGTCCCTCGAGTGCACTTGAGCGGGGATCATTATCTCCGATAGTGTGGCTATCCGGATGGACAACAGATCGGCAGAGGTAGTGTCTAACGAAAAGTGATTCTGACACAAAAACATAACCTTACTGCAAGGAAATCAATAAAGTATAACATGTAAGAAAGGAGCAATATAAAAAAAATAAAAAAATAAAATAAAGGTCCCATTGATCCTGTCTTCTCAAGAAACAATTGACCGTCGATGCTCATATGTTTTTTCGCTTACCAGTGATTCATTTGTCTGTAGAAGATAAATTTTAAAATTATACAGGGTGTTCTGAAGATCGTTGGACATAGAGGTATCTCGGGTAGGGAGGTTCATTTTGAACCTATTTAAGGTCACTTAACTATATATAAAGTCTCACGGGTTTTTTTTTTTTAATGAATTTTTTTTTTTAAAACATACAAGGCGCCTTCGACTCAAGATACATGGAATTAAAGGATTAGTCAAAGTAAACAACATAAACAGGAAGAAAAACATTCTTATAAGATTAATTATGAAAACTTGAATCAAGGGTTGTGTTAAGACTAAAGCGACAAGAAACGGCTCGTCGTTACAGACTACTTCAACATTTACTAGACAAAAGTTCAAAGCTCTCAATTAATTACAAAAGACTTATTTACATGACAATGATTAGACTTATTTGGACGTACGGAGTTGAGCTTTGGGGCTCTGCTAAACTATCCAATTCATCTCGTACCCAATCCTTACAATCCAAAATCCTTCCTAAACACCCCATACTTTGTCACCAATAAACCTATCCATAAAGACCTTTATGCTCCATATGTTACTGATTTAGCCCAAACCAGATACCGATCCTTTCATAGTAAGCTCCATAATCACTCAAATCCGTTAGTATCTCAACTTGCTTCCCACTCCATTCCTGATAATCCTCCGAGGCGTATGAAACGATGATGGCGTAGAGATCTTCTAGTGTAGAATCTTTTCTACTGTTCTACTGATGTGTAGTTCTTTTCAAGTTTTGACATGTTATTGTAATAGTTATCATCTTATTTACTTGATGTATATATTTGTACAGTTGTAGAATTCAATAAAGTGATATCTAAAAAAAAAGGGTTGTGTCCATGCACAATGACTTCTTTAACACTAGTAATGTTTGATAAAACCTGTAAATCAAAAACAGAATAATTTTTTACTACAACTCAGAATCCAGAAGTCAAATATTGAGCTACAGTCAAGTTTGTGAAGAGGAACAAAAAACTGCTGGCAGAGGGCTGGTTCAAGTGGCAAAAACGTTCCTTTTGACTTTTGGTAAGGATGCGGGCTTAGTCCTCTTGACTGGACGCCATCCTATCACAACACTCGTAGTCGATAACGTCACGGATTTATAACTATTTGCTGACTGTCACTATTTTTAAAATATCATAATTTGTTATTTATTAACTAGTATGATATAAACATATTGATTAATTCGGTTTGATTATATATAATGGCTTAGCACTTTTCGTTGGGTTAGCGTTTTTTTAGGCACTGAAGTATATTTTCATATTATGATGAAGTAGAGATATAAGTTTAAGTTTAAGATGAAGAGTGTCTAATATAACTTCCTTAATTAAGTAACTTAATTAAGGTAATGTTCTAGTTAACATAACTACAGTAATTGCCAAAGGAATTATTAAATTACATTATTTTGTTTTTGTTTCTTTTATTGTATAACTATTACAAGCTGCTACACACAATAGCTATGAATAATATGGTTGACAATGAAGCCACTCATACATTATTAATAATTAAAATACAAAAATAAAGTAAAAATATAAAATAAAATAAACAACCTCTAGCTATGTATAAAGAAAAATTCATTAATTTAATTACATAGATACTGATGTGGTTTATATATTTTTTTTCCTATAATGCTACATTATTTTTATTTATTTTTCTTTATGTCCACTTATTGAAATATACAACTGTACAATATATATTCATCAAGTAAATGTGTTGATTACGATAGCATGTAAAAACTGGAAAAGAACAATAAAAAAAATCAGTAGCACTTTAATAAAAATCCTACACTAGAAGGTCTCTGGACCATCTTCTTTTCAGAACTCGGAGGATTATTGGGATTGGAGTGGGAAACAAGTTGTGAAACTAGCGGATTTGAGTGGTTATAGGAGATAATGAATATTATTCGTTAATAAATATTGATATTTAGTCCCAAATGTGTCTCCTTGTGATCTTGTGATCTAATTTTATTTTAAATTCAATTAAAAATTGTGATAAAATTATTTTTTACCTATGAAAGGATAGATATCTGGTTTAGGTTAAATCAATGCTATATTAAAAAAAAAGAAAAAGAAAGGAACAGAGGAGCTACAAAAAATATCCCTTGAATTTAGTAAGTTGAGATTAATGAAACGTATCAGTTATTATTTGTTAAACCTGTGGCACTTGTGAATAGTCTGTAAAGTGTAAAAAATGTTTGTGAATTTTGTGTTACGAGTATCACTAGAAAGCTATTTTTTCCTCTTTATTTGTGAGTTATAGACTTATTTAGGTGGCTATAACAGGTGAATATTCATTTGTGAATCATTGTTGGAAAAATAGCGTTTTTCCTAAAAATGCTATATTTCCACTTAAGGCACTATTCACAATTGTTATAAATTTCCATTATATTTGGCTACTAAGAAATTAGAAAATTAAAAAAATAATATAAAGGAATAATATGTTCTAAAAATATAAATCAAAACATATACATATTTTTTTTTAATTTGTAAAAATAAATCCATCATTAGAAAAATTATTATATATAAAAGCATCATTAATAATATCATTCTTAAAGTAAAAATTATTGGTGAATCTTTAAGATTGCTACGTTAAATGAACCAATCATCTATTTGAACTTCATAATAATTAAATTTTCGGACTAAATAAAACATAAAAAAAAAAAGCTTACCGGAAACATAATATTTTAATCTTTTTGGTTATTTTATTTTATTTTTTGTTTGCTAAAACACGCAAGACAGTAACATTAAATTAAAATTAGAAATAATTAATAAGATTAAAAAATATTATTTGTTAATTAACCCTTTAACAGGCGATGTATCCTGGAGGATACACATATTTAATGCCTTTTGCTCAACAAATGACGTAATGCCCGAGGCATTATCCTACTCATTATCGTCAAATATCCTTTATTTAACCTTGAATTTCATGATACATGAGTTAAGGTTAGCGTGGCTATAGCCATTCAAAGGAACAAAAAAGAAAGAAATGTATTCAAAAATTCCCGGCCCGCCCTATAAAGGGTTATTATTCATATTTAGTCCAAAATTAGTCTCATTGTAATACAATTTCATTTTATACTAAATTAGAAATTAAGATGAAATTATTTTTTTGTCATATCATAGGGACATAATATACATTTAGTCAATTAACATCCAGTTCTCCCGTTTTTAATTCGTTAATTAAATGAACAGTTTATTTCTGAGAGGCTTATAGAGTAATTACATATAAAAAAAACCAAAAAAAAAAAAAAAAAAAAAAAAAAATATATATATATATATATATATATATATATATATATATATATATATATATATATATATATACGGAGTAGATCAGAAAACAATTAGTATAATTAAACAAACTTTAACTGGGACCTACTCTAAAATTAAATTCAGGGGGGAAATTAGTAAACCGTTCGAAATTAAAACAGGGTTAAGACAAGGGGATGGCTTATCACCTATTTTATTCAATACTGTTTTAGAAAAAATTATGAAGACGTTTTGGGAAACCAATAAATCTGGTGTAAGAATAGGAGGTAAAAAAAAAGGTGTGAAAATAAGGTGTTTGGCTTTCGCGGATGATCTGGCACTTTTGGCGGAAAGTGAAGAAGAGGCAGCAAATCAGATAAATGAACTGAAAGAAATAGCAGAAAGAGCCGGGTTAAAAATATCATTCGAAAAAACCGAAATAATGACGAATGACAAGGAAAAAAAAAAAAAAAAAATGGAAAAATCGAGACTAAATATGGTAAAATCAAGTTGGTGAATCAATTTAAATACTTGGGGGAACTTGTGAACTACAGTGGGGGAGACTTGCAAGCAACGCATAGTAGAGAGGTAAAATTGGATAGATTAAAGTTCTCAGTCAGGAGTTTTTATAATAAAAAAAATCTTTCCATAAGAGCCAAAATTAGACACTATGAAACAGTCATAAAACCTGTGATCCTCTACGGGGTAGAGACTATAGGATTTACCAATATGGAAACCTTGTTAAGGACGGAAAGAAAGATATTGAGAATGATATACGCACCGAGAAAAGTGGGGGAAGAATATCGATTAAAAAAGAACGATGACCTTTACGAACAATTGGAAAACTTAGAATCATCGATGAGGAAAAGGAGATTAAATTTTTTCGGACACATGAAAAGAATGAATGGCAATAGATTAAACAAACAAATATTTGATAAAGTGATGAAATTGAAAAATATAAAAGGTTACCCAGAGCAAATGAAAGAGGAAGTTAAAAAATTGGGTATCACGGAGGGAGACTACAAAGATAAGGATAGATTCGGAAAAATGGTTAAAAATATTAAGGTTCTTGTAGCGGAAAAGAAGAAGCATGAAAGTAAGAAATGAACGGAGGGGAGAAAGAGGGAAATGGGCGAAAAAATGAAAAGAATTTGGGCAGAAAGGAAGAAAACTTGAAAATGATATACGCGTGGTCCACCGTTGGCCTGTATCGCGATAAATAAATAAATAAATAAATATATATATATACGTTTAAATATTTTTTCTTAGTTCGTTATTTTTATTTTATGATTAAATTAATTTAGTAAAAAAAAATGAAAATTCTGCATTTTTAATGAGGTAATGTTTAAAATTTTATAATAATAAAATCCTTCCAATCTACTTTTTATGTACGTATATCTTTGATTAAAAAAAGTAATTATAGATATGGAAAAATTAATTAATTATTAATACTCATAAATTCAAATCTAAAAAAAAAAATATATATACTAAATGGAGCAAAAAAACATAATGAGTGTGCTAAACATTATAAATGTGTAAATATATATTATTAATCCCGGAAAAAAGGCAATAATTCATCATGTTTAAAATTCGTATAAGATGTACATGTAAAATAATAAACATTAAGTAATTAGAGACGTAAAATGTAACAACATAATTTAATTTGAGTAGTAAATTATATTATTTTATTATTTCAGAATTTGTAAAATGTTGAGTGATTCGGAATAGAGGTGAAACATGTTAAAAAGCCCCCGACTGATAGTAAACAGTTACAAATAACTTATTCTAAACCGACATCAAAAGCTTTGTTCAAACACAGTTGACTAAACAGACGCTCCAATCTACGCAGCTATTGGCTGGAATAATGGCGACGAAATTAAATTATCAGCTAAAATCAAATCAAATACATTTGATAAAGTCTAGGGAACCAATTTTCTCCCCTCGTATCCATTTGAACCTCCATGTAGATTGTTTATTTTATTTTATTTATTTATTTATTTTTTTATTCATCAGAAAGATTTATTTATTTTTTAAATATTAATAATGTATATTAATTTAAATAAATGAATACTACTGATGAAAGCACCATATGTTTAAATTACAAATGTATAGATTAAAATTTTAAAACTGTAAATCAGGTATAAAATTTAATTAGAAATTGTGATCAAATCTGAAAAAAAAATACTAGTTTTTCTAAAAGCACTACATAAATACATAAACGAATGAAACATATAATAAGAAATTTAAAATTGATAAGTTTTTATAAAGAAATTTTATGAACAATTGCGAGCTACAGTGAAATTGATGGGTAATAGATTTTTTTGTACTCCTTGTCATTTTTCTAGTTGATAAATAAATAAAAAATAAAATGAAAAATATTTATCTAAGTAAGTAATTATAAATAATTTATTCATTGCTAACATAACTTCATGAAAGGTGAAAAGGAGGTAGTATTATGTCTTTAATTTAAAAAAAGATCTAACAACAACATTGTAACATACCATTTAATTTTTTTTTTTATCTGAGAGATATTATTTTTCCGACGGCAAAAAAAAAAAAAAAAAAAAAAAAATACAACCAAAAGAAAAAAAAAAAAAAAAAGGCTTACAATATTAGAAATTAGAATCTTGTACTTAATAAACCATATACTGGGCTTAAACCTTTAAAAAAAAAAAACAGAAATATTTAATATTAAACACAAAATTACAACGAGTGCAATCTCATAGACAATGATCATCAAAAATAAAAGTTGGCAACAATATTTCTAGAGTATATACACTTACTGACGGAAACCAATTTCTACCAAAAAAAACAACTCGCAAATACAAACTGCAAACATTGCGGATAATTTTACGATCTTGAAGGTATTATAACACTGAATACAGACCGACTATACTCGATCATATCAAAACAAAATACTGAACATTTTACGAAAAACTATATGACCATCGAAAAAACTCGAGAAAAAAAATGGCAAATACAAATACTCCCTAAAATGCATACCTTGGATAAAATTAATTTACTTGAAGTGTTTAGATCATGTACATGTTCAATACTGTACACTGGGCAAAAAAAGTCTGGAAACACTTGCCAAAATCTTAAGCTTATGCTTCTCCTGTCTAAAACAGGCAATTTCCCACAGTGAAACTATTCTTACATTACACAACAAACATTAATGTTTAATTTTAACATAATATATCATTGCATGCGTATCAACAGCAGTCAACAGAAAATTTTGAAGTAAAAAAAATATATACTTATAGCAAACAAACTCTGGAAACACTTCTATAATAAAAGAAACCATTTCAACAATAACAACAGATTGTACTCGTTATGGGCTTTGAGGACAAAGGTTAGAAACAAAAGTCTTATGATTAGAAATCCTTTATGCATAAGTGTAAAACTTTGCTAAGTGTTTCTAGACTTTCTTAGCCCAGTGTATGTTTATAGTGTAATCTAAAAGACCAACAAATTATAAAAGTGTTGGTATATTCAGTAGGTAGAGTATAAAAATATATTTATTTTGAAAATTATAAAGTTATGAAGTTTCACTATAATAAAACAAGTTATTACAGCGATGGCTGAACTCTTCTTTTCTGGAGTATTTTTACTTTTTACGATTTAAATAGTAAAAACTATTTGAAACTTCTCGCGAACATGACAGTGAATTTGCTACTTGAAGTCATGTTCATTTTATTTAATTTCTTCAAAATATGCTTATTTTTTTTCTTTCAACAGCCTATGTAAATGTTTGCTGTTGTTAACAAATCCCTCCCTCAAGAGATGCCCCTAACTAGCCCAGGTATACTAATAGTAATAGACATAACAGGAAACATAGCTGGCGCCAGAACATATGTACGCTGTCGCGCTGGGTCCCTGCGCCTGTTATTGTAGCCAATCCTCTCCCACGGAAGCTGGTGTCTGTTTTGACAGGCATCACTCGTAGTAATTAATTTATAATTCAAATAATTAAATAATTAGTTTCCGAATAATTAATTTCCTAATGAGATATTTAGTTTAAAAACAATAATTATCATGGTTATTAATTATTATGTAACCTTTTTTTAATTGAAAAACCGACTTCAATAATATGTATTTTTTAATTTGGTCATTTGTAGTAAGCCCATTAAAGTTAAGATTTGTATGTCTTCTGTATACTATAAATGTCCTAATTTATAACAGAGAGAAGGGTTCTTACGAAAATCCACAGGCTCAAAACAACACCAGACGAGTACAGGCCGAAATAAAACAGAGAAATTCACAGTGAAAAAAAAGAGGCTTAAAAAAAATTGAGGGTAACATGACAGATTTTATTGACACGCGCAGAGGATGGGCGAACCGAGATTAAACATGAAAATTATCAGTAAAATTATGTATTACAAATTCAATCAGGGATACACAGTACAAATCATTTCCCATTAAGGAAACACAGAGACTCAGGATTACACAGGGTTTATGTGAAGATTGGATATAATACCAGAAATTCCTGAAAAATGTGGATTTGTGGTTGAAACTATAAGACCCAATTCACACAGTACGGAAGTGGCGGAGACGTGGCGCGGACGTGGCGCTTTTGTCTCTTCGGATGTAAAAACAACATTAATAAAATTTGATATTGGACTTACATACATATATATCAACAATTTAATAGGGGTGAATCATCACATTTAATTTTTTTTTTCGGGGGGCGAGGGCGAATCGGACATAAAAACAACTTTGATAAAATTTGATAGTGGAGTTACATACATATATATCAACAATTTAATATGGGAGAATCATCGCATTTAATTTTTTTTTTTTCGGGGGGCGAGGGTGAATCAGATATAAAAATAACTTTTTTTTTTGTCATTTCGTAATTTTTTATTTTTGTTATTATTACCAATTTATTTTATTTTTTTTTGGGGGGGGGGTGGTGGGTTTTTCGGGAAAATCTTTTGAGTTTTTTATGTCCGATTCACCCCCTCCCCCTTTGCTTGTTTGTTTTCTTTGCTAATATTTACATAAAAATTGAAGAAAAAAATATTAAATTGAATGCTTATACAAAACCGTTTTTAATAACACTATTTCTGGAGATCCTAGCCTATTTTTTCGATTATTTATCTTCTTTTCCTACCTTTCATTACCTATGTTTTTATTATTATTATCTTTTTTTAATGGATCCTGTGCGTAATGTTAAGGAAAACTATTATATTTTTTATTATCACTAGGATCAAAATTATTTAATTTAATAAAAAAATAAATTAATAAAAATGGAATAAAGGCTCTGGCTGGAATCCCCTGGAGACACTGGAACGATTGAAGGGACAAGGACAGCTGGAGGGCGTTGATTGACGGCTGGAGAGTACTGGAGTATTGTCTCCTCCTATCGGTAACCCGATCTCCAGCCAACGTGTGAAACGTCACACTCCGGGTCTTGCCTTGCCACAACATGTGTAAATAGTACAGCGCTCCGCATTATCTACATCTATACGCTCGGCACAAGGCCTATTTCTACAAGAAGTGGGTACCTGTGCCATCGTTTGGAAGGATCTTTCATTGGATACGTATCATGGAACCGATATGACCCCGACTCTTCCTTGACCCTTTAGCACCGTCTCAAATTTAGTAATTACCTGTAACGTTTTTCGTAATCGAGTATCTAAAACCAAGCTTTGGTAGACAGTGTCAACTATGCGATCATAAAACTATTTGTTTTCTGTTTTATATTTATTATAATTCTTCATTTTTTTAAAACTAAAAACATACCTAGTTATTTTACAAGAGCTTAGGAAGCAATCTGATGAGAAAACTAAAGCTAAAACATGCACTGATAAAATTATAAATCAGTCTGATCAATAACATTACAGTAAAACCAAGGAGAAAGCCTCTTCTGAAAATGAAATAAACTCTTGATTATTGATGATAAGATGAAAAAACATTTTATCTTTGAAAAGGATGATACCATGTTGGGTGCGACGGTCTTAACCAAATATTCAAATTAAAAATTGTAATAAAATGTACAAACTCAGAAAACTGAGGTAATAAAATGACTGATGAAGAATTATGATAATAACGTAAACTGTGTATACCATTACTTATAAGTAAAAGTTCATTTCTCATATTATTTTTTAAAATTTATTTATTTTTTTGCCATAATATTTTACCTAATGTAAAATAAAAATAAAAAATATAAAAGATTATATTACTCCTAATACATAGGGTTGGGCGATAGTCGATAGTTAGCACTATCATTAGGCCTGTACTATCGGTTGAGAACTATCGATTGCTATCGACAGTTTTTCGATAGTTGCTTCCTTTTTTTCCCAAAGCTATTCAATAAATAATTTCAACTAATGTAATTAAATTCAATTATCTACTTACTATTTAAAATTTGCAGGATTATAAATTATATGATTATATCATGAAGATGAAAGAAAAAAAAACTAATTTATTCGAATTTTAAAAAAGTATTTACAATTTACATGGTTACAATAATAATGAACAAATCAAATCTTCAAAAAAGAAAAATAACGAAATAGTTAATTTTAAGGGTCAAGTGTGCTCCTTGAGCCACATATTTCCCGAAAAAAAAACTAGAATTTCTGCTTTCCTTTGGCTTAATCTTCGAGAGAACCCTTGAGCTCTAGGAATTCAAAATTCAATTTCAAAAAACTCGACACTGGACATATTCAGATCAGCATAATTCTGAGAGTTTCAAAACTTGAGGGTAAAAAAGATCTATCGATAGGCATGACCTATCGACATATCGATAGTAAGTACCGACTATCGCCACCAACCCTACTAATACATCTTATTACGTATATATTTTTCTCTTTTTGATTATTGAAGATCTGCAAGTGATTTCCTTTTTTTAGCCAGTTTTTGTTTTAAGTGATATAATTTAATTACAGTTTATGCAGAAAAGGCACTCCTGATTTATTTATTTTGCATGTTACTATATGTTTCGGGACTTTAGTTTTCTTATTTCTGTGGTTTATGCACATTGTCCACTATCAAAATCTGGACTAATTATTATGCTCTAATTATGATAGTGGGTAATGTGCCTAAACCACATCAAATTAGAAACCTGAAGATGGGAAGTCTTGAAACATTTAGTAGTAAGCTAAATAAATAAATTAGGAGTTGTGCCAAAAAAAGTTTGAATTAAGTGATATATGAAACAGTATTATTTATTCAAGGAACGACTTTGCTTTAATTATTATTAAACTATTTATATAATTGTTATAATGACTTGTTATTAGTTGTTAACAAATAATTACATTTACTTAATTTAAATATATTTTTCCCATACTAACCCTGAGCAAGGGCAACAAAAATAGTTAGATTCTGACACATTCGAAAATATTTAAGTGTCCTTTAGTTCCCTACACAAAATATTAAACGGGAGAAGATTTTCTTTTTTTTATTTCTAAAAAACTATAAAATTTAATACATTTGCAAAAGGACGAAAATTAAATTGGAGGGAAGGAATGGACAAGACAATCGGCCATTGTTGTCCTATTAGAAATTGATTAAATTTTAAACATTAAATATTATAGTTAAAATTAAAATGCAGAAGACTACTTCATGGATTGAACATATAAAAATGATCTATAAAAATTCCTAATGACAGTGGTAGACATATTTCTACACAATTATTTTTTTAATACAAAACTACTACGGAGAGAAATTGTTTGAGGTATTACAATCACGGTCTCTCATCAAATATGAAACCTGTTTATAACTGGTGTATTTTTTCGTTAACAGTTGTCATAATTTATAGTATTTTCTAAGAACAACAGTTGTCAATGACTAGTAGGTTTTACGCCTGTGAACCGTAAAAAAGAATCCAACCGCGGCTACAAGTGAGTTAATTAACTTGATCCACGCATGTAACAAAATGCTATAAAAAATAATTAAACAGATAACCAAATAAATAATAGGGCGTATATAAAAAAAATGACCGTTTTATCAAATTGCAGAGTTCAAAAGTCTGTAAATATCTTAATGCTGTTTATTACTTACCAGTACTTAATAATCCCTTTAGAGCATTCTCTAAGCTTGTTTACTAACACTGGACTTCTTCAAAAAAGCCTCAGTTCAGTTATTTATTTCAAAGAAGAAACATTACATTGCTGGCACCGTGCCAAAGAATTTAGGAAACACGCTCCAAGAATTTGATCTAGCACAGATGTTTCCTGTCGCTTCTAAATTTCTTTCGTTTCTTTCAATAAGTATTCTACGTGTTTTATTCAATGACGTCAAAACAAACAACAGGATCTATTCAAATATATTTTTGAACATCATCACGGATAAAAACAATTTCTTTAATTAATATTATTTTTCTAAATAAAATGTAATTTTCTATTCCGAGACATATTTGAAGTTTAATTTTGTTGTAAATTGATTATTACTTCATGTTTCAAAGAAAATTATAAAATAAAGTTTAAATAATCATTAATTGTAATAAAAGAAAATCATATATTCAGATAGACATTCAGACATATCGATACCAAAAATCGATTCTTGATCCTCAATAACGATAAATTAAAAAAAAAAAAAAATTTATATTACAAAGAATAATCCATACGGGTGTTCAAAATGTTAAATAAATCTATCGAAAACCAATAAATATAAAAAAATAAAATAAAATAAAATTAGGAAAAAGCAAAATGCCATTTATTATTTATAATATGTAATATTAACGTAAATTACAATTCAGACCATGTACAAAAAACATAATCTATTTAACAAAAAATTTATTTACAAAGATGATTATTTCAAAGAATCTGGGTATTATTTGATATATCGATGATATCACAAAAAATTTTCACTAAACACTTTGGTGAATATTAGGGCATACAGATATTTCTCAGGAAGCTATTTAAAAGTGTATTCGTGCAAGAAAAGCTGCATGAGTGTGTAATAAAAAAATATAAATAATAATCTATATTATGGAACATTAAAATAGATAGATAGATAGATAGATAGAAAATAAACTTTATTCTGGGACAAAGTCCCTTAAGAATAACAACAATGGATTATAGAAAGTACATCATATCTGGCCAAGATATTTTAAATAAAATAATGAAATAATATAATATAAAGTAAATACAAGTTAATAATAAGATAATTTAAAGAAAGAAAACCTATAAAAATATATAAACAAACAACACTTATATAAACACAAAACCAAATGTACATTCGGTAAAGGAAAAGAAAAAAAAAATATTATATACAAAGTTGATTTAAACATAAAATTTCTGGATTTACTCCTATTGAAGTATGGAGAAAAATAACATTTGTTGAGAGGGATAGACAAAAATGATAAAGAAAAAAGAAAAATGAAAAAAATATTTGAGTAACATTAAGAAATTAAGAAATAAAATATGGGTCTGGCCTAATTTATTTCGTTAGCACTTCAGATTTGGTAGTTAGAAATTGTAGTTTCACAACTATTTGACGTTTGACTTGAAGTAGTAATACTTGTTTCATTTAAGGGAATGGTTTTGTTTTCTGTACCAAGCAGTGTTCAGTTTGCATATGAAAAATTAATCTTTAATTAAAAATGAAAACAAAAAATTTTAATAATTTTAAATATAACATAAGCGGTATTTGTCAATTCCTTAGGATCGGATTTGGACTAAGGATGCTGGCTGGATACTGATTCTTTTCTTTAAGAATCGACACTAATAATATTATATGAAAACTATGTAGAAATGTCTACTAGTTGTTTTTTCGCTCTCCAGTTTTGAAACATGCAGAAAATTGCGAAATAATTGTTTAGCATAAGATGTGGTGTGGTTGGTTAGATAGGTAATTGTGATGGAAAATCTAATTTTTATAGCATACAAAATGAAATTTTTATAATTTATATTCCCAATGTCAGATTAATTAATTTGTATACAATAATTAATTATATTAAGCAGGTAAACAGTTAGCTCCATACTCTAAGCCTGGAAGTTTCCGCGTTATTAAGAGGCTTAGGAAACGGGGCCAGGTAGGCCGAAGGGGCTAAAAAAAAAAGCCGTGCCCATTCGACCATGGCTCATTACCCCCGTTGCCATGGAAACAGGCGGGAAATTGTTTAACGACCAATCTCCCTTTGAGCAGCCGGCCGGAGGAAATTCTCATTGGCTATAACTTCGCTGGTCAGCCAACCTCACCGCTCTCTCTCCGATATCCTACCCGCTGTAACCCACACCGGTTCGATCTGAGTGGAAAATACTAGGTCTCCATCTAGTTTCGATCATTTTTTGGTAAAATTATAGATAGAATAATTAGTTATTGCATTAAAAAAAAGTATTTCCTAAAGTACGTGACTTGTAATAGTATCAGGATTGATGAATTAATTGCATCTTCTATTGGGATTATTTTATTAGAATGCTAGTTTCGAATGCTAAACATTCATCTTCAGTTCTAAAACATACAAAATTTTCACTATGTTACATGGATTATATACACTAAAGTTATCAAAAATGTAATACAAGAAATCAAAAATTAGTAGTTCTAACCTCAGGAGATCTAAGATATATCTGAAATATATCCATCGTAGGAAGGGGAAGGGGGCAGGTAGGTTAAATTGTTGGGGCTTAATATGGGATTTCCCTTATGACTCATTGGATTTTTCCGTTACTATTGTAAACAAATTTAAAATTTGTTCAGATAAACATTAAAAATCAGATCATCTTTTCCAATAGCCCTATTTTAAATTTGTTTCCAATAGAAACGGAAAAATCCAATGAATCAAAAGGAAAATCCCACAGTAAACCCCCAAAATTTAACCTACCTGCCCACTTCCCCTTCCCACGATAGATATATTTCATATATCTCTGAGATCTTCCGAGGTAAGTACTAATGTTTGATTTATTTTCTTACATTTTTGAAAATTGTATATAATCCATGTAACATATTGCTTATGTGGTGAAAATTTTGTATGTTTTAGAACTGAAGATGAATGTTTAACATTCTAAACTAGTTTTCCAATAAAATAATTCCAATAGAAGTGGCAATTAATTCATCAATCCTAATTGAATTGATATTGTGATATGCTCGAGTTTTAGTATTTATTTTCAAAAACTTATGTTCCTTCTAACTCTCCTACAACTTTACTATGTCAACAGCTGTACCCTCGCAGCCTTTGACCTGCCCTGTTTTGCCCCGGAAGTACCTAGAGATGTCAGGTACTCACTAATCTTACCTGAACCTGGCCGATTTAGGTCTTTTCTATTGAAACCACCTATTATGTGTTGAATAGGATCGATGACAGAGGACTCTCAAGAATTTCTGGTTACTCTCAGAAAGATGAAAGAAATCTTGTTCAACATGAAAGACATTAATTTTAAAAAGCTTTTAATTGTAAAAAAAAAAAATGTGAATAATCTAGGTTTTTTAAGATAACAAATCGATATTTTTAACAGGAGATTTTTATTTAGTATCGTTTTTATTTACTTAGAAATTTATCCAATGACTATTGTAAATTTACCATATTTAAATATTTTAAACTGAATTTAATTATCGCCATTTCTATTTAATATTTCTAATGCACGTTTTCAGATATAAACTCATTCCTGACAATCACATTCATATTTTCATTTTTCATATGGTGAAATTCGCAACACCACATTATTATAATGATTGATTATTATTTTATATATTATTAATTTATTATTATTATTAAAAAAACAATTTTGTTAACACGTACTGTTTGAAGCATATCTGATCTCATATAAGTAAATTCCATGTTTTTTTCTGATAGTTAAATTAATTGATTTAAACAATAGAATCTTATAATGAAAATCCGACCAATTAAATTTGTATAAATAAGCATATCTACATTATAATTGTATTTTTTACTTTAAATTAATAAATATTTATAAATTAATTCTTTAATTATACCTTAAAAAAAAAAAAAAAAAAAAAAAAAAAAAAAAATAGACATTGAAAATTGAGTTTCAATCCTAGTAACTTTTTGTGTTGATGTCAACTTTCAAAGATTTTTTGACATTTTTCAGTAACGTGACACTGTCACACTTACAATCAATCTCAAATTTCCACTCTCGCTGGAACCCTGCTGAAGGCTTGCAATACAATTCGAAACGTCGATACTATAAATTAAAATTTATTTTTAATTGCTGTGGATCTATGACTACATACCCCAACTACCAAAATCTTTAAAAATATAAATACTAAATAATTCGTAATGATAAAAGTATAGTTGACTGGATGATGAATGGAGAAGAATATAGTCAGGGATGCAGTCAAAGTAACACCACGTTAAAGAAGGAACACTTTAATACGTGCCAACGTTTCGTCTGATGATGTTGATCTGTCATCGTCCTTCTCCTCACAAGTGTGGTTCAGTGGCCCTGAAGAAGACCTGCAACGCAGGTCAAAACGTTGGCACGTATTAAAGAGTTCCTTCTTTAACGTGGTGCTACTTTGACTGCATCCCTGACTATCTTCGCCCTAAATAATTCGTCTTGGTGTGAAGATATTTCAGTTATCAAAACGAAATTCTTATGGTTTATGTTTACTAGTAAACAGTCAAAATTTTATAATTATATGTGTGTATATTATATATGTATACATTAAATATATTTTTAACCACGCATAGCGTTCGTTTTTAAAGAAAAAACTGTAAACTTTATATTGCGAATGTAGACTTGATATTATGGAGGCAAAGCACTCTACATTAAATTTGCCCACTCCCTACATTCAGCCGGCGACGAGCACTCGTTTGGAAAAGAAGTAGGAAAATAGATTAGAGCCCTCTTTATAACCAATTGAAAAAGTCAATTTATTCCTAACCGGGGGCTGTCGGCCCTGGTTAATTCGCTCCTGGCACAGACAGGTCAATCTGGAGTTGGATGGAATTTCTTCTCCAGGATCAGGGGCACAAGGAACTGCCACAAACGGCGGAAATTACAGACACACCAGTCGGGGCTCCAACCCCCCCCCCCCCCCTCCCCCCGATATCCAGCGGCTAATGACTTGATCCGTGCTAAACAGCATTAGGTCCCTTTTCACTAGCACCATCCCCCACTCCTATACAACGTCATGATACAAATAAAATGCATACATATACACATATATATATGTATGTATGTACACATATATATGTGCATACATACATATTGTATATATATATATATATATATATATATATATATATATATATATATATATATATATATATATATATATATATATATATATAGATAATTTCTTGACTGTTACTATTATATGTTTAATAAGGTTCTTGAGGTTCAGTCAATAAATAAAGGCAACTATTTTGGCGACATTTCAAGACTATATTGTGCTCATAATCATGCCCTGCAGTGAAAAAACAAGTTACAATAAAATTATATAAGTTATACAGGTTATTTCAAAACATAAATTTAGCCACCATATAAATGTATAACAACATACGTTAGAATAATTAAATATATATAATTACAAAATATGGAGAAGTAGAGAAATATTTACAATGTTACTGGTGGATATTGCTATACACACACATACTGGCATACCCTGTCGCGGCTTCGCCCGCTCTCATAAGTAAAGAACTTACATCATTTTTTTTTTAATTTTCATTTATTGATATTTACAACTGTACAAAATAATATACATCAAGTAAATGTGTTTATAGTGAATACAATATGTAAATAACTTGTGAAGAACTACTCACTAGTAGCACCAATAAAAATCTACACTAAAAGGTCTCTAGGCCATCTTCTTTTCAGACGCCTGAGAGGGTAATCGGGAATGGAGTGGAAAGCAAGTTGGGAGACTTGTGGATTGGAGTAGTTATGGAGCTTGCTATGGAAGGATATACATCTGGTTTGGGCTAAATCAGCAACATATGGAACTTACGATTTTTTGAAAGATTTTGGATTGTAAGGATTCATTGGTGACAAAGTATGGTATCAACTCCATACGTCCAAATAGGTTTAATCACAGTCATGTAAATAAGTCTTTTGTAATCAATTGGAAGCTTTGGACGCTTATCTAGTAAATGTTGAAGTAGTCTGTAACGACAAGCAGTTTTTTGTCGTTTCAGTCTTTAGGTAATAGAAATGTTTTTGTTTTTTTTATCGATTAAAGGCTGTATAAAAACATGCAATAAAGTATTATTTCCCCTATTAGCTGGGTGAAGATAACGTCAAAGCATAATTAGAAATTCAATTTTTTATTTTAAGGTAAAGAGGTAATCCAGATGGACAGAGACTATTTAGAAACTCTTGCGGATAACAGACTGCATTATCATGTTTCTCAACACGTATCCCAATTTAATACATTTTGACTTATATATACATTTATATTAATATAAATCATATAAATCCTTATCCATATATATAAATAAGACAGGAATACGGAAATCTCTACTACCTGTACCTGGGAATACAACCAGTTTTGGAAATACCCACTCCTCAACCCTTACCTTTTTTTTTTTTTTTTTAGAAATTTTCACGGTTCAGTTGTGTACCATAATTGTTATAATTTTGTAGTAGATACCAATAGCATATTCACCTGTAACATTGTAAGTAGTTTCATACTCCTCCATATTTTGTAATTATATGTAATTAATTATTCTAACGCATGGTTTTATATATTTATATTGTAGCAAACTTTATGTTTTGTAATAACCTGTGCAACTTATATAATTTTATTGTAATCTGTTTTCACTGTAGGGCTTGATTATTAGAACAATATACAGTCTTGAAACGTTGCCAAAATAAGTTGTTTTTATTAATTGACTGAACCTCAAGAACCTGATTAAACACACACACACACACACACACATATATATATATATATATATATATATATATATATATATATATATATATATATATATATATATGTATAAATCTTTAAAGTAAAGGAGATTATATGCTACATTAATATACCTATAACGTAAATATACCTATGTTTCCCAACGTAAGCAGGTGTATGGAATTAGTAGCGATTTAATTTTAGACTGATGTAGACTTGCTGGCTGGAAGGTGGGTGGTCTATCAAACAGCAAGAGCAAGGAAGCTTTGCCAGCTGGTAATTGTAGCACTTGTTCAATTAATATTTTGTTTACCGACTTGCTGTGTGGCCCAATAGCATTAGCATAGGCTAGGCGTCTCATTAGGCTGCATTATCTACCACAATGGCTCTGTCGACTTAGAGTAGCTCACTTACCTTCTTGTGGGGGCCTTCTGTCCAAAACTCGAAATTACACATCTCACCGTAATTTACATCCTAATAGGAGATGCTCCTCATTGTTCTAGGGGACAATGTCGTTACGAGGAAGAGGAATGTTCCCACACTTTTCTAAGGGCCCTGTCTTATAGAGGATTGGTGAACGTTCAGTCTTAGAAATAAACCTTACCCTAACTAATTTTCTATAGTATTGATATAATCTATAATAATATTTTTTTAAACAATACGTAAGTCCATTATTTACCTTTATAATTAAAAACTCATAGATTGCAAAATTGGTAAACAACAAAACCTTTCTATCCAAATAGATAGATAAATTGTATTTTGGACACTCAACTTCTGTTGGTCATCAGTGTCCTAGTTCCTTAATTTTCTTTTCTAAAATTTAATACACTTCGAAAACATTCTACTGTTTAAAAAATGTGATGATTTTATCAAAACTAGATTTTTTATCACCAAGCATTATTGAAGGTTTTCGTTCCATCTGTTTTATCTCTCTATTTAGTATCAGAACATAATAAATTTTCAGAAACCAAAGAATTTTCCAACACTCAAGAAAAGCGATACAAATTAAAAAATTGAGTGGGAGGAAACATTTCACGGTTCTCTAAAATGAGCCATCACTCATTCTCATATTACAGATAACACAACCAATCCTTCAAGCTTATTCAGTAAGATATATATATATATATTTTTATATTTATTCATTTATTGAAATTTACAACTGTACAAAATATATACATCAAGTAAATGTGTTTATAACGATTACAATAAAATGTCAAAACTTAGAAAGAACTACTCATCAGTATCACTTTAATAAAAATTCTACACTAGAAGATCTCTAGGCCATCTTCTTTTCAGACGCCTCGAAGGATTATCGGGAATGGAGTGGGAAGCAAGTTGAGAAACTAGTGGATTTGAGTGGTTATAGAGCCTACTATGAAAAGATAGGTATCTGGTTTGGGCTAAATCAGCAAGATATTGAACATTAGGATCTTAATGGATAAGATTGTTTGTGACAAAGTAAGGATCATTGAGGATTTTTCGAAGGGTTTCGGATTTTGAGGATTAGGTATGAGATGAAGTGGATGGTTTTGTGGAGACCCAAAGCTCAACTCTCAACATCCTAATAGGTCTAATCACAGTCATGTATATGAGCCTTTGTAATTAATTGGGAGCCTTGAACGTTTTTCTAGTACAGGTTAAAGTAGTATGCCATCATTAAAATATAGACCGCAATTTTGAATAAATAAATTTCATCTCTAAACCATTTAATGATCCTGGCTGATTTGATGATGTATAGATGATCCTTGACGAAATCGAATATAAGTTCACGGTAAATATCGGCATTTTTTAGTTTTTTTAGTTTGTGTAAAATTAATTCTTCATGTTCTGAAACATAGGAAAAAGAATTTTTTTTAGTAATTACCACAGAATATAATTAAAAATTTTATGATTATTTTTAAAATGCTTTTATTGGAAATATATATATATATATATATATATATATATACATTCTGCCTCACATGTGGGTAATAAGTTATATACATTTTTATATAACAAATACTTTTAGCATTACACTCGTCATTTATAATTTATTTTATTTCTACAACTCTACTTGTTGTTATTTCATATTAATCTCTTTATTATTTTAAAATATTTTTGCAATATATATAACTAAACATGTTTGTACAAATATTAATGATAATACGCGTTATGTCGAGAGATGGTACGCGTAGAAATACATGCACTCATTGTAGAGTTACTGCAATGTGGAAAAAAAAACAAAAAAAAAACTCTACTTGTTTCGGAAATATCATTTCGATTATCAGGACCTTAAATTAGTATATTTTTTATAGAATTTAACACTTATAGTAGCATCATCATATAAAACAGAAATGTCATTCAAAGGTAAACTATAAAGCTCTGCTTAGGTTTAGATTAAATTAGGTTTTGCCATTATGGCTGACAAAATAATAGATGATGTATTCAATATTCTATTAATAATATGTGTTAACAGGTTGGTACTTATTTAGTGTTGGAATTTATAATTGAAAGAATTGGTGGATAAAGGGGTTATGCCACATGTTTTTAAAAATATTATCTAGTTCATTGGATAAAGGATTTATGTGCAGAAGTGTTAGGTAGCAAAATCTGAATATTTCAAAACAACTAGAACAAACGATATGTAAAATATGAAGGGGCTCTGTAACATTTTATTGCTAAAGGAAAATGTAAAAAAAAGAATTTAAATATAAATTATTCGAAATTGTGTATTGCTACCTAACTACTTTTTCCAGCAAACCAATTATGATAGCATTTAAATTATTACTTGTGATTAATTAAGATCTATTATAAGTAAGGGCGTTGAAGATGTCCAAGTTAATAAGTAAGAAGTTCACTTATCGGAACTTTATCAGCAGAAGTAATTCTAATCAGGACTTGCCCTAAAGGGCTTTTAAAAATCGAAATTGGCAATTAAGATTTTTCTAATGTTTCCTTGACAAGTGGATAAAGGGCCTGGCTACCAGCTGTTGCCTGACAGGATCAATCAGACATTCAATTAGTCATCAGCCCGGGGGAAGGTTTTGTTAGGGGAGGGGGGGAAGGGGGACAGCCAATCAGCGCCTGGCTTTAATTCCCCGCCACGGGATTGGTTAGGGTCCTCGCCGAATTAGTGCCTCCCTTACATTGTTTCGGGGCCGCATTAACCCCACCACCAGCCCCTAATCAGCCTAGTATTGACTTATTCCAATAATTTACATTTAATAGGGCATCCGGTATTTGAGCATTTTTATTCAATTTATTTCTTTTTATTCATATAGCTATTGAACTTTATGAAATGACTTGAAACAGCACAATATCAACATATATCAAATACTTTGTAAGGGTGTATACTTAATTATATTTTTTATGAAAATTTATTTATCACCTGTTTATGAATAACTGTTAGGTATGTTCTTAATTGAATTAATAAATATTCTACGCTTGATTGAAAGTAATCATATTTATAAAAATATTATGGTTGACTATATGTTTGATATGTTTTATAAATAAGATGTTCTGAGGTGCAGTCAGGAGTAATAAAAACACTTTCAGGTTTAAAAAACTTTATAAGAAGTGTCGACGTTTTATTGTTAGCCTGGAAAGAATCTCAGTGAAAAATACCTGCGAGTTCGAAACGTTTGCACTCTTAAGTTTGTTAAACTTGAACGTTTGTGTATTACTCGATTGGTAATACAATTAAATAGGCAATATGATGATTGTATGTATGAATGAATGCATAATAAATAGAAAATATCACACAAATAGTAAGTACAGAAAAAAAAACTAAAAATAATTTAGTCTCGAAAATTTCTCTGAACCCCTTCCTTTACAGCAAGTTCGCTGATTCAGTTCCGCTTTGTAATTTTATTTGTTTTTTATCATTTAAAATTTTAAATATTTGTATAATTTTTTTGTAGCGAAAATTACTGGTTTTAAATGACAATGTTTTTATTAGATATATAACAAAATATTTTATTTTTTTTCATCTTTGATCCCATCGCTCAACATCACATCCCACATCAATGGCTAACCGTTTGATGACATTCTAAATAATAATTAATTATAAATAATAAAAATAGGTATTAAAATTTCCTTCGAAAGACCAAAATAATAGCAAACATAAGAAACCCACTAAAACATCTTAAAGTGGGAGAACAAAAAATAGAAATACTCAGAGAGTTCAAATATCTTGGAGAATGGATCAGCTGGAATATCCTAGAAAAAAAAAGGCAATGGCATCTAGAAGGAATAAAGTTGAACTGGCCTTCAAACTCACCAAAAACACCTACAACAAAAAGTCCCTCTTATGGAATGCAAAAATAAGACATTACAGCACAGTAATTAAAACAGAAGCATTATATGAAGCTGGAACACTGTCCATTCCAACCAGGGCCCAATTGAACGGCTTGAGATCAAAAAAAGGAAAATATTAAGAAAAATTCTAGGCCCCAAATTTCATAACAATAAATTAATCCACATCAGAAATGAAACCCTTTACCAAAAAATTGAGAAACTTTCTGACACAATGAGGAAGAGAAGAATTGATTTCTATGAACACATCCTCAGAATGAACCCGAATAGACTAACCAAGAATTTTTTCACTACTTCCGCTATAAAAAGACCAAACCAAACTTCTCGGTTTAAGGAAACGGAGAAAGATTATTATGCACAATCAATTAATTTTCTCTGTATCATTTCCTTATAACCATAATATTTCAGTTTTCGGCAAGAAAACAAAATTCCCGAGACATCTCAATCTAAAATAAAAAATAAATATGCAGAAATATTATTATACAGTTTCATTGAGATAAAGTTAAATTATAGTGGTTTCATTATACGAATTCATATATCATATGATAATTAAAAAAAAAAAAAATGTAATAATACTGATACATTAAAGAAATTATTTTATTTATATTCAAATAATAATTCTGTACCATTTGGGAAAAACTAGACTAGTTCATTTTTGTCCACAGTAAGATAAATATTTTGGGCAATCCATACATATATATATATATTTAAAAAAATTATTTATTGAAATTTACAACTGTATTTACAATATGAACATACAATACATCAAGTAAATTGATGATAATGTTAAAATACATATACTTTACTTTTGCAGGTTCTATCCCTCAATGGGTTGCCTGGTTAAGTCAGAGCGTCCCTCCACTTCTCTCTATCCCACCAGTCATCCTCGTCAAGTCCCCTGCCAGCCATTTTCCTCCTCCACACAGTCCCTCCACCGGGTTCGGGGTCTTCCTCTCCTCCGTCTTCCTGGTTGTTCCCACTGCAGAATCCTCTTTGGCCACCTACGTTCTGGCATCCGCTGACAGTGTCCATACCATCGTAGCCTGCTTCTTCCAATCCTTTCCGGGACTCCTTCGGTCACTCCCAGCCTGCCTCTGATCTCATCATTTCTGATTTGGTCTAGGCGGGTAATCCTTAGGCATCTCCTCCAGAAATCCATCTCTGCCGCTTGTAGTTTAGAGTTGAGCCCTCGGTTAAGTGTCCAGGTTTCTGCGGCGTAGCTGAGGGATGGCTCAACAATACTTCTAAAAATGCACCTTTTGTTGTCCGTTGAGATGATCGTGTTCCATAGGACTGGATGTTACATTCTAGTCACGCTTCTTGCCAGGCCAACCCTCCTCCTAACCTCGGGTTCTGACGTCCCGTTCCTGTCTATTGTTGACCCTAGGTATTTAAAGGAAGCTACCAAATACATATATATATATATATATATATATATATATATATATTATTTTATTTTATTTTTTATTTATTTTTTTTTTTTTTTTTTTTTTTTTTTTTTTTTTATTTTTATTTTTTTTTTATCCCAAGACTTCCGTTGAAGTCCTATACTGGCCTAGGTATCCTTTTATACCATTGCCATTCCAGCCTACTTTTACAAGACATGTAGGACTCTAATATGGGTTGCTCAAAATATTTATCTTATTGTAGATAAAAATGAACTTATCTAGTTTTTCCCAAATGGTACAGAATTAGACTTAGCTTGGACACAATAAGTCCAGCTGCTCTTAACACGTGTAAAGGTCAAAGAGGGGCTACAGGAGATACCATCATTTCCCTATCAGCCTAGTCACTTGAATTGAAAGCCAATGGTGGCTGAGAAAATTTCGTATACTTTTAATTAATTAACTTTGATTTTATTTGTTCTAAAAATAGTGATTCTTAAAATGAAATTTAAATTTTTCATTGACTCGAAACCAGACGTTGACCCTGTATAGATCACCTGCCATTATATAAAACGGCGTTAAAATGTATACATACTGTAGATAATTGGAAGCGGATGAAGATGGGAGGGGTTGAACGGGGAGGAACGGGGAGGAACTGGGAGAGCGAGGAAGGAGGGCCGTCAAGAGCTCGTTAGGAGAAGG
The DNA here is from genome assembly GCA_003667255.2 of Euschistus heros. NCBI lineage: Eukaryota > Metazoa > Arthropoda > Insecta > Hemiptera > Pentatomidae > Euschistus > Euschistus heros. Next base: position 141,427 of record RCWM02000864.1, on the reverse strand, counting down.
CCTTTATCCTGTCCTAATGTAATCACTCCCTCTTCCTCCCCCTATCCTTAGCCGATTATATCCTCCTACTGATTTCGTTACTCCTTTTTATATTTATTCCATTGATACTTATCGCCGGTTACAAATCTTATAATGGTCCAGAAGAAAGAATAAAGCGAGGGCTTTCTTCACTTGATATTCCCATAATTCGGAGCGTCTTTTTTTTTTTTAAACATCTGAAAACATTGCCGTAAATTCCTAATACAATTAATACTAATTCAGATTAATTTATTATTCAAATATTAATAAAAAAATCATTGTACACAAATATTAAGATGAAAAAGTTTTATTTTTTTTTAACAGCAGATAGATGGATAGTACACATTGATCGCCAGCCTTCACTGGTGTGGATGATGGTTTCTTCCAGTTTTTGTTTTTTTTTACCATTCGTACCGCTCATGTCCATATCATATATGCTTGGGATTTCTGCGTTGATCTTCTTCTCCAGATTCACTCAGAGCAAATTCCAACAAAGATTATAAAAAAAAAATTCATTTCGAACCTAAGGTGCAACAATTCACTTTTTTAAGAAATGGTCCAGCGTTCAGATTCATAGGTAAGCACAGGCCTAACAAGGGTTCTGTAAATTTTCAGCCTAGCATTCTGAGACAAGGTTTCTTCACAAGTGTTACTGTAGAGCTAAACATAAATAATGATAAAAGTATGGTTGACTGGTATGATGAATGGAGAAGAACATAATCATGGATGCAGTCAAATTAACATCACGTTTAAGAAGGAATTCTTTAATACGTGCCAACATTTCGACCCGCGTTGCAGGTCTTCTTCAGGGCCACCGAACCACACTTGTGAGGAGAAGGATGATGACTCAGATGAGTCAAAAGTGATCACAAAGGCGATGTATACCTCACAAAAGCGATTTAAGACTTAAGGTGAGATCTATTACTAGTCAAATTATTTGTAAGATATTGAGAAAACAAATGAAATGGTTTAATTAAGTATAAAGTTCTCGTTAAATGAAATGGTAGGTATATATAGAAGTTCATTTTTTTCTGATTCTGTGAAATAAAATTAAGCTTCCCTTAATTAGACATTCATGAAATAAATAATATCGTTTTTCATTTAATTTTAATTTTAATTAAAAATAATTTGAACAATACAAATAAGTAATTAGATGATCAATTTAATTAAAATTATATTTAAAAAAAGTTCCGTTAATGGAACGTTTCGATAACTAACGTTCGGATAATCGACGTTCTACATTCACTATCGCAACCTCTGCGGCAATTATCCGTATCAGCTGGGCGCTTCGACATTTATTTCTTGGCGAATCCGTGGATTGAACTCGGTCTTCCCACTCTGGCTAAAATAGTTTAAAAACCTGTTGGATATCCTCTTAATTCTGTCTTAGCTTCAATGAATAAGGACGTTAGGCCTCTAACTAACAAACTCGACAATCTAACAGAATAAAAACGAAGGAAAGAATTATAACAAACTTCATTTGCCATAAATAGTTAATAATGATCAAAACTAACAATATAATGACGTTACAACCTTTTGGTAGAGAGTCAATGAGGGTATATCACAAAATGTGTATATGTGTGTTACAGATTCTGTATATTTTATTTAATGAATATGATATTGCATTAAACGTATTTCAATTAATTTCAACGAGAAAGTAGCAGAAATGCTTATGATTTAATCGACATGAATGAAATGAAAAAATATTTTATATTTAGGGACATACTGTCCCCTAAATTCCACATGTATCATAATCTCAGACCAAAATAAAAATACAGAACATGAGACATGTAAGCTCAGAAAATAGATACAATTGAAAATAGAACATTGAGTACATATACAAACATAAAACAAAATAATAATAATAATGCTAATAATAGTCAGGAAAAAGAAAGAAAGATGGAAAAGAGATAGCATTGTAAGACTGTTATTTTAAGATTTTCTTCATTCGACATATCAAATTCTCTCTCACAATTAGTATTGTGAAAAAGTAAAATATATTATTTACCATGCATAATATTTATTATTTATTACACACGAATAATTACAAAAGTATGTGTTAATTTAGACGACAGTTTTTAATTTATAAACTTTTATCATTATATGAGTTTTTTTTTAGTGAGTGAATACTATTTTTTTTATATCTTAAAATGTATAAAATAATAATAGTGCTAAAAATAATTAAGTAATGTTCGGGAAAACGAAAGAATTACGGAAAAGAGATAACATTGAAAGGCTGTTATTTTAAGATTTTTTACATTCGACACATCAACTCCTTTCTTCGAGAACAATTCTCAGATGTTTGGAATCCCCTTATTGTAAATCCATTTGAAATAAATTATCTAAACATTTCCCAGATTTTTGTTTACTATATTCAAAAGACGCTCTGTTCAACTATTTAGCTGAAGAAAGAGTGATATTTTAAAATAAAAATATATTAATAAATTACATAGTACAAGTGCATCGAAGGCGACGATTACATCTATATTAAGGAAGGAGGGGCGAGGAGCTTGGGGGGAAGGGGGGGGGGGCGGCCGCGGGGGCTGCTGTACAAACAGGAGCCGGCGCCAACCGACTGTTTGCTTAGGCCCTCCACAGATGTCGCTCGTCACTCTTCTGTTAAAATAACTAATTACTATATCTTTTTTTTATATAACAGGTACGTTAATGCCTGAGGTCCCTCGCCTACCTACAGGGATACATTTGATCGTGTGTCTCCAGATTTTTTTTACAACCAGAAGGGAGTTGACTTCAATTCGGTGCTATTGAAGGAAAAAATAAAAATTATGTTCAGTCTACCTCAAGAGTTAACAACGAAATTTACTTCTTCATTAATGCTTTTGTCGAATACTTTTTTTATTTTGTGACTAGAAAATTAATTTGAAAAAAAGTTTATAGTCAAAGTTCATTTCCCGAAGTCAAGTGAAATTAATGCAAATTCATGCATTATGCGAAAGGTATTAAAAATGGTATTAATTGATTTTTCATTTTCGTTGGTTATATAATATAAATAACATATTTACTGTTTTCTGTAAGGGTGAATTCAGGCATCTTCATAATATAAAATATAAAAAAAATTAACAAGGAATAAAAAAATAAAATTTTGATTTCACGACTAATAACTAATAATAATAATACAAAAAATAAATCCAATAATAATAATAATCTTCAAATATAAAACATCACAATAACCAAAATTAAGTAACAAAAATAATAAATAAATAAATTGCCCAACTTTATTGAGTTGATCATATACAGCATACTAATCTAACTAAAAATAACACAATTAGCAACCATCCATAACATTTATTATTTAATACACACTCTTAATAATAAAAGTATGTGTTAATTTAGACTTCAGTTTTTAATTTTTACACTTTTATCATTATAGGTGTTTATTTAGTGAGCGAATACTAATTTTTAAAATCTTACTATCGTACAAAATTAAATAACAATACTGAAATCATAAATATAAATAAATAAAATTTAATAAAGACAATTTGCTTATAGTAAATTCGATATGAGTGTTTTTGAAGGATGAATTATAATACATTGGCATTTTATTAAACTAAAATACGTAATTTAATTAATTTAGGAAAAGTAATTGAATTAATTTTTATCCTAATTAATAAAAACTTGAATGATGAGGTATTTATTGACAGTGGCTCGTACACGTTCGGGTGTGCAGTCATAGAATAGGACAAAATTAAAATTTATAGTTAAATTGTGTTCTGTTCTATGACTGCACACCCCAACTACCTGCATATTCAAAAAACTTAATTAAATTTATGAAATTAAATCTCAATTGAAAGAAGATTATCAGCTCCCCTAACAAACCTACTTTTAATTTTGAAGAATTGTATGGATATTTGATAAAATATATTAAACTATATATCAATACTTAGAAATAAATATTGCACAATATACTTTGAATCAAAAGTTAAATACTAGTAAGATATATAATATATTTACGTAGAGTCTATTTCGGTTGATATTTTAAAATTAATATAATAAACAAGACCTCATTGAATTAATTCAACACCTGACGTGGAATAGCCTTCAAATAATTACAAAATGGCACTTTGTTTTCCAACCGAGGCTATTTCCAGAACAATTATCATCAGCGTAATAGAAATGTTTATTCCATCTTTCAACTGTGTGTACTCTCAATTCGTGTTTGCTCAGGTTGTCATTGGATAATGTCATTACACAGGACCGTAAGTAACATCATCTGTCGAAATCAACAGATGTTAATTTACATAAATTTTAATAAATATACACCATCATTCAGGGCAGAATAAATTTTCCAGATGATAAAATATCTGGGCTAGAAAAAGCCTGATATAAGCTTTGTTGTTTGTTACATTCTATAATAGTGTAACAAGACAACAGGTTTTTTCAACTCACGGTTTATTAACAAACAATTAACAATATACTTAATACAGAAACACTTACAGTATTGGGGTCACCTGTGGTGTAGTGGTTAGCATAGCAACCTACTAAACCCAAGATCGCGGGTTCGCAGCCCGGCAGATGACCTTAGGATTTTTTAAAGGGAGTAAAAAATCCTCAGCTATGCCGTCCTTCGGAAGGGACGTAAAATGGGGGTCCCGAGCCTGTGCGATGTCAGGTACTCGTTAAAGATCCCTATCCTAATTATACCTGGATAGGCAAAATTTAGGACTCCCACCGTAGCATCGTCCGATTAGCCATAGCAGCATAAAGTGACGTAAAACGAAATAAACAAACAAACAAACTTACAGTATTATTACAGTACATTAGCACAATAATAACAGACACTTAACTACTATTTACTACAAAATAAACACAACACAAAACAACATAACCTGGTCATAACCTTCAATCTTGTTATTATACTGTCTCTTAGCAACGAGTAAACACTCCTTGGCGAGTCTAGGTCACTTAGCAACGGGGGCAGTTCTCCTTATTTCGTTACAATAGTATTTTTGGGACGTATAAAAACTTCCAAATTCAGTAGTACTTGCTTGATTCTCTCAAAAATATTCACAGTTCTTGTCTGGATAATTTTCACAGTTCAATTATATATTCTATTCGTAGTCTCATACTACATTCTTCAACAAAGGTATTAACAATACTTATATTTTGTTGATTTATATTAATAATTTAAAAAAGTAATACCAGACTTAAAAAACAAGACAAGACTAAAACGACAAAAACTCCCCGTCGTTACAGACTACTTCAACATTTACTAGAATAACCTTCAAAGCTCCCAATTAATTACAAAAGACTTATATACTTAAGACTTAATTATATACACGACTGTGATTAGACCTATTTGGACGTACGGAGTTGAGCTTTCGGGCTCCACTAAATCATCCAATTCATCTCGTATCCAATCCTTACAATCCAAAATCCTTCGAAAAATCCTCAATGCTCCTTACTTTGTCACCAATAAACTTATCCATAAAGATCTTAATGTTCCATATGTTGCTGATTTAGCCCACAACAGATACCTATCCTTTCATAGTAAGCTCCATAACCACTCAAATCCGTTAGTTTTTCAACTTACTTCCCATTCCATTCCTGACAATCGTCCGAGGCGTCTGAAACGAAGATGGCCTAGAGGTCTTCTAGTGTAGTATTTTTTATAAAGTGCTACTGATGAGTAGTTCTTTTTAAGTTTTGACATGTTGTCAATACATGTACTTCATGTATATTTTTTGTACAGTTGTAAATTTCAATAAATGTTTATAAAAAAATTTTTTAAAAAACAAAACAAGAAAGGCGTCGTTTCCAACTACTCCAACATTCACTAAACAAGCGTTCAAAGCTCCCAATAATTTACAAAAGACTTATTTATATGATAGTAATTAGACCCATTTGGACATTTGGAGTTGTATTTTGGAGCACTAAACCTTCTAATTCTTCTCTTATCCAATACTTACAATCCCAAATCCTAAGTGAATTTCTCAATTCTCCTTATCATGTCACAAACTTATCCATACAGATCTTAATGTTCTATGCATTGCAGATTTACTAGAAACCGATCATTTCATGGTAAACTCCATACCCACTCGAATTCACTTGTCTCCCAACTTGCCTCACACTCAATTCTCGATAATCCCCCGAGATTCTGAAAAGAAGATGGCCAAGAGACCTTCTAATGTGGAACTTTTATTAAAATGCTACGAGTAAGTAGTGCTTTACATGTTATTGACATGTCATTTTATTCATTTTCCTCAAACATACTTCTTCCTTATAATGTAATTAAGTTGTAAATATCAATAAATAGTTAATACACAAAAAACTATTTACTATAATAGACATACAGTCGTTATAATTAATTTATTCTCCGTCCCTTGATGATATTTTTGAAACATGTAAAAACTTTTGAATTCAATAGAACCACGTTGATTTTCCCAGAAATATTCACAATTCTTGCCTACAAGTATAATTCACACTTTAATTATGTTGTCAATTCGTTGTCTTATAATTTGTTTACCGAAACATTTTTCACCTAACAATATTTATTTACTTATTCTCTAAGCATAACATTAGTAATACATTTTCTGGATCAATTATAATAATTTAAAAAAAACAATATAAAATTTATTTGTAATTATTATAACTTACATGATTAATCTAACAAACCCCAATTAAGGTTTTAAACAAGAATGACTGCTAAGATATGGCTCGTATTGATTCTTTCAATTGTACTTATCTGAATGATGCTTCAATAACTCCTACGTGAATCAAATCACTTACCTGATTCCTAATTATCATAAAAGTTGATCATAAGGGCGTCAGGTGATACGCTTTTGTTTACTTACTTCTTAATCGATTTTGAATCTTCAATCGTCTAAAAGAAGGATAACGCATTTGTTCAATAAGGAAGTGGGTGTTAGACCAGAGCTTTTGCGAGCTTGAGCTAAAACTTTTCGAATTACTAGTTAATATTTATTCGAGACGTTCCCATTAAGTATTATACACACAAGTCTGTTTTTACAGGGGAAGGCATTTCTACCGTTCCATGTGGAGTATTGTTAGTATTCATCTTTGTATTGCTGTCGAATAATGTTGAAAAATCATAGTTTGCCCAACAGATTGAATGATGAGATTACTAAAATTTGTTACAAAATATCCTACCACAACTATATCATGATATTCTACCTGAAGTTCGAAAAAATAAGATTTTCCAAGAACATGGTGCTCCTCCACATTATTCGAAAGCAATACAAATATAAACCAACGATAGGTAAAAATACCTTCCCCTGTAAAAATAGACTCATCTGCCTATAAAATTTACCTCAAAAAGTAGTATTCTTTATCACAATCTGCATTCAGAAGCTAACGGCAAAATTGAGATCTATGTTCATTATCATTGGATTTTAAACATTACATTGAAAATCCAATAAAATAAATCCTAAATAATAATAATTAACAGATAAACGTAACAACATAAGATCCTCTGATCTGGTGTCGCTCTATTGACAGTTTTCGTTTATTTTCTATTAAACAATAATTCTTTTATTCGCTTTTTATTGCAATGAAGAGTTTATTATGTTTAAAATGCACGTTTTCATTAAAGGATTGTCATTATGTTTTATTTACACAAGTAACTGATTTGTGAAAAGTGAATTTCTCGTTGAAATTGAAGCAAAATCATTACGTTTAACATGTTATTCGAATCATGTTTATGGTTATTCGAAAGCTCATTAAATTTTTTTTTGTGAGATTTGACGTTTTGTGGATAGTTTTTTCGAAAAACGGTGAGCGCTGAAGTAATATAAGACATTGTGACTTCCCCAAATAAGGTGAAGATCAAGCTGTTTTTTAGATACCAAGTTTGTAAAATTCAAGGATACAAGTGCTCAGCTATTATAGAAAATTTAATGCTAAATCCGAAAATGTAGTCAAAATTCGAAAAATATTTTAACAAAATGGAGATATTACAGTTTTTTTTGGGAAAAAAACGTGGTTTCCTCAAAAAAGTCTTTGATTTATCGTATATCTGCAACGGATTGCAATAGAATGGTGAGGTCTGCGGCATTTTTCTACATTTTTGATCTAGTTTCACCCATTATTTTTTTTTTTAAACTAAGAGATACCCACCCAGTATATTAAAATTTTATGATTATATATGTATATGATTTGTAATTTTTCATTTTTTCATTGTTTGTTGCTGTCGTTTTAAGTGTTCAATGGTTGTATGAGGTGATACGGTTTGAATTAAAAAAAAAAAAAAATTATTTAAACATGCTAAGGAGCAAATTTAAAACAAAATGAGCAATGTTAAAATTAACTTGTGCTAATATAGAATAAAGAAGAGAACAAAGGCAGGTAGCTTGTAGACGTGGAGCGTGGCAATGGGCAGTGTAATTAGTTATTTTTAAATTAGAGCTAGCCATTCCATTAGCCAAAATCAATAGATGGCACTTTCTGTTCGCTACCGATTTAGCTACAACCGGGAGCCGCTACAACTCCCTTCATATCTTCCCTCTGACAGGCTTAATGCACTCTTTGTCCTGTCCGTTCTTAATATGTTTTCTTATCCGCGGTTGACAAGAGGTATTCCCATACTCTATTCCTAAACTATACTCAACGTGTATATTTAACGTTATTAAGTTGGCTGCCTGGCATGGTGGTATTGTTACTGCGTCATAATGTGGCCTGAAACAAAACACAAACTCCATGAGTACAATGATAGAAAATGTTCAGAATGGATAAAAAAAACAAAAAACTTAATTTCTCTCTGATCGGGGGAAAAATAGATCATGGATATGCTTATATAATCTACTGCTTTGTCTAATTTACATTTTAGAATTATCCACATACAAGACTAAAACGACAAGAAACTGCTCGTCGTTACAGACTACAGCATTTACTAGACAAACGTTTAAAGCTCCCATTTAATTACAAAAGACTCATCTACATGACTGTGATTAGATCTATTTGGACGTAAGAAGTTGAGCTTTGGGGCTTCACTAAACCGTTCAATTTGTCTCGTATCCAATCCTTACAATCCAAAATCCTTCGAAAAATCCTCAATGCTCCTTTCTTTGTCACCAATAAACTTATCCATAAAGATCTTAATGTTGCTTATTTAGCCAGATACCTATCCTTCCATAGTAAGCTCCATAACCGCTCTAATCCACTAGTCTCCCAACTTGCTTCCCTCTCCATTCCCGATAATCCTTAGAGGCGTCTAAAAAGAAGATAGCCTAGAGAACTTTTAGTGTAGATTTTTTATTGGAGTGCTACTAGTGAATAGTTCTTCACAAGTTATTTACATTCCATTGTATTCACTATCAACACATTTACTTGATGTATATTATTTTGTACAGTTATAAATATCAATAAATGAAAAAAAAAAGAAAAAAGAATTTAAATGATCAAATTACTTAAATTAATAATTAAATTGAATTAACAATCAATGAGTATTCGAAATAAATCAAACGTGACTTTATCCATTCAAATCAAATAATTCGTAAACAGTTGTTTCTTGCGAAAAATGTCGCTTCCAGCAAATTTTTGATTCGTGCGACACCAACAGAAGCTGATAAAAATAAAGTATAATCAAAATGTATTATTGTCTGACTCCATTAATTTCTATAGTGCCTCAACTTTGTTTGTTTGAAATCGCAGTTACATTTCTTAATTTTCCAACAGTGAATACAATCTTCAACTATTTGAAATTTGACTTACAATACCAATGCTTGATTTTTTAATACAATTGTTTTCAAGTTAGTACCAAGTATAACATGAATCTCATTGGTTATATAACTAACTTGCTGAATATGTTACCGTGATTGACAGGTAAGATTTAATACGAGTCTTGGATTTTATACATGATAATCTTAAGATAGAAAAATTATCACCATACAGTTTTATCTACGTATATTATATATACTTTTATTTATGTTTTTTATGCACAAAATTTTAATATATACATATATTCTAAAAAATAAATATGTACAATCGATGTGACAACTAATTAATAGGATAATGAGAATTAAGCGGTTCAGTAAAACCAGCCAATCTCACTTGAGGTCCGCATTATGGTATAGAAGAATAAATACAATTAGGATTGATGAATTAATTGCCACTTCTATAGGTATTATTTTATTAGAATACTGGTTTCGAATGCTATACATTCTGTTCTTAAACATACAAAATTTTCAACACATCAGTACTATGTTACATGGATTATGTTCACTAAAGTTTAAAAAAATGTAAGACAAGAAATCAAACATTAGTACTCAGGAGGTCTAAGGGATAACTGAAATATACCCATCGTGAGAAGTGGAAGGGGGCAGGGGGGGGGGGGGGGGGGGGCAGGTAGGTTAAATTTTTATGATTTACTATGGGATTTCCCTTATGACTCATTGGATTTTTCCATTCCTATGGGAAAAAAAATTAAAAATGGGGCTATTGGAAATGGTTATCTGCTCATTTATACAAAAATCTAGATCGGTCTTGAACGATTTTATTATTTCTAGCCATTCATAAATATTTAATTTTAGGTTATTTTCTACTTGATTTAGTATTTTATCTCCCAAGTTTTTATTAAATTCATGGTTATTTTCATTTAGATGGATAGCGAAATGGGTGTTTTGGGTCTTATTAGTGTATGCTATACTATGTGTTCTTTTACTCTTTGATTTACTCTCTGATCGTCTAGTTTTTCCAGTGTATTTTGCTTTACAGTCATTACATATTAGCTCGTATACACTGCTTTTTTGGAAAGGGTCTATTTTGCCTAAGGTGAAGGTATGAAAATGGTTTATCTATTTTAAATTCAGGGTTTAAACATATTTTTTAAAATTCCTTTCCGACTCTAGTGGACATTGGGCCGTAATATGGTATCAAAATATATTTCTTCCGGGTAGATCTCTGAGGAGGTCTAACAGATACCTGAAATATATCCATCGTGGAAGGGGGAAGGGCCGTATCAGTTAAATTTTTGGGAATTATCCCTTGGGATTTCCGCTATGAGTAATTGGATTATTCCGTTCTTATTGAGAACAAATTTAAAATGGAGCTTTTGCGAATGTTTATCTGGCCATTTAAACAAAGTTCTAAAAACCGATTAAATTTAATCTATCCAGAACTTTGGCAGTAGCAATTAATTCATCGATCCTAACCAGCCAGTCTGTTGATAATAGAGATTCCCTGTTCTCACTTTATAGATAATGAGTGTGTTTTTAAAGTACCTAGGTATTTATTCCAGAGACTTAAGACTAGAAGTTAAGGTTACAGTGCCTTACCCACTGAGCAGACCTAAAAAGAAATATTTTTTTCTTGCAGAATCGATACAATAAATAATATATTGATATGAAATTTTATGTATTAAATACAATGAATCTCAGAATCATTTAAGATGTGAGCTAATATAATTTTGAATGTGTTAAAATTACACAATTGAATTATAGAATTGTGAAATCATTCATTGAGCTAAAAAAGTTTTTTTTTGTTTTGTTTCAGATTTCATAAAAAACTCCCAAAACAGACTTCATGAAATTTCAGGTTGGTTGTTCAAATTTACTAATTACTTTTTTTTTTTTTTTTTTTTTTTTTTATTATATTACTATTTAATGTACCTATAAAGTAGAAAAATATGTTATAGTTGAAAAAAAAATTGCGACAGGTATACGTATAAAAAGGATTTTAAAAAATGAAGCATCCATATTTATGTAATAGGTATAGCAAAACGGTTTTTAGGTATCGACATCAAAAAATTGATTCAGAGTACCCTTACTAAACTCAAGAAATCTCAACATATAGGTGTGTGTTTAAAAGTTGACATTTTTACGAACTTTATGTTTTATTGTAGCTCAACACATCTCAGATGTGATATAAACTCCCCGTCAAAAGTATTGAAACACCCATAATTCTCGAGATTTTCCTGGTTTTTACCTTAATCCATATTCAATCCATATTAATCATTCAAGCCAGAGGGGGTGATATGTCTTATTAAATATAAATTAAAAAATTAAAGGCAAAAATTGTAAAAAATGAAAATTTTAAAAAGTAAGATTTCTAACTTTTTGTTTTTTGAAAGAAATATTGTAATTTGTTTTAATAAAAATTGTTTATGTCTTGTTTAGGAATGTTTATTGTAGACTTCAGAACCTTTCTTTATTATGAACAAATAAAATACGTTTTTATAAAATACATATATTTCAAAGTGTTGCGATAATTTTGAGCTGGAGTTTAGTTTATGGTTTATTTTTAAAGCTATTTTAATTGATGTTTATATTATAATCTTTAATTATACATAATATTAGTGACGCGGCTGAGAGAAGTGGGGAACAAGCTTGGTCCAGGGTTTCCCAGGGTTGTTTGTGTACATTGTATATATATATATATGATTATTGATTTATTTATTTTTCTCTTTATTTTTACTATTGTTTAGGTATATTATATTAAACTTTTATTTCCTGATTTATTTTATATTAATATTGACTATATGTAGTATCTTGTATAGTTAGAGGATTTTTTCTTTCTTTTTTTATTTAATTTAATTGCAAATATAGAACAAATGGATTGTTTTCTCATTCATTTTATACATTGCCTTCTTGAGAGGCAGCTTGTAATATTATATGCTGTATAAAAAAAAAATGACCGTTTTATAAAATTTCAGAGTTCAAAAGTCTGTAAATATCTTAATACTATTTATTATTTACTAATACTTAATAATCCCTTTATAGCATTCTCTAAGCTTGTTTACTAACACTGGACTTCTTCAAAAAAAGCCTCAGTTCACTTATTTATTTCAAAGAAGAAACATGACAGTGTCCTACGAAATTTTCGTAATTTTAAGACATTACTGGAAAAAAAATTTCACAGCCACTGAAGTAACTCGTGAAATTATTAAATATGGAGGGGAAGGTGTCCTTGAATAGCGCACTGCGCGGCGTTGGTTTGAAAAATTTAGAAGTGGAGATACGGCGTTGAAAAGAAAGAAGGGCTCCGGGCGGCCATTAATTGATATTGATGAGGTTCTGAAGGAAGCTGTTGAGTCAAATCTGTCCACAAGTACTCGCGAAGTGTGGTGTGTCGCCAGGAAGTGTGGTGTGTCGAAAGATACTGTTAGTCGCCATCTTCTCTCCATGGGGAAGGTGAAAAAGACCTGCTCGTCCACACACTTCCCGTCAAATCAAAGAAAAGTTTACAGAACTTCATAGGTTTGAACTCCTGCCTCATCCACCATATAGTCCATACCTCGCACCTTCGGATTACTACTAGTTTCGAGAGTTCTTTGACAGCCATCCCAAGGAATATCAGCGTGGCATCGTGCAATCGGCTAGCAGATGGGTAATGACGGTAAATAACAATGGACTATGCTTTGAGTATTAATTGTATTTTATATCAAAGCAATAATAATGCAAATATTTGTTTAAGAAACAGTCTTTTTTTTTTTATACACCCCATTACATAAAACCATTCTAATAAAAATAGTTTTATTAGATTGAAGCAATAGCTAGTACAGTAATAGATTTGATTCTGGCTAATTTAAGTAAGCTACGGTGGTGTTATTTTATCTAATGGAACCCTTCCGAAGTTTTCAATTCTATAACAGGCTCAGCAGTTTGGATCTAGAACTGTGAAGCCATTGAGAGTTAAATTGTGCGAGAAGGGTTTATTTACTGGCGTGTTAGAGGCAGGCAGCTTGCGGGGGTGGAGCGGGGGACAATGGGAAACTAGTACACATGTCTACAGCTTCGTGTCTATTGTAGCCTGCATATGGTAGTCTGTTTAATAATACATTCGCTACATAGCTGACAATAACAGCCGCCATGTAGCATTATTGTCAAAACAGAAATAAATTCAATCGCTTCGAACAACAGAAAGACGGCTACGAACAACTGCACTTCCATGAGAATTGAATTTTATAAATTGGTGAATAAAAAAGTAGATTAATCATTGTAAAAAAAAAAAAAAAAAAAAAAAAAATATAAGCACAATTAGGATTTGCTAAGTATTTTCATTTTCCGTTCTAAAAACACAGATACATACATTACATATATTTATTAATTTTTAAAATGTAAAACAAGAAATCAATCATTTTGATACTCACTTAAGAAGGCATTTTAACGATCATTTCATACTATCACGCGTAAAACAAGAGAACCTATAGGAGTTAGATAAAGTAAACAAAAAAGTTGAATAGTGTCACTTTGGTGTCCAACTTACAAGAGGAGGGACACAGTCTCTTACAGATCTTGTTGGTAATTTTTTCGGAGTTTCCTGGACAAAAAATAATACCTATGTATTTTGCCATTTTGACTAATGGGCCCTAGAAGTCGAGGGGGATAGAATCTGTTAAAATCTGTTATTAAAATAGAATCTGTTATTTTTTGGGTAAAAGAAAAAAAAATTTATAGAAGTAATTTGCTTGAAGATCTAATATTTTTTTTAGAATTCAATTAACCTTAACCAAAATCTATGAAACGGCTGTAAAATTTGGTCTCGAAAATAAAAATGTTGGTGCAAAAATCATGTCGATATCATTTTTTAAACTCGAGATAAAAAATAAATTAGTTTAATGCTACTTTATTTGTTTTTCTTGGCTTCTAGGGTCGATCATTCGGAACGGCAAAAAATTTTTTCCACTGATTTGCAGCGGATTTCATTGTAATGTTGTCATTTTATTTGGAGTTTTTAAGGCATTCTGATGCCGGGTCCATAACGAATTTGAGCATAACGAAAGTATTTTTATTTTAAGTAGCATACAAATCTACAATTTTACGTGAAAAAATCATTTCTCTGAAAAAAAATAAAATAAACCGTGATTTTCATATATATATATATATATATATATATATATATATATATATATATATATATATATATATATTTATTTTTTTTTTTTTTTTTTCTCGGCTCCCAATCTTCATGGGCGGCTCTAACTATAGCTTTGCACTATTATAGGTCCCTACTACCCATAAAAAATCGGCATTCAAATCTGTGCGTTACAAGTCAAAGCGCCCCCTTGTGAGTATTATATGACTTTGTTGGGAATGGTCCTAAAGGGTAGAGGGAAATATGAAACAAAGGATCTTAATGTACCTACCAGTATTTTCTGAACTACTGAGATCTGTTAATTTTTAACCATTTTTTTTTTGCACACCTCTAAAATCTATTTTTAAGTTTTAGAAAATAAACATTACCCACATTTAAGCAAAACTTATTTTATGTAAAAAACAATGAATATATATTAATTTATTTTATTAAAAACAATGAATAAATAATGCTTTTTAAAGTTTATACGACCTTAATTTCCTACAATACAATAATTGAGGCTATGAGAGCAAAAGTGGCCTAACCCACAAAATATAAAAAAATCTGATTTAGTAATTTTTGGCAACTATAACGCCATCAACAAGGTGTTAATGTGTTTGAAAAATTAGTTCACATGGTGGTGCAATGTGAACAAGTTTCAAAATTAAACCAGATGGCGTTATAGTTGCAAAAAATTACTAAATTAGATTGTTTTATATTTTGTGGGTTAGGCCACTTTTGCTCTCATAGCCTCAATTCGTCGTATTAACAAGTAAAAATAAAATTTAATATTTTTGTTGGAACCACTTACAAGACTAAAACGACAGGGTTAGGTTAGGTTAGGTTGAATTGTTTATGGACAATCAACAGCAAGGGTTTTTAGCGTCCGTCGTTCAATCTATATTATTTCTTTAAATTAAAAATTTTTTTTTTTTTAATTTTGTTAAAAAGATTATATTTCTTGAGAAATTGGATGATTTTGTCTATATTTTTATTACTGTCGCCAAGAATAGTTGGGAGGTATCTTTGTAATTGCGCTTCCTGAAAATAACTATCCCATAGGGGGCAGTCCTCCAGTATGTGTCTAATTGTTAATTGTGTGTTATTGCATGTTGTACATTTCGGTGGAGTGTTCTTTGTTATCAGGTAACCATGGGTTAGTCGGGTGTGGCCTATTCTGAGTCTAGTTATAACTACCTCTTCCCTCCTGTTACTACGGTTGGAACTTTTCCATATTTTTAATCCCTTTTTTACAGTTTTCAGCTTATTTAGTTCCTCAGTGTTTTCCCAGAGCTGGGCCCAGGCTAGTTTAACTTGATATTTTAGAAAGTGGCAAATGTCGGATGAGGTGTAGATCCTTGTAACATCAATCGATAACAATGTTGCTTCCTTGGCAGCCCGATCTGCTGCTTCGTTACCTTTAATCCCCACGTGTGATGGAATCCAAACTAGAGATATGTTCTTATTCAGATCTTTTACCATTGATGCATAAACTTGTGCTTTCCTTACAAGATGGTCTTTACTATAGATGTTTTTGTATATGTATATTACGAACTTTTCTTCCTCGCATTGCATGATATAATAGAGTGCCGCGCAAATAGCATAACATTCGGCAATGAAGCTAAAACGACAAGAATACTGCACGTCGTTTTCGATTCCTTCAGCATTTACAAACTTTCAAACCCTCCGATCAAATAATTCATTTACATAACAGTAATTAGTCAATTTGGACGTATAGGATTCAGCTTTGCGGCTCCACTAAATCATCCAATTCATCTCGTATCCAAATCTCATAATCCAAAATCTTTAGAAAAATCCTCAATGCTCCTTAGTTTGTCACAAACAAACTTATCCACAAAGATCTTCATATTCCTTATGTCTCTGACTTAGACTAAACCAGATACCTATCCTTTAATAGCAAACTCCATAATCATTTAAGTCCTACTCGTATACTCGGATACTAATCCCTACTAGTTTCCCTCTCAATTTCATATAACCCTCCGTGGCGCCTGAAAGGAAGATGGCCTCGGGACCTGGAATATTGTACATTATTATATTGAACATTTATAAGAGCGACGAATGGGTAGTTGCTTTCAAGAAACTGGCATGTCTTTTGTAGAATTATCACCACATTTAGTTGTATTTTATATATATTGAATACGGTTGTAAATTTCAATAAATAGCTATTAATATATGTACAATATATTTTGTTGGGTATCATCTAACTCTACAAACCTCATCAAGTTTCTTTGGCATTGTTTCCACAAGTCTTTTGGTTCTGTCCTGAGTTTTAAACCAGTTTTTAATAATCCCAGCGATACTGGGCCAGACAATTGTACTTTTTACTGTGCATCATTTTTATTCTTAGAGGACAGTAGGTCCAAGACTAAAGTTTATTTTTTCATTTCGTTTCATTTCATTTCATTTTACTTATCCCCTTCAATAAAGAAATTCTTTCTCTTATTCAAAAATTAGCAATCCCTGTTATACCATTTAATTCAGATATATAACATTAAATATACATTTATAGAAAAGGCAAAAAGTGCAATGAATAGAGATTTAGTGTATGAAAATGACTATCACAAAGTGTAGCTATATTATTTTTTCTTCTGGTTAATCCCTAACGCTTACTATTTTTTTGTAATGTATGGCATGTCAGAAAGGTAAAACGAACTTTCAATAGAGACCAAAGACAAGAGAGGTCAAAATAAAGGCTCATAAGCCTCATTGTCCGGACGAGGTGAAATCCAAACTGTACCTGGCCTGGGAGGACGACATTGGCAGACCGGACGCACCCAGTTACCTGAGACACCTCCCGGGGCAAAATATTTTGAAAGGGGTTACACCCCCTAGCAACCCCCTCTCCTACTTGGAGGGGAGTCGTCATGGTAACTACCCGCATGGCGTCACACCCCTCTCCCATTTCATCGCCTTTTATTTCAGCGTGGGGATCGGTCGGAGGAAAAAAAAAAAAAAAAATAGGAAATGTTTTTGAATGGTCATTATTCCATTATCGGCTGTCAATTGAATAACCGAAACGATTGGTTCGTCCTCTAAATGGAGTCAGTTTGGAGGGAATTATTTAATACAAAGTCAGCCTTCAGGAAGTGTTTTTTTTATAAATGTTAATTACTAATTACTTATTTTATTTTAATTTTTACCTACACTACTTAAAATTATTAGATGTTAAACGTTTTTCATTAACCTTTACCCCTAAGCGCCAAAGATCGTTTTGACTTTCAGCTCATACAATGAGTACTGAGCGAATTTCATAAAAAATTTAAGAAATATAAGATTAGGCTCATAGTTCTGCATCATTTACACCTTTAGGCAAAAAATTCCAGCCATTCCATTTTTTCCATTAGCTCGACTATAGGGATGGGTATCGATACGCTATATATCGAAAAATCGATATTTTTCTCCGAAATATTTCGATACATATCATACGATAAATCGTTTTCTCTATATTATAAAAATACAACATACGTACAACTGTGTATATATTAAACTATACATAACAAAAGTAATGTGCTTAACTTCTAATAAATTTTCTCGCGTTAGGAAATGAAAATAAGAAAATAACAATATTTAAAATATGTATTTAAAAATTTAAATATGTATTGGAAGTTATGTTAACTTCGGGTAAACATTCTCACATAAGGGAAGTGGAAATAAGAAAATATTTAACTTCTGATAAATATACTCCGTGTTTGGAGAGAAGGTACTCTCTAAGGGTATAGCTCAATTTTCCAAATTTTTTCAAGGTGATGAAACGATTGGGGTGTAAGGGGTAAACCTAACTTAATCAAGAAAGTGGAATCACGGAAATTGCAATATCTAGGATATATCAAGCGTAATACGAATAGATATGATTTGCTAAAAAAAATACTTCAAGGGAAAATCGACAGCAAAAAAGGTCCTGGAAGAAGACGAATATCTTGGTTTCACAACCTCAGATGCTGGTTCAGTATGTCTTCAACGGAACTTTTCCGCATTGCTACCAATAAGAGAAGAATAGCCATCATGATCGCCAACATCCGAAGCGGATAGGCACCGAAAGAAGAAGAAGATGAAACGATTGAAGATAATAATCGTTCTGGAAGACCTCAAGTTGCCAACCAACAGGAAATCCGAAAATTAATTGATTCGGATCCACGTGGAAATAGGTAAGCAGTTAAATATTTCTCAAGCAACATCCAGGAAATACCTACATGGAATAGGACAAAATTTAAAAATTGATAAGTAGGTCCCTCACAAGATATCATAGGCGAATAAGAGGCCACATACTACAAAGTTGGTCAGGGATATACTAATGGAAATTGGATGGAAAACATTACCGCAGCCACCATATTCTGCCGATCTTTAACCCACTAATTATCACCTTTTCAGATCTCTGGACGATTGCCTCCGACAGCAAAGGTTATAATTGAAATTAGATAAGTTTTTACCAGCAAAGATCAATCATTTGTTTAAACCGGTATTTAAGCATTTCGGTGAGATAAAGTTATTAGTTGTAATGAAGATTATTTTAATGTATAAACTTATCATTTGATTATTGGTTCATTTAATGTTTTAATTACCCCCAAAAAATGACAGGACATTTGAAACGAATTTGCATAGTTAAATTTTTCAAAGCATTTTTCACAACACGAAATATATTTTTAATTATTCAAACAGTTCTCTCTTTCATTGATTTAATAAAACGAGTACCTTTCATTAATCAGCTGCCTGAATCAGCTGATTAATGAAAACTAGGGATAAGACCTATATATAAATGAAAATATGGCAAACCACGCTCGAAAATTTAGGAATAACAGGACCAAGCGTACCATAGCTTAATAGGCGGCTTTATATCACTATTTTATTGTTGACTGAAGAACTCTCCAACTCATTATAATACCCTCGTATAATTGTATATGTCAACTTTTGCCAGTTATGGCAATTCTCATTTGTGGAAGCACAGATATTGTAGCTTTATTTGTAATTGATCTTAGGTAAGTTTGTGTTATACGATGTAAATTCATGCTTTAGCTCAGTCTTGATATTTTTTCTTGGAAACTAAAGCAGAATTTGAAGAAGAGTCTTTTTTACATTAACGCCTTTGTACATGTTTACCTTTGTACTTAAATGAATTTCGTTAATCTAATTTAATATAAATTAAAACTACTCCAAAATATCATCAAATTCAAAGTTGAATTTAGCTGTTAAATTAATATTAAATTTAAACATCTTAATTTATCATATGTTGCAGATTTATCCCAAACCACATACCTATCCTGTCATAGTAAACTTCATATATATTCTAATCCACTAGTATCTCAACCTGCTTCCCTCTGAAAAGAAGATGGCCTCGGGACAATCTAATATAGAACTTTTATTGAAGTCTTTCAAATAGGTTGTTGCTTTGCAAGCAATTGACATGTCAATATGAGCATTGCCTTCACATTTATTAGAAAAAAAAGAAAAGAAATAATCAAGCAAATGCAAACTTGCTTTTTTTCCTCTTGAAGCTTATATATTTATTTTTGACCAATTTTTGTATATTTTTCTACCTGTGTTTTATTTGTCTTCATACTTTTTTATCTATAATTTAAAAACATTAAATACGATATTGCATTTTTTTTTTTTTCCTTTTTTTTTTTTCAGTTACTAAATTTGGTGGTGTCCTAAATAAGAAATGATAATTTTGAACTTTTGTTCGGATCTAGTTTTTTTTTTTTTTTTTTTTTTTTTTTTTTTTTTTTTTTTTTTTTTTTTTTTTTTTTTTTTTTTTTTTTTTTTTTTTTTTTTTATTTTTTTTTTATTTATTGAAAATCACAACACTGTTAATACAATATAAAAATATAATAATACTGATGAAAATGACAAGTCACTTGTTTTTAAAGCAATTGCCCACTGGTAGCACTTAAAATGGTTCGATATAATGAAGTATTATATTAGAAGGTTCCGAGGCTTTCTTCTTTCCAGGCACATCGGATGGTTACCTGGAATGGAATGAGAAGCAATTTATGATACTAATAGAATTGAATGGTTGTGGAGTTTGCTATGAAATGATAGATATCTGGTTTGAGCTAAGTCAGAAACGTATGGTACATTAAGATCTTTCTGGATAAGTTGGTTTGTGACAAAGTAAGGAGCATTTAAGATTTTTTTTAGGATTTTGGATTGTAAGGATGGGATACGAGATGAATAAGTCAAAACGTCCTTCTATTATTTGTATATCCAATATATACAATCAGCATCTTAGGAATAGCAGTTTAAAATGGCTTGTAGAGTGGTTTTGATTTTTTAGGGTTGGATATCATTATATAACGGCCTAAATTTATCTCTACTATTAAGCTACTATAAGAACAGGTTATCAACATTTAGATAACTATAATTTTTAATAATAAAAGCTCCCCTTTCAAACAGGAATCACCCAATGATTTTCCAGGATTGGATCATAGACTAGCGCAGTTGTGTAATGCTTCAATAGTATAGTCACTGATCTCATTGAGGACCACCCATCCACTTGCGTAAGGATTGATGCAATACCGAGTCATAGTGAGGAATGGTTTAAAATATTTACACATCTACTGTTAACCATTGTCCTGATCCCAGGGGCTTCCAAGTCGATCCCAGCCATACTCCTCAATGGAGTGAAACGTGGCTGTCAGTGTTGCTGACAGACTCCAAGACGAAAAGTAGTTGAATGGCTACAGTCCATCATGGTTGGGAAAAAAAAAGAGGTGCCTCTCCGATGACGGGACAGAAATCTACTCAGACTCATCCAAATGAATCAGCTTGTCAGGACTACTTTTGTTGCGGTTCATTCTTCATTATAATAACGAGCCTTGGGGGAGATACACATTCAACTATCTTTGCCAACAACCTTTCACCTACTTTCCATACGGACAAAACGATTAACTTCGTGATAGGCTAAAAGATGGTGATGAAGTATTAGGTTCTGTTAGTTCTGTATAGAAATTTCTTGATGAGGACATCTCTCATTATTGTTGACACTTGGCGGTGCCTCTTCTAAGAGCTCTGGATTTAAAAGTCTTAAGTAATCTTTTTACTTAAGAAAACGAAAATAAAAAATAGCAAGATCTTTATTCCCAACTAATACCTCCTGCAAATAATAGTTACTTTTTTGATTATGAAGTCAAAAGACAAAAAACTGTCTTTTTTTTTTTAAATGTTCATTTTAGTTTAAGAAACAGATCAGAAAAAGATGTGCCCCAACATCTTCATAAACCTCTAGATAGTCAACATTAATGTAAACTGTATCATAGAACCGCCTTAAAATGTAACGTGGTTACAGAAAAAGGCGCATACTCCCTTTGGCTTGTATAATTCATAAAAATGCCCACCATTGTATATATTTGATAATTTGATAAGTAAAGGTTTTGAAATAAAAAAAAAAAAAAAAAAAAAAATTAATATTTATAAGATCTGATACAAAACGATACCAAGGAAAGATCTTTTACTATTTTCAGATACAAAACTATACCAAGGAAAGATGAAGTTTTATTGTCATATCTGTACTCAAAATCAGATAAGTGTACATCCAAATTTTACAATTTTCAGATTATTGCACCATCGTATGTACAATTTTACATTATATTTGACATTATATTAAGTCATAATTACTTAAGTCCCTTGGAAAATCGCCTTTTCTATTTTTTAAGAGTTGTAAGAACGTAAATCTTTACCTATTATTGAGTCAGACAAACTAAGTCCACTTACGTTATTCTAAGTACGTCTAAGTGACATACGCTCTTCTGGTTCTGAGGTACATATATTAGAAATAAGTTGCACTGTATTCTTGCCCATAAAATAATAAATTTGCTTTTTATATGAAAATCGGTTGGGAATTTCCATGACATCTGAACTTAAAAAAAAAATTATAAAAAAAAAATTAATTTAATTAACATTTTTAGTAAAAAAAACTTTTCAAATGAATATAATGCATATAATGTACTAAACGGAAATTCATACTTTTTTTAATATACCGAAAACACGGGCTACTTAAGCCCTGGTTTTGGAAATATTAAAATTATTTTCGAAAAAGTGCACAACATATTGTTTTCTTGGACATACTCACCTTATATTATTAAACTTCAGTTTATTATTAATACTTGAACATGTAACATTAACTGTTTGTGACAGAGTAAATATTTTTATTTTTCTATTTTAAGTTAATCTTAAGGTTAGGTTACTTGATCCCAGAACCAATTCTTGTAGAAACTACCATTTTAAGGCAGTTTGGGTTCAAGTATGGCGATGATTATTAAAACCATTTATCGATAGTAGTACTTTATCGATATTTAAAACTGTAAACAATGAATATCTGCAATAAGTAAATGAGCTGTAAAATAAATAAAATGACCCGTCAATTTCTTGTAGAAAACTAACCATTGATAGCACTTAAACGATAAATATTTCACATTAGAAAGGCCCTTGTACATCTTTTAGAATACATCATACATATAGAATATACAACATAGAATATACATCGAGTTCGAAGCAAGTTGGGAGACTAATGGATTGGAGTGGGTGTGTAGCTTGTCCTGGAAGGCTATGGATCTTGTTTGGATCAATTCTACAATGTAAGAGACATTTGGATAGTTATGGATAAGTTTATTTGTGACATAATAAGAAGCATTGAGGATTTTACGAAGGATTTAGGATAGTAAGGATTAGATATGAGAAGAATTGGAAGGTTTAGTGGAGCCCCAAAGCTCAACTTCTTATGTCCAAATTGGTTTAATTACTGCCTTATAATTATGTCTTGTAATTAATCGGGAGCTTTGAAAGTTTGTCTAGTAAATGTTGGAGTAGTCATAAACGTCCTGTATTTTCTTGTCATTTAAATTTCCTATAAATATAAATTCAAAAATTGTTGATGGTACTTGTAGTTTTTGATTTAGATCGCCTTCATAGGAAAGTAGTTATAGAATCTTCATGAATAAGTCAAGCGTAAATATAATACCCAATAAGGTTATTAAGTCATGACAATATACTGGACAAATAGTTGTTTACACAAAGCTTACATTCAATAATTTGTGTGTATTACTCCTAATTTCATTATGAATTAAACCGCCTTGATAAGAAGCCCTGCTGAGCTAAGAGATTCTTGGAGAAAAGTGTTAAAGCCTTCCACCTGATCCACTGAAGTTTCGCATCGTAAGCTACTCAGTGTCTAATGGAAGCTACCAAAGGTAATCAAATTTAATAATGTTAACATTTTCATATTTTTAGGGGCATCTAAAATGAGTAAAAAGAATTATTATATTTTATAAAATACATATACATCGTATAGATAAAAATTTGGTTGTTTGTTTTTGGTGCTGCTTCGAATACATCCAATGATTTTTCGATTATAAATATTAGCAAATAATTATTAAATATATATTGAAGAGTTATATATTACTATGAAAATAAACGTACCGATAAATCTTTTCAAATTAATAGTGCCAATAGGTTACTGATGATGTGTTGATCCTAAGCAACTACAGGTCCATTGTTTGGAAATCAATCTTTATAGAAATCCCGCTGATTTCAGTACTTTGGTAAAGTTGTACAAAACCAAAGTTGTTTTCAGAGAACTTTCCATCTCAAATACGTTGTGATCTCTTACAAGAGATATGTTGAAGTTCCCAGGGTAATGGGGGTCCATATTTACACCTAGAAAGGGTACCCAATAAATTAATTAAATTGACCCATTAACTAAATATATTTTCAAATAAACATAAGATAATGAAACGAAAACGATTTTACATGCCTCTCAAAAGTTTGTAGTTCAGAATAAACACCAATTTTCACAATAACCCAAGCTGCATCCACACTAGTTAAAAGAATGGTTCCAACTGCTCACTGCTATCTTATATGGCTTCATAGAAAGTCCTCGCCGCCATTTACACGTTATATATAACTATATTATATATATATATATATATATATATATATATATATATATATATATATACATATAAGAAAAAAAATTATGGAAGTTAATAATATGGAGGGACAAGCCAGGCCTGAAGAGATCCCAGGGCTTCTTTGTCGTTTATTTCATTAATATTTTTAATAACCCTAATACGTTTCAAACACCCTGGTTAAAGTATATAGGGACGTAAACATATAAAAAATAATGAAACTTTTAGCCAAGAAAAAAAAAATAATTGGGTGAAATTTTTTTAAACAATCAAAGTGTACCTGGAAATGATTATGGTCCTCAGCTGAAGGCGCTAACAACTGCACTACAATTACGGTGGCAGTGGCCGGATGTCGTCATCCCTCAGGACAACTGGAGACAAACCGAACACTGGCCTAATTCCAGAGCCGGATCAATATTTGCTGTGAGTTAAATTAAACGGGCTATCTGGTAGGGTGGCGAAAGCAGCGTGCAATTGATTTTAATAGTGTACAGTTGTAGCCAGCAACAGTTGTCGTGTCCTGGGGGACCACTTGCTCTCCGGCACATGTTACAGCATTAGCGGCTATAATAGTCTCGTATCTCGGGGGAGCCCCGATTATCCGAGGGCAATGAGTGGACGAGCGGGGGGGGGGGGGGGGGAGTTTGCTAGATACTAGAGGAACACTTGTCAGGAAACACGCCATCGGTTAGGTCTTCTAGGTCGGTGGGTTCGTAGGCCACTTAAGGGGTAAAAAAGGGTTTATCTGATCAATCGAATCGTAATAGATTTGTTTTAGTTGGCATAACTGTAAAACAATATACGTACTAACTTACAATTAGAATGAGATTCCAGCTGGAGAAGAACTTCAGGTAATAACAGCTTTAGAAAAGATAATAATACTCAAAAAAATCTTTATTTGTCCTATAAATACACTCAACAGAAAAAAAAACCAACTCTCAGATCTGATCTCATAATTTAGTTAAATACATTGTGAAACGGCACAGGAAAAAATGCTTTTTGATAAATACACACCTTCCTGTCTTGAAGGAATGATGCATAGATTTTTAAAAGGTTCCTATAACTGAAATTTCGCAAATCCAACTTCTTTGTAATTTATTTAATTGTTTTAATTTCTTCTATGCCAAACAGAATTAGGGCCCTTCACCGTAGAAGAGGGATAAATACCCACTATTTGAAGGACAGCCCTTGTCAGAATACCTGATAAAAAGGAAGAATAAAGTTTTTTAAAAATGAGTTAGTTTCTTATTTTTTCTTTATTTTATAATTTTTTTTAATAATTAATAAAATAATTCATTCGTGGCTGATTTTGTGTAAATAGCTTATAAATAAACCATTTCTTACCATGAATTTCAAATATTAACGTATTTAACAAAATTATGAGACCAAATGTGAGTGTCCGGTTTTTTTTTTTCTTTTTTTTACTTTTAGTGTATATCAAATAAAAAAAGCTTTAACAGTTTACAATAGTAACATATTAGATATAAATACAATGTCTTGGCAGTAAAACAATTTACACTATATATTATAGTTAGCTATAATGGGTATAAATTGGAATGAATTTTCAACAGTAGGAAAAATAATAAAAATTTATAAAATAAGAAAAAAAAATGATAATAACAAAGGGATAATAAAAAATTACTAAACTAAAATACATAATTAATTAACTTTTTGTTCAGTAAAGTTAAATAACTTTTCGGAATAATTAATTTATATATTATTTTTGTTTCAACTATTTTTGTTCCAATTAATTATATTTCAAACTGAACCAATAATTCTTTGGCTATCTTATTAGAAAAATATTATTCTAGTAGTTTGTGGTTTGTACGTTTGTGTATGTATCTTCTTAAGGATTGCTTGTTTTAACTGCCAATTGCTTGAATCAAGGGATTTCCAGAATTTTTTGTTTAGTTGAAAAAGTTCTGGATCTATGTGTGAATAAATTGTTTCATTGTTTGAAAACCTAACTCGGGTGGCAAGTTGGTTATTTTACATAGGTTTTACACCTTTTCAATTACTTATAGTCACAGGTGTAGCACCATACAGGAGAGGCGTACGTAAGAAATGGTCTTAAGACTTATGACAGAATGTTTTTATTTTTAATCGACAGACTTATTCATATGAGGTGTGAATGTCAATTATTTACCTATCTTCAGACTGAGGTAGGTAACAGTTTGAGTCCAAGGGATTCGAATATTATTTAGGAAGATGTGTTTCAGTATATTAGGCCTTCTTTTTGTAAAAATTATTGCTGAAGTTTTTTGTTCGTTTATTTTTTGTCCTATAAATGTTGTACGCCATTAGAGCGAATTGTTTTGAATTTTTTCAACACATATCGACAATAACGTTTTTTATAATTGTAATCGTTTTTTGAGGCTTGGATATTACAAATAAGGCAGGAAAAACGGATCATCCTACAGATTACTGACCTGTTATTGGTGAGTATAACACCATAATAAACCATTAGTGACAAAGAAATTTTAATTTAAACAGACCGGATTTGAACCGGGACAAGTGCTAGGCACCCCAACATCTTCGGCCATCTCCCTCTCTTTTAGTTTTGTTTTCATTAACACTAAAAATAAATATAAAAGTTATTATTATATTAATGAACATTTAGAGATAAAATTTATTACTTAAAAGGACTCGTTTTGATTAAAGCAATAGAAATTAATAAAATCTAACTTGTCTATAAAAATGGCTTAAGGAAATCGTAACACACATAACCCTTCCATTAACTTCAAAACGTTTTTATGAGATCGTAATCTTAAAAAAAAATAAAAAATAAAAAACAAATGCCGCCTGTGATTTGATTTTATCATTGTACATGCATTGTCTTATGACTTCTGAGAGACTCCCTCAGACCCCCGGATTATCTTAGGTTAGATCAAAGCAAGGCTTTATGGTACATGTTTTCTGAATAGCTATATATTTACATTAGTATGTGCAATCAACTATTAATAATAATGATTATAATATTAATATTAATTCACATTAGACTCTGGTGTGACCTTGAAGAGGGAATGTAATATTAGGAATATTAATATTAATTACTAATATTACTTTTTTTATAATACGTAACAATAAAATAATTTAACTGACATACGGTCACACCCTTGAAACCGAGCCAGTCCTCATAAAAACATGCACCATGTTAAGAAAGAAGAAAATTCAAATATATGTGAGAATTATTTAAAATATAAAATCCTCAATATAATATCTCATACTTTTGTTTAAAAATAAGTTTGTCGACAACTTATCAAGTTTTTTCCCAAATGTTACAGAAATACATTCTAAAATTTATTTTTATATATTTTACATTTGTATTTTTAAATATTCTATATTTTATTTTATATTAAGTATTAATTTTTTTTTCTTTATTTATTTTTTCCCTTATTTTTCCCACTGTTCACAGATAATCATTAATGTGTAAAACTATTTACCAAAGCATAAATTTATGTTAATCATGTAGAGTACTTTAGACCGGCACATGTATACTAAATGACTTGTAATAGTAAATAATCGTATGTCAATATAGCCTCGATAAAAAACTCAATCAATATTATTATTATATATCCTTCCGCCATCTTAAAAACAGTTAAAAAAATATTATTTTATTTCAAAAAAGTGTCCTTTTAAGGACAACAATGGCGGAAGGTCGCTATCTTAAAACCGTTAAATATTTTAAAACATTAATGTAATCATTAATGTGTAAAACTATTTACCAAAGCATAAATTTATGTTAATCATGTAGAGTACTTTAGACCGGCACATGTATACTAAATTACTTGTAATAGTAAATAATCGTATGTTAAATAGCCTCGATAAAACTCAATCAATATTATTATTATATATCCTTCCGCCATCTTAAAAACAGTTAAAAAATATTATTTTATTTCAAAAAAGTGTCCTTTTAAGGACAACAATGGCGGAAGGTCGCTATCTTAAAACCGTTAAATATTTTAAAACATTAATGTAATCATTAATGTGTAAAACTATTTACCAAAGCATAAATTTATGTTAATCATGTAGAGTACTTTAGACCGGCACATGTATACTAAATGACTTGTAATAGTAAATAATCGTATGTTAATATAGCCTCGATAAAACTCAATCAATATTATTATTATATATCCTTCCGCCATCTTAAAAACAGTTAAAAAATATTATTTTATTTCAAAAAAGTGTCCTTTTAAGGACAACAATGGCGGAAGGTCGCTATCTTAAAACCGTTAAATATTTTAAAACATTATCCTGGAGGACAACAACGGCGAAAGTTATCCTTCGAATAACTTAAAAACCGTTAGAACAGCCATCCTTAAGGACGAAAAAGCTAATTCTAATTGTGGAAGGAGAGTGGCCAAGGATGTCCTTCGGCCTCGAAAAATCGTCAGATGCTGGCAGATCTGTAAAACAGCGTCCTTATATATATATGAACAAAAATATCTTCACCCTCAGTATAAAAAAAGTGGACATATTTATAACTCTGAGAGCAGAAAAACTATCACTCCATCTAATAAACTCTTTAGGAGCAGAGTTTTATCGAGTGCCACTTGAATCAAGCTAACGCATTATCGATAGCCCCATAACCAGCCCACAATAAGCCTCTTATAGAATTAATTTCCAATTCCGGTTGACATATTGCCACCGGGGAGAGTTATGATTTTAATCCCGCCAAGAGGGAGAATGGCAATTAATAAAAATTCTAGCCGGGTCGGGGGTAAACCGCTTACCGTCGTGCTAATAAAGTGGGATATGAGTGAAATAATCCCCGGCTAGGGGAGGGGAGGGGATAGGAATGCGGCGCTAATAATAGGATAAAGGGCAATCATAGGGGCTGCTCTTATGAGAAAATTCCATAGGGCCATTAGTAGGAATAGCAAACTGATCGCACCCTCTGCTCCAACCCTTCCCCGCCCTATCGATCCTCTAGCCGAGCTGTGTGTTCGGCGTGTCGGTGTGTAAGGGTGGCTACGGGGAAACAAGGGAACAGGGGAAATGAGGTAGCATAGAGGTTAAACTGGAGGAAATATTGAAAAGCTTCAATGTTGGAAAACTTCTGAAATAGCAGCTTTGAACAGTTGCATGCATGAAATTATATTATTTCAATTCTCTAAGAAGATCAATAAAGCATAAAATATAGATAACACACAAATCTAGCACCATAAAAAGGAGAGGCATATTTTACAGAGTACTAATAACAAAAGGTTTCTTGATATTTTACAACAAAGCAATAATTCTTCTAGTGACAACCCAGTAGCAGTTTGTACATGGCTCCATCTGTTCAACTTTATTACTTTGGAAACAAACTTGGCCATGTTACCAGCCACTTTACTGAGCAATATTCATTACTTGTTTATTTGATGGTTTTATTATTATCTTCTAAGACTATTTAATATAGTGATAATATAAAAAAATTCAATATTTTTATTTATGTTGCATTGTTACTAATATCCATATATGTAATTATTTATGATTTTTTTTTTGTTTTATTTTATTCATTTTTATAAATATTTTATAAAAATTATTTGATTTTATTAAATTATAATATTAATTTATTTACTACATATGCATAATTCGTTCCGATTAATAGGTAAATGACATATTGTATATAATTGTAAAACTATGAGTATAATGATATAAATTAATATTTTTTTAAAAAATGTTAGAAGCCTGATGATGGAACATTGTTTCCGAAAAATGTAGTTATAAATATAAAATATAATAGGAGTTATGTCAAATAAATAATTACTCGTTTATAGTAAATAGGGCTCGATTTAAATACCTATATTTTAATAATTAACTACATACCCACCCGAATCTACTTCTATCTCACCTTACTTCCTTTTCGATTCTCATGCTCCTCCGAGGCTTCTGAAAAGAAAATGGTCTCAGAACCTTCTAGTAGGGTAAACTAGACAGTTACGGACATCCTTAAGAAAATATTCATTTTAAAATTACAAAAAGAATAGTCCTATAAAGTTGCAATTCGCAGTGATGTTTTCTTAAAATATAGTAATTTTTCATAATTACTATATTTTAAGATAAAACAGGAATGTTCACACCAAACATTATTTCTGGAATGTATCTAACAAGATAGTGACAATAAATATTGTAAAAATCAGTTATTGACACCCTATGGATATCTTTAAAAATACAGACAGAATTGAAAATACTTTTACACAATTGAGTTGTAGAATTTAAAAGGAATTTTATGACTTATATTTTGGCTAAATATTTTTTTTATTTATTATTAGCTCAGTTTCCCTTGGAGCAAGTAATTTTTGTTTTTATTATCTTTATAATGCTTTGATGATTGCCATCATTCTTATGTCGGAAATGTCTCAATAAATATAGTGGCTTGTTGTTTATTGCAGCTTGATAACTACAAGTTTCCAACCTATTCTAGCTAAACTAAGAAGTTAGAGATTCGGTATTTGTATCCGTCTAGAAATAAATCAACCTGCTCAGGCCGGATTCGAACTGGCGTTGTGGCCATAAAATAATTCCAATAGAGTCATTCTAATTTATTCTTTTATTTATTTGGACTGATCATTCTAAAATCCAATATTTATAATCTGTCCAAAATTCACCGTACATTTACATAGCTACTGTAAAATAGTAAAATGTTAAACAAAAATATAAATTATCTCCTAATCAAATTTATTGAAAATTTATCACTAGAAGATTTTAGATTAGGGAACTCCGTATCACGTAAAATACGTTTAGAGGCGGTAGGTCTTTGAGATGTTTACGGAGCAAAAGGTACCCCTAGTGTTTCATTATGCAATGAATACAGTCGTAGAACCAGGTAATTGAATTGGACGACTTGGTAGTTGTTTCTGTTCCAGTCTAGGATACAAAGGTAATTAATGTTAGGTTGGTATTACATATATTGAAGTTATCTGGTCTTTAAGAGGAATCATATAATACAGTGCTGGTTGTAAGGATCGAATAGTACTTCATCTTCCAACATAGTTATCAGTGAATGCAATTCGTGTTTTGGACTCGATGGCCAAGTGAGCTGGGGCGAGGGTCTCAGCGCGCTCGGTACTGAAGTTCGTGGGTTCGAATCCCACCAGGTTAGGTTAAAATTTATTTAGTGGTGGACCCACGGAATGAATCTTGACCTTCCCACCCTACACTACAATAGATAAGTTAACCTCTATGGTAACCCGTCCTTTCTACCCTAGTTGAGGTAAATAAGGACGTTAAACAAGAACAGCTTCTGTTTAAATGGTGTATTACATACCATACTTAAAAGAAAGTCGTCGTTTCAGACGAATCCATCATTTTTAGACAAGGGTTCAAAGCTTCCAATAAATTACAAAAGATTTATTTACATGACAGTAATAAGACTCATTTAGATAGATAGATTTAGGAGCTTTGGTGCTCCATTAAACCTCCCAATTCTTCTCGTATCCAATCTTTACAATCCGATATCCTGCGTAAAATTCTAATTATGTCGCAAACAAACTTATCCATAAAGATTGGGCCCAAATTGTTATGTTATTTTAAATCATTTTCGTCAAATTTACTTGTTTTATATAATGTATACAGTTGTAAAGATTAGTTGAGAAAAAAAAAATTAATTTGAAAATATAAGCATTTTTTGAGGGACGAAATACACTAATCTTCCCGGGAATGAGTTCCTGCTACAGTACAAAGATTCGATATAAGATTGGCCACTTACTGAATTGTTTAACTCCTGATTCGTGTACTCATTGACTTGGGATCCATTCTCAACGACTGCAGTAGATAAAAGAATTGACAGCCAAATCGACCAGAAGATTTTTGTCGCGCTTCAATAAAAAGTCCTAGCAAACCATCGGATTCCAAGAAGACTTCTAATGACTGGCATTGAAGGCGCCGCGGAACTGAGAACTTAGGGGAGGATGAAGTTAACCTCTTTGTTCTTCTCAGAGCAGAAGTTTGTTCCACGGCTCGACTAATTATTAGATTTCTCCAGTTTTCCCTCCAGCCATTGAGGAGACAAAGTAATTCAGGCTGGAGAACTACAATAGAACTACATCGGGAGCAGATAGCGGTCGCTGGCTGAGTACAATAGGGCCTCGTTAAAAACACTTAGTCAGTAGGTTGTCTCTTCCAGCGGAAGTGAAATAGTTACCATTTCCTCTCCTAGTTTTTTCTATCTTTTTTTTTTTATCAATATCTCGCTGGAAGGACTGTTTATTTATTCTACTAATCAGAATCAAGACTGGTCAGTTATGTTTGCCCTCCCGCCGCCCGTCCGCTGTATTTGTAACAACCCACGTTTGTGAGTTTGAAAAGTCAGAATGTCGCTGAGGTCTATTCCAATTTCTTTATAGCTCCAGTCTCTTAACTTTTGAACATTTTAAGGCGGCCTTTTAGGCTTATGAATTGATTAGTTTCGTATTATATCTGTACCATTTGAGAAATACTAGAAAAGTTGATTTTTGTTCACAATAAGATAAATACTTTGGGCAACCCATATTGGTGTCCTGCACATCTTGTAAAAGTAGCCAAGTTGTAATGTCAATTGTATAAAAGGATACCATTGCCATTACAACTTATCTACTTTATACATGATGAGTAGGTCTCCAATATGGGTTGCTCAAAATATTTATCTTATTGCGGACAAAAATGAACTTATCTAGTTTTTCCCAAGTGGTACTGATATAGTATTAATAGTTTGTTAGTTTATCGCCATACATTTTTTTTAAAAACCTTCAGGGATATTTTGATTTTTTATTTTTCCCTAAAACGATTTAAAAAATAATAAACCTTTACCAAAACTTCCTTTTAATTTTTTATTTAACTTTTAAAGCTTAAAACATTTGAATCATGTTGAGCCTTCAACTAGTTGACTAGCTATCAAGTCAAAAGCTGAAACAGTACCAGGTATGCAAGTTTAAAATGTCGTTTATTTCTTAAAATATATACACAGTAATTTAAAAAAAAGTATAATATATTTTATTCAAAGTACTGACCCTCGCTTTCTACACATTTTGTCCATCTCTCGGGCAATATATAGATACCATTCCAAAAGAATGCTTCATCTTTATTTGAAATCCATTCATCGAGCCATTTTCGTACGTTTTCGAAATTGTTGAAGTGTTGCTCCCGCCAATGAGTGTCCCATCGATGAGAAGAGGTGATAATCAGAAGGCGCCAGGTCAGGTGAATACGGCGGGTGGGGTAGGAGTTCCCAACCAAGCGAAGAAAAATCGTTTCCTTAGTCAATTTGGCTGAATGTGCAGGAGCGTTATCATGCTGAAGAATGACTTTGGCGTGCCTGTGAGCCCATTCTGGGCGTTTTTCGATCAATGCGTAACTCAAATTAATCATTTGTCGTCGGTAGCGCTCGGTATTGACTGTTTCGCCGGGTTTGAGAAGCTCGTAGTAGACTACTCCCTTCTGATCCCACCACACACACAGCATTGTCTTCTTCCCAAAACGATCCGGTCTTGCACTCGATGTGGATGGTTGTCCTGGCGTTACCCATGATTTTTTTCGTTTGGGATTCTGAAAATAAATCCATTTTTCATCGCCAGTTACAACTCGATGCAAAAAAAAAAAACCCTTTCTTTCGTGGCGTAAAAGCAGCATTTCGCACACAGTTTTTCGTTTTTCCATCTGTCGTTCGTCCAATTCATGTGTAACCCATTTTCCAACCTTTTGAATCTTTCCCATAGCTCTCAGGCGATCGGAAATGGCTTGCCTAGTGACATTTAACTGTTCTGCCATCATTTGTTGGGTTTGGGTATTGTCTTCGTCTAATAAAGATTGCAATTCGAAGTCCTCAAACTTTTTTGGTCGATTTTCTCGTTTTTGATCAGTAACATCAAAATCACCACGTTTGAAACTTTGAAACCAACGTTCACATGTCCTGACGGTTGGAGCAACATCGCCATAAGTCTCAACAAGAATTCGATGACATTCAGATGCCTTTTTCTTTTGATTAAATAAGAAAATCATGACATGCCGCAAATGCTCTTTATTTGGCTTAAAATTAGACATTTTTAACACCAAAGAAAGGTATGATACGTCCACGTAAACGACTTAAAAACAACTGACTTTTGTAAACAAATGACTAACAAAATAGCGTTTAGAGATAAGCAAATCCTTCAATAGGCTAAGAGCGCATTCTATTGGAATTAAAACGACATTTTAAACTTGCATACCTGGTATGCATAAATCAAATATTGTATTATATAGATTCAGGAATCGATGAACTGCTTATCATTCAACCGAGCCTTCTACTTTATTATGTACTATTATTTTGATTCACAAAACATTCGATTGCCGAACAAGACATTATGATATCTTTGTACAAGCATTACTAGGGAATGGCTGGAGGATGGGGAGGATGGTCTACTAGAAAAGGAATCTTAACTAACTCCTGGAAAAACTGTCACCAAAAAAATTATATCTTGAAGTTGCTAGAGCTTAATGTCGTTTGTACTCCAACTATGGGACAAAGAACGGATTATCCTAATGATTAGCAAGAGTCCGAACTCTTAGCACGCTCGGCCAACACAGTCTCAAAGCTCTGAATTTGAAGAGTTATTACCCTTTCATAAGAATTCAACCATTCCTTGACCACTAAGCAAAGATGAGTACTATAGAAATGCTTAATTATCCAATAGTTGCAGCATATTAAGCCTAACTCTTGGTAAAAAAGACTTAAGAAATTACAAATCCTAGTTCAGGTCGCCTTTTTTTTTCCCACCCATAGGAACCAATAACACGGGAGATTCTTCCGCCTCAGGACTGCCGTCAATAGAAACAATCACTAGTATTTTTTACTGAGAAATAAATACTCCGATAAGTGAGGTTATTGGTACAAAATAATATAAACGCAATAGAGACCTACTAATTCTCTTTGCGAACATTTTAGTTTCCCTGATTTTTGGAATTTATTTAATATTTTCAGACAATTTTATTTTGTACAGTTTTTCTTATGTTTATTGGTTTTTTCTACATAATATTATAAAATGCTACTGGCATCAATCAAATTGTTTTATTTGTTGGGCCATTGCGTCCTTTATGTACTCCAACAGGAAATGCAGGTTGTCCTACAGGTTACCAACATATTCTAGCCATGGTGGGAACACCATGAAATAAAGTTTAACCCGCCTAGGTGGAATTCGAACCCACTACCTTCTGTACCGAGCGCGATAAGTGGTCATTACTCAAGTGGTCTGTCGGAATAAAGTATATTTGTTCAAATGCTGATCCAGAAGGTCAACCGTCAAAAAATAAAACATCATAACTCCTTTAATAAAATTTGTATTGAATAAAATACCGTTCGACTTTTAAATGTTTAATCAGTATCCAGAAAAATACAGTCCATAAGTAGGTTTCCACAAAGAGGCGGGTATCTAGTATTCAAGTGACCTTACCAATACTTTTGTGACATATTTTCATTTTATCATCTCCGTTTTTCGAAAACTGTTTTACGGAAGACCTACCGGGCAGGAAGCAGAGCGGAGGCAGTAACCTGGAGGACAATAAGCGAGGAGGAATGACGAAGACCTTTATTACGGTACTAAATGTTTGAGACAGACAGGCAGTAAAGGTGCCTCTATATTTCAGGAGAGACGGGTAGCTGTTTTACCACCGCCACCTCGAGATAAATATTTCATTGGCTCTTCTCCTTCGTTCCCTTCCTCACGGGGGAGGTTAATCACCGAGCCTACTTCGCGGTGGAGTTTGTGCGCTGCTGGCTTGAGGAAAGAACGTGATATCCAGCTGGGTCTTCAATGTTTCTACCTAAAGAAGTCTCCGTGATCTAGAGATAACTAAATATCCATACTATTATATAAAAGGACAAACTATTTCGTTTGTGATCACTAACCGCGAAAAATACCAACTCAATCTGCACCAAATGTTAACTACACTATCTTCTTAGTTCAAGGATGGTTTTTAAAAAAGCGATAAATATGTGGTGCTTAGAAAAGTTTGATAATCGACCGATAAGTGGCGAGCACCATTCGAGAGAGGTCACAAAGGTACGGTGTTATATAAAGCTAAACATTCATGATAGAACCAGCTAACCCAGTCATAGCTTCACCCGCTCTCAAAAGTAAAGAACATAAATAATTTTAACTAATAATTGAAGTCTTATTTGTTAATCAATAAAAAACTTGTGTTGAAGTATGGAAATGGGCATTATTTCTTCAATGATATTTTCACTCATAGCTGTAATGTTTAACTTGGTTAAAATTGTACAGATTGGGTGGTTGAATCCATAATTGGACATCCAAATTTTAATTTTAATGTATGAGATGGTAATCCAGAAGTACAGAGACTATTAAGTCCATAATTATTAAATCCATCGCATTATCACTGCTTACAAATAAAAGCATATGATTCATATTTTTACACACCATATCAAAAAGAAAAGAATCGACATTTTGATCTGGTAATAATTTTTATTTGATGGAAATAATTGTATTGAAATCATCTGTTTAGATATTAATTTCTAACCATAGTGTCGCAAACCTCGTTTCTGCTCCTCAACATTAAACATTTAAATTTCCATTATTGCTAAAACTTCCTAGACACATGAAGATGATAATTTAGTACAGATGGATTCATCATTGCACACTTTGCAGAATAGCACTATTATCGTTCGATTTTTAATATTCACTGGGGTCTATACGTCACACCATACGTTTATAGCCTTTTTTTTATAACAATTTAATCGAATTAAGCTAATTTTATTATAAACTAGCTGAAAGTACCCCGCTCCGCTACGGTTTAATATCATTAGGATTAAGGAAAACTTAGATTAGTAAAAGTTGAGCTTAACTTTGATAATTATTATTACTTAAATAAACCTAAAGAATTCCATTCTTAGAATAATTCCAATAAGTAAATTTGACAATTTGCAAAAGTTAATTTTATATTATTTTGATAGTCCTCCAATGAAGCTTCGAGGCAGCACTACCATCTTATCCAGCTCTGATAACAGCTTCTCAGCTTTTCTTATGGCATACTTTAAGTGGATATAGTCTCAACTTCTCAACTTTTTTGATTTTTTCGAATAAAGTTTAATATTTCTGTGTACATATCAAGCATATATTGGTTGAGGAGATTACGAAATTAAAGTAAATAAGGTTCTTCACCTCCTCGCTCCATTAACATTTGGGCGTAAAAATCAGGTGCAGACACAGTTTTCTTAAGTGGTGTATTGGTGTTTGGGTCATGCTGAGGGATGGTAATACTGTACCCATCTTCTCCATGGTAGAATATGAGACGATACTAAAAAGAATCATACACTTGATAGAACTCACTGATTCTTATCCTTTTTTTTTCCCTACATCGAACTGGCCTTACATGTCATCACCAGAGAACACCAGTCTTTTAACCTTAAGTCTTTTAATAGCTTCTCGTCACGAAACAACTTAAACTTGTAAGGGTCCACTTCAGCAGCCACCATGAGTTCACAGAAAGTACCATAGTATAAGGTTTCGACATCGATCGTATTTTTGTTTGTTTACAACTATAAGGGACTTAATTTGTGGTCAAAGTGTGCGGCTTAAACATCTAACCTATTTTTTAACTTTGCTTATTTCCAAATACCATATGACAATTAATCTTTTATTATACACCCAATAAAAATTGTAATCGCATTTTTCGCGAGTAAGCCGCGATCCAGGCCTTTTTTTTTCAAATTCCTTTCTTAGCGAGCACCTGCGGCCCTAGAGGAAGCTACATATCAAATTTCATTCCAATCCGTTCGGTGGTTTCTGAGATTTCGTGTTAAATGAGGGAGTGCTATTTGACAAATATATAATAGATTTCTAACTTCATGTAACACCTTATCTTTGTAACCTCTCTTGAATGGCGCTCGCCACATATCGGTCAATTTTCTAACTACAGTGCGCAACATATATTTATCGTTTTTTTCAATAATTTAAGTGAAAATATGTAAATTTTATTTTTTATAAACCTTCCTAGAACTATAAAGATTGTGTTGTTAAACTTTGGTACTGATTGGATCAGTAGTTTTTTAAGTTAGTGACCACAAACGAAAAATAGCTTGACCTTTTATATAATTGTATTGATTTACTTATTTCCAATTCAACTGTTATTAAAAAAACTATAAATATATGGTGCAACATGTATGTGGTCATTCTGCAACAGAGTTTGCAATATTAAAACTATGAAAAACCAAACTATACTCAATTTTAACTAGAACATCTTCATAGTTATAGGAAGGTTTATAATAATCAATTTGACTATATTAATGATTAAAATGTATTGTCTTGAGGACCAGAAACGAGTTTTGCCAAACTCTTATATACTTTTACGGTTAGAAATTAAAATCAAACCAGATGAATCGATCAAATTATTTCTGCCAAATTGGATGTCTAATTATGCTTTTAAGTATTCTTCAAACACCTAATCAATGCAATTTTAATCAGGTTTAAAATTACTGCCATGGGTGAAAATATCATTGAAGAAATAATGCTTAATTCCACGCTTCAATATAAAATTTTATCGATAAGGAATTTAATTCTTAGTTAGTTGCACCAATTAGTTATTGAACTTTTTATTTAAGTGATCAATGAAAAAAAAGAACTATGACTAAGCTATCATCTGATAGCTCCAAACAAACCCTTTAAGAATTAATTAATAATATTCTCGTATGTATCTGTTTTTACGAGACATAGATCTCAATATATACATACCATCTGTGGCACCTGTGAATAATTTGTTTAGTTAAAATATGGGTTCTGGGTATCATCAGATACCTTTTTTTTTTTCTTTCATTTTTTCCGAATGGGCCAGCAGAGGACCACGTGCCAATATCAATTCTATTTCCCTTGCTCTTTTTATTTCTTCCAGTATGCTTTCATCTGTTCACCATGT
The DNA here is from genome assembly GCA_003667255.2 of Euschistus heros. Lineage (NCBI taxonomy): Eukaryota > Metazoa > Arthropoda > Insecta > Hemiptera > Pentatomidae > Euschistus > Euschistus heros. The sequence goes on along the minus strand of RCWM02000864.1, from coordinate 101,858 downwards.
TTCCTCTTTCTGTCCTCAGACCATTTTGTACCAGTCCATTTCACTTTCCTGCCCAGGAATCCCTCCATTTTCAATACTTTTCGCCGAAAGTCTTCTCTATTATTTATTTCTTCTATTTTTATATTGTTTTTTCTAAATCCCTTTTTACTTCATTGACCCAGCTTGTTGTTGATTTCTTACCCCACATATATCTGAAGATTTCACTTGTCAATCTACTATCAGGCATTCGATATAAATGACCAAAAAACATCAATCTTCTTTTTCTCTGATATACCTTATTTTTATTTTATAAAATAAATAAATAAAAATAATACCTTATTTATACTTATTATTATTTTATTTATTTATTTAATTTTTTGTCTAATGGGCTAAATAATGTGGCTATTACAGAGATGAATATTCCCCTGAAAATCATTGTTGATAAACTTACAAAAGCCCAATTGCGTTTTCTCTTTAAACTTTTAAAAATTTTCCTTTTTAAATTTTTGCGATTTAAACACTATTCACAGGTATATAAAAAAAAAATGTTTAACCAATGCTAGTATTGGTAATTAATATGTTTATTTAGTTGGTAATTAATATGTAGTTGATTTGTACAAATTATTTCAGTTTAAATTATCGTTATGCCATTAAATATTAATAGTTAATTTAATAAATTTGTTAACAGGTTTAGGCCACCTACACCAAGAAGTTGGCAAGGACTACAGCAACGACCTTGGAGGTTTCGGTTCGTCGAAAAAGAAGAAGAAACGGCGTCACAGGTAAGTTGTCCCAACCATCTTAGTCTTTTAAAAGCAAGGTTTCCAAGTTTCTTTCAATCAGTTTCAAATAAAATAATTTGTGGCTCATTATAAAGTTTAATACCTACTGATTAAAAAAGAGGCTTGTAAACCCTGCACTGAGGCTCCCCACAGTTCCCGCTATTATTAAATCTTGTATTATCATTATTGATCCAGGACGATCTTCACATCTTACCAACTGGAGGAGCTGGAGAAGGCATTCAAGGAAGCGCACTACCCCGACGTCTACGCGAGGGAAATGCTATCGTTAAAGACAGACCTTCCAGAAGACAGGATACAGGTAAGTGCTTCGTTTTATCTCATTTAATTAAGTTGAACTGTAATACCGTAATCATTTACCATCTGTTAAACAGTCTAGTACATAGGTTGAGACAAAGTTTGCGAGACATTGTGCTGGGACAGTTGCGATACTGTGTCCATACTCTTTCGCTATACAACACCCCGTGTCGACGCACTTACGGAAAAAGTTATAGTCCAGTCAATGAGAATGAAATTTTTCGATTATATCTCGAACAAGGTAGACTCTATAAAGAGGTGCTAAAGATAATAAATAATGTATGTACTATTAACTTTATTTTTTGTTAAAAAAGGATTTCTCAAAAAATTTTAATATTTTTGAAAACTCTGATTTATCTCGAAAACATAATCATTTATAATTGGAATAATTTAAACCAAATCAGCTAGTGTATCATATTAGTGAATATAAATATATATCAGTATATTTTGACCTTTGATGTGAGATTTGCTGTCTCTATTTACCAGACTGCATTAAATATTTATACTAAAAAACACTTGATGTTTAGTATCGATTATTTCAGTAATATGATAAAAATTACAGTTTATTTTTATTTTTTTAAACCTGTACCACTACAACCCATCAAGGGTCTTGAGTTCAAGAACTTGGTAAAGAAGCATTCTTTCAAGACCAAAGGTTTACAATTAGGTGATGTGGTCAGCAAACACGCTCAATCGCTAGGTTTCCACCTAATTAAGGATGTACACTTAACCGAGGCAAGATGTGCCCAAAAGGTTTCTAAAACCTTTTTTCTCCTATTTCTAAAACCTATCCACAGCTGAAGTAAAGTTTTATAAAATATAATATTATAAATTATAAACCGTCGAACTATTAAAGTACATGATTAATAAAAATAAATAATAGGGTTGTGTATAATGCCAAAAAAACATTGAATTTTTTTCTTGAACTATAACTCGTTTGTATTAGGTGAATAAATGAAGTGGATCTAACGTTTAAAAGTCACCATTCCTTTGATTTAAGAATTTTAGTAATTTAATAAAGGTATTTTTTTTTTATTTTTTGTTTCATTGTGCTTGGTAAAAATTTCTAGCTTCATCAAGCGGAACATTGTTCACAAAACTTCGGCAGTCAAAGTGGATTGTTAAAGTGAGATATCAAAGCTTTTACAGTAGGAAGAAAGTTTTTCTTAATAAATATTAATTTATAATAAATCCAAAGATTTTTTTTTTATTATTTTACCTGGGCTCACCACAATTTCATTTAAATTTTTCATTAAACTTGCTTTATAATTTAAATAGGATATAATATAAAAGACAGTAAAAGATATACTAAAATCATAATCAAATTCCAAGTTTAAATAATCGAAATTTATAACCAACCGTAATGTAAAGTGGATTTAATTATTATTCTGATAAGCTTGGTGAATGAACCTTTTGAGACTAATATATATATATATATATATATATATATGATAATAAATACGTTCTCTATGACAAGTATACATAAAGGTTTGAAAAATCTCTCTATGCAGTGTTTTGAATATTTTAAAATCTAAAGAAAGTACTAACTTAACTATTATTATGGAAACTGGAAACGTTCAGCGTTTGCGTAATCAATGAAGTTTACAAATTTCTGACTGGTATTTTCATTTTTTAATGCTTTTATGATATTTATGGCTCGTCAATTCCCATAATCAAGAATCAATATTAGAATTTCAGAAAGTTAATAACAAAAAGTATAGTAAAAAAAAGAAAATGTTTTAAAATTCTCGTTTCATTATATTGTCAAAGTATTTTTTTTTTCTAGTACTTATCAATAAATAGGGTTTATAGACAGTAAGTTCAAAGTTATAGATTGTTAGGAAGCGTCAAGTTGGATAAGAATGAAGTAATAAAAATAGAGGTATTTATAAGTTTTAAGGGATTTCGCTTGTCTGAAATGAGGAGGAATAGAATTCCAGAAGTTCAGAGGAAGAAAAATGAAAGTTGCTATGCAGAAGTTCTATTGAATGAGGTATATAGTTTCCAAAAATATACTATAAAATCAAATCAAATCTACTATATATTTTTCAAATACCACTCACTCAGTTAACACGAAGTCTCAGAAACCACCGAACGGATTGGAATGAAATTCGATACGTAGCTTCCTCTAGGGCCGTAAGTGCTCGCTAAGAAAGAAATTTAAAAAAATCGGCCTGGATCGCGGCTAATTCGCGAAAAATGCGATTACAATTTTTATTGGGCGAATAATAAATTAAGTTCGGTATAGTTGTAAACAAACAAAAATACGAACGATGTCGAAACCTTATAATATGGTACTTTCTGTGGAGTCGTGGTGGATGCAGAGGTGGACCCTTACAAGTTTGAGTTGTTTCGTGACGAGAAGCTATTAAAAGACTTATGTTAAAGAGGAGGTTAAAAGACTTATGTTCTCTGGTAATGACATGTAAGCCCAGTTCGATGTAGGGACAAAAGCTGATAAGAATCAGTGAGTTTCTATCATGCATATGATTCTCTTCAGTATCGTCTTAGGTTCTGCCATGGAGAAGACGGGTACTGTATTAACATCCCTCAGCGTGAGCCAAACACTAATACACCACTTAAGAAAACTGTGTCTGCAGCTGATTTTTACGCCTATATGTTGATGGAGCGAAAAGACGAAGAACCTTACTTACTTTAATTTCGTAATCTCCTCAACCAATTTATGCTTGATATGTACGCAAAAATAGAAACAGAAAAACTAAACTTTATTCGAAAAAATCAAAAAAAGTTGAGAAGTTGAGACTATATTCACTTAAAGTATGCCATAAGAAAAGCTGACGGTCTGGTATCAGAGCTGGGTAAGATGGTAGTGCTGCCTCGAAGCTTCATAAAGGACTATCAAAATAATATAAAATTAACTTTTGCAAATTGTCAAATTTACTTATTGAAATTATTCTAAGAATGGAATTCTTTAGGTTTATTTAACTAATAATAGTTATCAACGTTAAGCTTAACTTTTACTAATTTAATTGTCCTTCATCCTAATGATATTAAACCGTAGCGGAGCAGGGCACTTTCAGCTAGTTTAAAATATAAGCATGTCTCAATAAAAAAAAAATAAAACATTATTAATGAAAAAAATCTTTCCTAAATGCATTTTTTGATTTAAAACATTTGTGCTGAAACTGGCGGCACCCTACCCTCTCCCTTCATACATATGGATAAAGGAGGGTGTTACTGGTTCATAAGCCAGTATATATAGTGAGAGCACGCTTAGACTGAAAATACTTAGAACATGATAATATTTAAATTAATTTAAAATTAAGATGTTTTAATAATTGAAAGTAATGAAAAATCAATAAGATATTCAGTACTGTAACTTTTGTAACCCTTGTGAGGGAAGCTGCAATAAAATTGCCTTTAAAAATAAAAAATAAACCTCTAAAAAAACATAATTTATAACAAGTACAATTTTTATTATTAAATTCAGTATTCTGCTGACTTTCAAAAATCATTTTTATAAACTTTTGCCTTAATTTTTGGTTTTGTAACTTATATTGGTTTTGTCATACAGTAGAAACTCGATAATTCGTCATGAGTGGGGGAGAGGGGGTGACGAAATAACGGAAATGAATTACAGAATTTTGTTGGTAAAGTAACAAAAAAGCATTTTAAACTATATAATTGTATTTTTTTTTTGTTTGCAATTCATTGAATGTAAAAACGAACAGATGAACATTGTACATATTGGACTTGAGTGAAAATGACAAAAAATATAAAAAAAGCTAAACACTAGCCGCATCCCATCAGGTGTGAAATATCTGATTCACATTGCTGCTCGAAACCACTCAATGCACTTAGTTAACATTTCCTCTACTTCTTTGCAATAGGAATAGTAGAAGAATTAGAAACGTCATCATCATCATCTTTTTTATCACTAGCTTTATTTTGACCACTCAGCACTTCAAAATTTCATATCCTACATCCTTACTATTCATGTTTAACCAGCTGCTTACCTCTTGCTTATCTTTCTCATTTTATAACCAGGAGCAGAAGTTACTGAGCCAGGTGCTAATGTTTTTGTAGGAAGAGCTTTCCAGTATTAACTGATTCCGGGAATTCGTCAACTGCACTTATACTTCCTTTCATCTCTTACTACAATCAATGGAGGGATCGACTCTGGGCTTGTTCTGTTTGTTTTATTCTATGAAATGATTTACAAAACGTATAAAAATAGGCGTATTTTTTAGTGACAAACCAAACGAGGCGGCGATTTAAAGATAAAAAGTAGCAAGGGAAAAAAATGAATTACGTACGTATTTAATCTTGTTATTTATAGTTGCCAATTTATACAAAAAAAAAAAAAAAAATCAGACGAATTGTCGAGTGACGAAATAACGAGTTTCCATTGTATTTCTCTTTATTTTAAAAATTTTTAAACTAAAATATGAGTTTCCAACCGATTAGATCAGCTTTGTGATCGTTCTCAATATCTTCTATGTGGTGAATAAATAAAAATAATCATCTCACAACAACGAGCCATTTAATTTATTTTAAAAAACAAATTAACATCACCGACCATTTTAGTAATTCTTGAAGAGATACTTATGGCACATATTCTTGTAACATCTGATAATGGCCTCATCAAACCCCTACAATTTTTAATTTAACTAAATTCATAGAATTATATAATTATTATTATAATACGGACAAAACTATGTTTTAGAAGACAAACAATGAGGTGTGGTTGAAAAATTTCATTTTAATTTCAAATTCATGTTATTTTCTGATTTCCCTTTTTATGAGACAAAATGAAGTTTTTGAAATGTTGTTCAATTATTGACAGTATCCAACTCAACATTTTTTTAACAATGCTCGTGTTGTTCGCAAGTTCTATGATTTTATAGCTAGTGTCTTGATATTGAATACGATTTTCTTCTAAATAAAAGAAATATTAAATAAAAACTTCCTGAAGAAAGAGAGTGATACATACATACATAAGAAAGATGGTATTCCTTTATGGACTGCTCATGGATTCATCCCCTAATAATTGGCGGACGAATAAGGTGTAAGATGCTGCACTCTGAGGCCCCAATTAGAAGGTGGATTAAGCCGCCAAACAGGCTCCTTGAGCTAACGGGGGCGTGGCCTTGGAGTTGATTGGTTGACAAGGAGGACCGGTGGATGTAATTGGCCGAGCGGCCTACAATTACCGTCCAATTAGACTGCGAGGACTGGCCAGTCACGACGGGCTCGTAATTGACAGATCCCTGCCCCATAGAGACGATACAGTTTTTACAGGCTGACGCGGTAATTGCAGTAGAACTGACAGGCGGACAACTGTAATTGGTGCCGGGTCAAAGCCTCCAGTCGCTTTGTACACCGGATCCTTTCTCCGATCGTTTTGTTCAACAGACGTTGCCTGTTTTTCCTAACCGTTTCTCTATCAAAGCTTGTTTCCGTACTAAGGGGCTGTTTAAAACAACTTGGCCGTTTCGAATTAGTATCGTTGTATTGGCCAAAATACAGTCAATTCCTATAGTAATAATATCTAGAAAAATATTAATCCATACCAGTGATATGTTGGTACCAACATTTTTCAATTCTCGATATCGTTATCGATCAGTTTAAAAATAAATTGCTATTTCAAAACACAAGACTAAAGCGACAAGAAACTGCTCGTCGTTACGGACTATTTCAACATTTACTAGACAAACGATCAAAGCTCCCAATTCATTACGAAAGACTGATTTACATAAATGCGATTAGACGGAGTTGAGCTTTGGGGATCTACTAAATCATCTATTTCATCTCGTATCCAATCCTTACAATCCAAAACCCTTCGAAAACTCCTAAATTCCCTTTACTTTGTCACCAATGAACTTATTCATAAAGACCTTAATGTTCCATATGTTGCTGAGTCAGCCCAAACCAGATTCCTATCCTTTCATAGCAAGCTCCATAACCACTCAAATCCATTAGTTTATCAACTTGCTTCCGACTCCATTCCCAATAATCCTCCGAGGCCTCTGAATATGATGGCCTAGAGAGATCTTCTAATGTAGAATTTTTATTGAAGTGCTACTGATGAGTAGTTCTTTTCAAGTTTTGACATGTTATTGTAATCGTTATTACAAGTAAATGTACTTGAAATATATATTTGTACAGTTGTAAATTTCAATAAATTGATATAAAAAAAATAATAAAATAAAAACATAATCCTAAAATAACACAAAAAGCAAAAAAAAAAAAAAAAAAAAAAATAGATAAAAAAAAAGAAGATAATAATTCAAGAAATAAATCAGTAAAGTGCTACATTTATTATCTGTAACATATAAAATATGATATAAATTATAATTTTAAAAAATAAATAAATAAAACTTGTACTACTAACAACCCAAATCCGTTACTAGTCAACGGTTGTGAAAGGAGGAAATTTGGCCTAAATCACGCTCAACCGCCAGTTTTTTCCCATTTAAGGGTACTCACTTTGTAGAGGCGGGGTGTACCCTATGCTAACTACTTATCGGTCGATTTTTAAACTTCGCTTGGGATTCATATGTCACTTCAGATATGCAAATATTTTTTAATAATTTAATTAAATACGAGTACATATTATTATAAATTTTAAGCTCTATGTAAGGCCGTACCTTTGTAATCTCTCATGTAAAATGGCGCTCACCACCTATAGGTTAATTTTAAAACTTTACTGCTATACATATATTATTACTTTTTTAAATCACATATAAATTGAAAATTAATATATTTTATTATTACTAAACATTCCTGGAACTATAATGATGATTTTTTTTAAAATTTGGTACAGATTGGTTCAGCAGTTTTCGTGATTAGTGATCACAAACGAAAAATGATTTTTACTTTTATATATTAATATAGATTCCACCTAGAACCTATAACATATAGAAACTAATTAATGTCTACATTTTTCTTTACTATACAATAATAGTAGTTATAAAGCTTTTCAAGAGATCTAGTTATTGCGCATATTCCACGAACTAATTTCAGAAATACTTTAAAAAACCACTAATTTTTAATAGTGGGGGCTATAATGTGGTTAGTAATAAACATTAACTTTTTCCAGGATAATTTAATATTTAATTAGTTGTTTACTGGATTGGATTATAGCCGGGATAAAACGGACTAATAAACCTCCAGTAGAGAGTGGTGGTTATTAAAACAATGAAATAACACCACTTTTCTATTAATAGTAATTTATGCTGAAACTGAGGCCATTAAAGCCTTTTATGATTCAGACAAATATAAAACGTTTAAAAGATAATTAAACAACAAACTAAATAAATTTCCCATCAATCGATCCATATTTCATCCATTCGATTTCAAACTTCATGGAACAATTCAAGTTATTGGCGGAAGAAGGTGTTAATTCGAAAATCTGAACCTGACATTTGTTTCAGTTTCTGATAAAACACTTTTACGATACGTTTCGTTTTCTGTTCCTGAATATTTTTTTTTTATTCTCAAAAAAATGGTAAAGCGTAAATCCCTTTCGTACATATTTTCTATAGTTACATTAAGTATATTATTATTAACCTCTAACCTCTGTATGAGGAGGTAACTTTCCAAAGGTGTTTTGTCACAGTAATCCCACTTCTCAGCAATAACAAAAAACGTATATTATGAGATGTAATTACCCTTCAGAAACAAAAAATTCCTAATTAAACTTATAGCATCTAAAAAAACACATAACAACAAGGATCAAAAATATGCTTTACTCTTAAAATTAGCATTTTTAGTTTTAAATATGGACAAAACACGATTTGAAGGTACGCAGTGGACTAAACACGGTTTGATGAAATAATAAAGGGACAAACCACTGTTTGAAGTGGCTATGTTTTATTTTACAGAAGTCAATGCTTGCTCAAAAGTATACAAAATAAAAATTATAATTACATAATAGATGATGTATTTTAACGGCACTCAAGATTTTCCAAGAATATTTTCATTTTCTTAAGAGTCACTTGTTTTTAAATGTGCTGTTCACATCTTTCATTTTCTAAACAGTCACAAATTTCATCCTCTTCCACAACATTTTCAACACTTGGAGAGTCAAAAAGTACAACCTTGTAACAGTTTGAATGGTTTGAACTAAAAACTATGGACAAAACACTTTTTGCTTAAAACCCTGATTTTGTTTACTAATTTAGGATGGGACAAAACTTGTTTTTATGACCAATACTCATCACATATTGTAGGGTTCTGAAAAACAAATCTAGTGATACCTAAAACTCAAAAAAACATTTTTTGTGACAAAGATTTTTTGAATGTCCTCATTTATCGAAGTCAGTCAGAAATCGCCTCAATAAATCGAACCTCGATATATCAAAATCCTCGATAATTCAAAGTTTTCTCGTTCCCCTTGAGGTTCGATATATCCACTGTATATTGATTTTTTTAGATCTGATTGCTGGTGAATGTTTGAAGGTGAACATTTAAAACTAGCCATCGCATAAGTCACTAAGAAATCTTCGCTTCAAAAATTAAATAAAAAACTTTTGTATTCTGAATCCACTTTTTAACTGTTCGGACGCCAATTACAAAACCTTTTACCGCTGGAGACAAGGTAGGAGCTGATTGAAGTCTGTCCTGAGGCGACATAGCTTCGAGACCAATTAGTAGTTCCGCTGGCACAGTTGAGACAATACTTAAACTAGCAATTACCGTGGCCCCGCCCATTAGAGACAGTCGACCAATCAGATCGATTCCCTCCCCCTAATGAGTTGCCCTCTAATTATCATTTAATACAAATTCTCAAATGACTAATACCTAACCCTCTGGAGGTAAAACTGATAATTAAATTATAATAAAGAGGGCAGTGAGTTTTAGCTTTGTTGGGGAGCTGTAATGAGGCGCTCTGGGACTTAATTGGGAAGATGGTTCACTAACAACCGATTCTTTTCAACCAGTATCCACTTTCCTCCTTTATTTCCACCGTCCGGGTTTATTATTATGCCCTCCCCTAGCCCAACCCTATCTCTGTAAAAAAAAAGAAAAAAAGAAACTTTAAAAATGCTATTTATACTAACTATACTTGAAAAAGGAAATAAATAGATGTTGAGTTAAACGCTTTATTAAATTTATCATTTTGTCTAGAATCACAGTTATCGTATATCATACGCAATGTGTACTATGGAACTAAAAATTTACTGTTGGGTTGTCCGGAAAACAATGAAGGTATTCTTGTTTTTTTTTAATTACTGTTAATTAGAATTAACTGTTTATTTTTAATACATTGTTTTTTTATAAGAAGAAGATGGTCTGGTATGATGTCAGGAAAAAACAAGTCCAAGCTAAAAAAAAACTTTAAGTGGAGTGCCGACGTTTCGACCTGCCTTGCAGATCTTCTCCAGGGCATTAACAAAAAGCTAAATATGGCCAAATGATAAAAAAAATTGACACAATCTAAATTACAAAATTATAGAAATGGTACCGTCGGGAATAATTAACACATCCAAGTTTTTTAGCTTCATAGTAATTACAGTTTTGTCCATATACACCGCTTTTTTTTTGTTTTTTGGAAAGGGCCTCTTTTGTATTCAGGTGAATATTTTTAAGTCGGTGTCTGAATCTGTCCTTGCAGTCCGATCAATGATTCCAAGTTTCTTAAGTTTTTGTTTTATTTATTCATTCAGTTGTTAGCATAACCTCTCTGGCTTTTCATGTTGTATGTTGGCTTTAACTCAACGATTTTTACCGATTTTCAAGTGTATGATTTGATGCGGAAATTTTTTTATAACATTGATATTTAAAATAAATTGAAATATATATATATATATTCAGTTCTTCTCATAAATATCGCATAATTTTTTTTTTAATTCTGAAAAGACTAAACTGAGATGAAAATTTAAAGACTGAGAGCTATTTAATCTATCACATGAGTCTTGGAATTATAAAGGAATTTGGCATTAAAATATTTTCATTGTTGGCTGACTCTTCAACCAGACCACAATCATCCTGAAGAAGACCTGCAAGGTAGGTCGAAACGTCTCCACTCGAAATTTAAAGTTTTTTTTATTAAAACATTTGGATGTGTTAATTATATTTGACAGCATCCCACCATTTATCTACTATTAAATTACAAAAGGATATGCAAAAAGGTAATTACACAATTAAGTGCTGTATACCATATAACCCAATAATCTTCGAATAATTGACTATTTCCATCCAATGAACTTCCTCTAAAATAATAATAGAGACCCAAATCCATAAATACATAACTTCATCCTACCAAATTCATTTTGAACCAAAAGTCAATTATTAGCTTTATTTTAAGTTCTATTTTATGGAGCTGATTGTACATATTAAAAGTAGTATTTTCCTACGTTTCCAATCAATGATTCCAGTATAATCCAAAAATTACTAACTGAGTGTTGATGACCTAGACGTTTTACGCTCAAGAACTCTAATGAACAACAACAACAAAGCAAATGTGTAAAGAAACTTGTAGATTAAGCAATTTACAAGCAACAAAAATAAATTGAAATCTTAAACAAAGGATCAAGATTTAAATGTAGGTTATTGAGAAAGCTTGAGTTATGCATAATGGTATAGATGGGTCAATACAATTAGGATTGATGAATTAATTGCCACTCCTATTGGAATTATTTTGTTAGAAAACAATTTCCAATGTTAAACATTCATTTTTAGTTCTGAGAATATTTAAGAGGTATCTGTTAGATCTCCTCAGAACTGAAGATGGATGTTTATCATTCGAAACTAGTATTGTAATAAAATAATTCCAATAGAAGTGGAAATTAATTCATCAAATTGTATTGAGGAAGCATTGCGGTAAGGTTGGATTAGTAAATGTTTTGAATTTCACAAGATGAACTAATTTCTTCGGTGTTCCCTTCTCAATCATGATATCATACGATTCCATTTATTCAAAACCCTTTTCTGTTTATAGGGATACATATACGTGATCCTGTTTTTAAGGACACTATTTTACAGATCTGCCAGGATCTGACGTTTTTTCGAGGCCGAAGGACATCCTTGGCTACTCTCTCCATCCACAATTAGAATTAGCTTTTTCGTCCTTAAGGATTGCTGTTTTAACGGTTTTTTAAGTTATCCGAAGGATAACTTCCACCATTGTTGTCCTCCAGGATACTGTTTTAAAATATTTAACGGTTTTAAGATGGCAGACCTTAAAAGGACACTTTTTTAAAAATTAAAGTTTTTAAGCTTTTTCGTCCTTAAGGATTGCTGTTTAACGGTTTTTAAGTTATGTTATAAGGACACTGTTTCACAGATCTGCCAGGATCTGACAATTTTTTGAAGCCGAAGAACATCCTTGGCCACTCTCTCCATCCACAATGAGAATTAGCTTTTTCGTCCTTAAGGATTGCTGTTTTAACGGTTTTTAAGTTATGTTATAAGGACACTGTTTTACAGATCTGCCAGGATCTGACGATTTTTTGAAGCCGAAGGACATCCCTGGCCACTCTCTCCATCCACAATGAGAATTAGCTTTCTCGTCCTTAAGGATTGCTGTTTTAACGGTTTTTTAAGTTTTCCGAAGGATAACTTCCTCCATTGTTGTCCTCCAGGATACTGCTTTTAAATATTTAACGGTTTTAAGACGGCGGTTATTTGATAATTTTGTTTGTATATTTTATCTTCCTTAATTTTCTACACCATCTATGTTAGGAATTGATGACCGGAAATCACATCTTAAATTTTGAACATATCAAAGAGATCAGATAGATAAAAACTGGTTTTATTGAATTGATATCAGTATCACTCACTCAAGGGCAATAACTATTATAAAATATAAAGAGTTCATTCATACAATATATTCAATAAATATAAATAAATATAAATTAATAGACTAAACATGCAAAAAATAAAATAAAGATATAATAATCAAAGAGGATTTATAGTCGAGAGAGATGAGGTGAAGGTCTGAGTCTGAGTGAGTCCCATGTAGAATGTCGTGGTTCGAATCCCAACTGGGCGAGTTAAAATTTATATCGCGGTGAACCCATGAAATGAGTTATGATCTTTCCCATTTAGGCTAGAATGGGAGGTAACCTGTAGAATAATCCGTACTTCCTACCCTACTTGTAGTACATGAAGACGTTAATCCCGAACAAATAAACAATTTTTTTTTTGTTTTCCATTTATTGATATTTACAATTGTACAAAAACATATACAACAAGTAAATTTGTTGATAGTTAATACAATGGCATGTAAATAACTTGTGAAGAACTACTCACTAGTAGCACTTCAATAAAATCTAGACTAAAAGGTCTCTAGGCCATCTTCTTTTCAGACGTCTCGGAGGATTATCGGGAATGGAGTGAAAAGCAAGTTGGGAGACTAGTGGATTGGAGTGGTTATGGAGCTTACTATGGAAGGATAGGTATCTGGTCTGGGCTAAATCAGCAACATAAGGAACATTAAGGTCTTTATGGATACGTTTATTGGTGACAAATTAAGGAGCATTGAGGATTTTACGAAGGATTTTGGATAGTAAGGATTGAATACGAGATGAATTGGATGGTTTAGTGGAGCCCCAAAGCTCAACTCCGTACGTCCAAATAGGTCGAATCACAGACATGTATATGAGTCTTTTGCAATTAATTGGGAGCTTTCAACGTTTGTCTAGTAAATGTTGAAATAGTCTGAAACGACAGGCAGTTTCTTGTCGTTTTAGTCTTGTATATGGATTCCAAGTAAGACGTTTGTCCATGTGGAGTCCTAGGTAGCGGGTCTGTTCAACAGGAATTAGTGGAAATAAACAAATAAAAATTAAATCAAAACCATATTATACATATAATATATTCAAGTCTGGGGAATCCCTAACCAGTTTTTCCACTAATGGGAGATAAACGTAATTTAGTGATATTCCAGCGCATCTCAAAATATATTGAAGACTAAATGAAAGAGATACAGAGGTTAAGGGGCTGAGCGCTATATTCATTTGTTTCATTAGAAGCAAAGATACTGCTGCTTCAAGCACTTCATGGTAAATCATTATTCTAAATATTCTGACCAATTCTCCAAACATATTTTCCTTTGATGTCAGTGATTTATACCATTTTTCTGTTAGCTAAATTGAATAATATAATATAAAGTATCATCATTATTCGCGATATTGTTATCTAAAGGTTTCCCATTATTAAATTATATCCAAGCCAGCATGGAAAATGATAATGAGGCAGGGCGGGCTAACAACCAGATCGAGCCACTAGGCTACCAGGAATTGGCTCACGTGGTTTTAATGACCTATTACAGGAAGGGCAGTGTAATGAACGAAACGAAATATCTTCCTGATTAATCTAAATGAGTGCTGAGCTATTGTGATTCGTTAGGGCCAGGAGGGGGGGAGGGGAGGCTGCCTGTGATTGGCAATTGCTCCGAGGTGGGCGTGGCCAGGAGAAAAAACCAATTTGGCTGAGAGACTGTAGGAGGCAGTGAGCCGTCAATCCAACCCTGCCAATTGGATCCTTAATGGGAATTAGTGATTCCACGCGTCTTCATTGTCTCCTCGCTGTCATACCCAGCAGTGGTGGGGTCCTTTCCAAACTGATCTCACTTGTCAAGAGGAGTAATTGAAAAAAAAAAAATCTTATAAAAGCTACAAACTTTTTTAATTATAACAAATAAATCTTTTTTATTCGTTTATTCACAGAAATTTACCACTGTATTAAAAAAAAAATATACGGTATACAATGAAAAATAATGACATGATAAAAACTTATAGAGGGACTATCCATTTGTATTAATTACTGCCCATTAAGTACTCTAATTAAATATCTACAATAGTAGAACATTCCGAAGCCATCTTTTTATCAGAAGCTTCGTAAGATTGCCAGGAATAGAATGGGAAGTTAAGAAACAAGTGGATTTAGATGATTATTAACTTTATTATGAAAGGAAAGTTATCTGGTTCGTACGAAATCAGCGACATATGGGATATTAAGGTCATGGTTTGGTGGATTCCCATAACTCTACACAGTCCAAATAGATCATTGACCGATAGATAACAAGCTGGCGTTATCATAGGTTGTGAGGATAGTTAGGGTGAGTTTGGATATCAGCTGTTTGTAAAGAATAAAGAATGGTACCAAGGATACTCTGCCTTGAGAAAAACCAGCAGTCTGAGGAATGTTGGATGTGTACGTAGAATTATAGTTTACTATCATACGCCGCACAGTGGGGCAAAAACGCAAACAAGTGTTTAAAATTCAATAACTCTTGAAAAAATATATCGATAAACTTGAAATTTCACATACTCCTTAGTCCAGTAAAGAGGTCTAATAGTCTCATCCCTCATACCTATTGGATAGCATAATAACACACAAAAAAAATTAATTTGAGAAAATGTATCAGTTTAAAATAAATCATTTTCGTTGTTGATATGTTTTTCTCAAAACCAAGTGGGCTTCTATTAGTAGTTCTTCACGTAGAATTCGATGAGGCAACTAGAAATTAGTTAGGCCTTTGTATTTAGCCAGTATATGATAATTTATTTTCCAAACAGGATAAGACACGCTTATTTATTTATTTTTTTTTCATTATTCTGAGTTTGTTAGTAAAACTTTACTTTTCTACTAATTTTCTATTACTACTCGAGAAAATTTTGGACCGTTATTTTGCACATTAATTATATTGATTATTCTGGGAATCATCAGCAACGATAATCCAAGACTAGTAGTACCCACCTACATAAAATGTTAAAAAGTAATTCTCTTTTAAATTTCAGTTATTCTAATAACCAGTAAATAATTAAATTATTTTTTAATTATTTTTTAAGATGTGGTACTAATAAAAAATACTAAATCGCTTTCATTACTTTGCTTTTTGACATTACTACTTTTATTAAAAAATATATCAAAAGTGTTTTTTCAATATCCACCCCTCTCTTATTATTATTGTTTTGTTTTTTTCGAGAATTTATGGTAGAAATATGTATACATCAAATGTCGGTAGGTTAACCATATTAACCATGTTCAATGATTAACGAGCTGTTGTACTAAGGAAGCAGTTTCCCCTTCCAAAAATAAAGTATGTTTTTGTTTACATAGCTCTAGAAAATATTTAAATTTGGTTTGAAAAAGACACAAAGAGGAACAATATCTATAAAATGAATAATTAATCATAATGTTAATTATTCATTATTTGACTTTTATTGCTAATTGCTTCAAAATTTACAAAGAGAAAATATGGCCGTTCATCAGTATCACATAAGGAAATAAATGACCAGTAATTGTGATAATTATCATTGGAAATAAGCTGCATTGTTAGTCTAGAATACTGTAGGACCTCCACTCTCCTGAATACTGAGAGTTGTAAAATATAAGTTAGCGAGCTCTGGGAGTGAAGGTCGCAAGTGGACGCAGCTAATCATTGTATAGTATGTTTTTATACACCTCTAAGAAGGGTTTAGCGTTGGAACTGAAGAGGAACAAAGAGGAACAAAAACTGTACGATGTATAATAATCGGAAAATCAAAAAGTCAAAATATGGCTTTAGTTAATTTTCAAAATTATCTCGGTTTGTACTCCTCCAAGTTCAAAACAATAGAAAACAATATGTTAATACCAAAATTGAAATAAAATAATGACGATTAATAATGAAAATTTATTAAAAATATATTTCCTTTTTTTCACCATTTTTTACTCTGAAGAGTCCCCATTGTTAAGTAATCAACAAAACTCTCTGAAACTCAAGCTCTATTAGCCTTAAGGTATAGTACCAGGTATGCAAGTTTAAAATGTCGTTTATTTCTTAAAATATATACACAGTAATTTAAAAAAAAAGTATAATATATTTTATTCAAAGTACTAACCCTCGCTTTCTACACATTTTGTCCATCTCTCGGGCAATATATGGATACCATTCCAAAAGAATGCTTCATCTTTATTTGAAATCCATTCATCGAGCCATTTTCGTACGTTTTCGAAATTGTTGAAGTGTTGCTCTGCCAATGAGTGTCCCATCAATGAGAAGAGGTGATAATCAGAAGGCGCCAGGTCAGGTGAATACGGCGGGGTGGGGTAGGAGTTCCCAACCAAGCGAAGAAATCGTTTCCTTAGTCAATCTGGCTGAATGTGCAGGAGCGTTATCATGCTGAAGAATGACTTTTGCGTGCCTGTGAGCCCATTCTGGGCGTTTTTCGATCAATGCGTGACTCAAATTGATCATTTGTTGTCGGTAGCGCTCGGTATTGACTGTTTCGCCGGGTTTGAGAAGCTCGTAGTAGACTACTCCCTTCTGATCCCACCACACACAGCATTGTCTTCTTCCCAAAACGATCCGGTCTTGCACTCGATGTGGATGGTTGTCCTGGCGTTACCCATGATTTTTTTCGTTTGGGATTCTGAAAATAAATCCATTTTTCATCGCCAGTTACAACTCGATGCAAAAAACCCTTTCTTTCGTGGCGTAAAAGCAGCATTTCGCACACAGTTTTTCGTTTTTCCATCTGTCGTGGAACCCATTTTCCAACCTTTTGAATCTTTCCCATAGCTCTCAGGCTATCGGAAATGGCTTGCCTAGTGACATTCAACTGTTTTGCCATCATTTGTTGGGTTTGGGTATTGTCTTCGTCTAATAAAGATTGCAATTCGAAGTCCTCAAACTTTTTTGGTCGATTTTCTCGTTTTTGATCAGTAACATCAAAATCACCACGTTTGAAACTTTGAAACCAACGTTCACATGTCCTGACGGTTGGAGAAACATCGCCATAAGTCTCAACAAGTATTCGATGACATTCAGATGCCTTTTTCTTTTGATTAAATAAGAAAATTATGACATGCCGCAAATGCTCTTTATTTGGCTTAAAATTAGACATTTTTAACACCAAAGAAAGGTATGATACGTCCACGTAAACGACTTAAAAACAACTGACTTTTGTAAACAAATGACTAACAAACAAAATAGCGTTTAGAGATAAGCAAAGCCTTCAATAGGCTAAGAGCGCATTCTATTGGAATTAAAACGACATTTTAAACTTGCATACATATTAAACTGGTAAACATATATACCTTTATACCTTTTTTGTCAACAACAAAAAAAAACTTTAAAAAAATGTATTTTAAGCAGTTTTTTGCCCATTTGGCCCACTGTGCGCCGTCGCGGCTTCGCCCCCTCTAATAAATAAAAAACATTTTATAAGATTATTTTAACTAATAATTGAATTTTATTTGTTTATCGATAAATATTTCAATAAAAAATTTAAGTATGGAATTTAGCATTATATCTTCAATGATATTATTATGATTTAATTAATTACTTAGCACTAATTTTCAACCTGATTAAAATTGCATTGATTAGGTGTTTAAATAGTACGTAAAAAAAATTTGGCAGAAATAATTTTATCGATCCATCTATTTGGATTTTAATTTCTAACAATACAATTATATGATAGTTTGGCAAACCTTCTTAGAACTATGCAGATGTTGCAGTTGAAATTTGGTACAGTTGGGTTTAAGAGTTTTACAATTACAAACTCTGTTGCAGATTGGCCAGACATCGGTCGATTTTTGAAGTGCAATGGGATCCACATGTCGCTTCATATATTTATAGCTTTTTGTAATAGCGATTTAATTGAAAATAACTTAATTTTATCATAAATTTCTAGCTCTGTATAACACCGTACCTTTGTAACCGCAATGGTGTTCGCCAACTATCGGTCGATTATCTAACTTCACTGCGCACCACATATTTGTCGCTTTTTTATGGCAATATCATTGAAAATCTTTAAATTGTATTATTGCTAAATAATAGTAAATTGCTGTTCAGTAGTTTTCGCGGTGATCACAAACGAAAAACGGCTTGTTCTTTTATGTAATAGTGTAGGTAACGATTTTTAATACTCTATTAGACAGATAGGAACGGAGGATGAAGAAATATGTAGAAGAAATGAATTGGCGAAGTTTATAAACAGATAAATCTAAAAAAAAAAGATTTTTATTAAATATTTTTCTCTGTTTTATTTCGATAACATATTATGTTAAAAAGTAATGCCTTTGTTTAGAGAGTGGTTTTAGAAGCCAGAAGAGGCACATAGCGGCACCCTTGAAGAACAAGAGGAGGCAAAAGTAGGCAAATGAGTCGACTAAGCAGCGACCGTTAGGGACTAGTCATCTAAGAACCCCCTTCCGGAGGTTATAATTATATTTGTACAGCTCTGGGGGAATTGGGCGAATCCGCTCGTCATCTTGCCCCGCAGCTCCTCCGGGATCTTAGCGATAATTTATTCGGGCATATGTTTGGCTCCATTATCTAACTCAACGGGGCAGCTTATGATGTAAGCAGTTCTTAGTCTTGGCGTACAATTGCCGGGGAGATCATTGGCCCTTGTTGTACTCCTTAAATAAGTCATTATAAACAGCTATAATGAGAAGCGTTCGAATGGAATCTTTGATTGAGTCGAAAATAATCGTTCACATTCTATAATACTGTAGTTACAAAACAATAAAATCATCTTTAATATAATGAAATGAAATGGAAAAAATAATCTTTATTCTGGGACGTATTGTCTCCTAAGAATAACAAAAGTGAATCATAAGATAGTACAATGGTCTGGCTTGCAAATTTTCATACAAAGGTATTTATATATGAGAAACATGAGACATGCAAATACAGTTAATTGTAAATAATTGTCTAAAGAACTTAAGTAGATATGATAACATAAGAAGGAGAAATGAAATAAACTAAAAAAAATAACCATGAGAAAATAAGAAAAGATATATACAGAAAATGAACTATGTCTATATGTACATTGAATGAAGAAAATATTTACAGATACCACGATATATATTTATATAGACTGCACACATTTACTTATATATCCAAACACACAACTATACACGTATGAATTGTCAAGTTAATAGATAATATTTCATTATATAGGAAAAACATTTAAAGTGAAAAGAAATTCGAATTTTTATAAAAAAATGATTATGCACCATTATGGAACAAACAATGGATTCTTATTAAGTAAAATAAAATTTATCAACCAATTCCCCAGTATCAGATTTATTCGATTTGACCAAATTTAATGTTAATTATTCTTCATATTGGCTGGCATATGACTGGGATGAGAGGAGCTATTGGAAAAGGAGTGTTTTAAATGAGCTTAAGGAAGGGGCGTGTCTTATTCCTGGAGGGAGAGTGTTCCAGAGGGTAGCGGATCGGGCTAGAAAGGAATGCTGGTATGAAGTTGTTCGATGGAAAGGCAAGTATAGGTCAGAGGAACGTGATCTTGTTGTGAATCGGGAGTAGAAGGAAGACTTAAATTTTAAATGATTACAGATGTAGGATGGGCGATGGTTATAAATGACTTGATAAAGGAATGAACCCAGGAAGTATAATTTACGGGTGGATGGGTAGAGCCACTTCAGGGCAGTGTACAGGTTTGAACATGGGAACACCTCGCGGCGATATAAGATAATATAATATGTTATATTAGGAAAATAAGACTATAGTTCTATGGGTACATACAAAGAATGAGTACAAGAAGATTAACAAAAACAATTGTACAACAAACGGCAATCTCAATAGATTTCAAAAGATACATGAAGATTTAAAAGAAATTGGGTTAAATAAAGATGAAATTGAAGACAGAACAAACTATAGAAACAAAATTAAAGATTGGGAAGGCAAAGACAAAACAGCTTCAAAAAGACAGGGGAGAAAATGAACGGCAGAAGAGAGGAAAAAGAAAAGTTAACAGATGAACGAGTATTGGAGAAAGCGTAAAACCAACTTGTTGGCTTAAAACTACTAGGCCTGTAACGAAAATTATAATTAGATGTTATTTGTCACAGCAAGAATAACAAAAACATTTTCAACTCGTCACTCCCGAAGAGAAGAAATAACGTTAACCAGGTTGAGAATTGGTCAGAAATGACCCATGGATATTTAATATGTGTGCTTGGGTTCAGTACTTCGGTTACTGGGCCAACGTTTGTGAAAGGAGGAGATTTTTTTCCAGAATTCACGCTCGACCGCCAGGTCTTTTCCCTAATTAAAGGTACCCAATTTATTTTGAGACTGGGGGTGTCCCAGGAGCATTTCCCGATCGCGAATTCGATCCACGGCCGAACTTGAACTCGCGCCCGGGATCATGGTATATTTAAATAATTATAAATTTGATATCAGATAGTGATTTAATAAAATAATCCATACTCTCCCTGACTGAGAAAAATATAGATCATGTATATGTTTATTTATAGTCTACTGATTTTCCCGATTTACATTTTCGAATTGAAAGTATCAAATTATTTAAATTAAATTAGCAATCAAAGATTATTCGAAATAAACAAAGTTGAGAGAAAAAAAGGATTCCAAACGTGATTTTTTTTATTAAAACCAATACAGCTCCTATAGGACCTAACGACAAACCCTGTAACCTGCCTCAAAGGATGGCTTTATGGATCTATTCACACATTATGAACAATAAGAAATAAATGAAAAGAAGAAAAAAAAATAAAAATAAATAAAGAACCTCATAATACATAATATAATAAATAAAATGAAAACTTTGTACGGGATGGAGACCTTAAGCTTACCCAACTTGGAAAGACTGCTAAGGTATAGAAAGGAGGATATAAAGGCTGATGTTCTATGGGCACATGAGGAGGATGAAGGAGGAAAGATTAAACAAGAGGATCTTTGACAGGATTTTTAGCTACAAAAGTATGGGAGGATATACGAAGCAAATGAGAGAGGAAGTAAAGAAACTTAAAATTTCGGATGCAGACTGTCTGGATAGAGACACTTATAGGAAGACATTGAAAAATCTCACCTGTATTAGGGGAGGAAAAAAGAGGAGTACTAAGTGGCCCGAAGAAAGAAAAGAGATGCATTCGAGGATTATGAAATTGCGATGGGAAGAAAGGAAGTCAAGATCCCGTAAACAGCTTAAACAAAGATATTCGTGTGGTCCTCAGTGGCCGTTACGTGTAAAAAATGAAAACAAATAAAGGACCTTAAACTATATGTAGTGACAAAAAAACTATTAAAAAAATTAAATTTAAATATAAAAACAATAATGTAAAATAATTAAGAAAATTATTGGTCCATTAAAGACTGAAGATGGCTACAGACTCCGACATAACAAAACCATAGGGAAGCTTTTAAACATCGAAGCGGACATCAGGAAACGCAGACTGAAATTCTGCGGGCACATATGCAGACTACACGAACACAGACTAACCCATCAGCACCTGAATGCAACAATACACCTCAGAATAATTAATAAATTAATTAATAAAGACCAGGAAAATGCAAAAAAAAACCCAGAAGACAGAAATGCATACGGACGAAAAGTGAACGCGTTGGAAGTACAAGAAGAGAACAGAATCAAGAAGACTGGAAGAACTTGGTCGGAAGATAGGAAAAAAGAACATGGAGGAAAAATGAAGATCATTTGGGTGCGTCGTAAGGAGAGAACCACAAGAGCCACAAGAGCTTCACGTGATCTATTTAAGGTCATAATCGTGCCTAACAATAATAATAAAAACAATAATAATAGTAAAAATAAAAATAGGGTTAAATTAAAAGTTAAAATACAATCATGTATTATTTATACACTCATTGATACCCCAACAAGACCGGTACCAGCACTTATAGAGTAGGGTTGGGCGATAGTCGATAGTTGCTATCGATATATCGATAGGTCATGCCTATCGATAGTGTCGACTATCGATAGATCTTTTTTACCCTCAAGTTTTGAAACTCTTGGAATTAGGCTGATCTGTTTCTGTCCAGTGTCGAGTTCTTTTGAAATTGAATTCGGAATTCCTAGAGCTCATGGGTTCTCTCAAACATTAAGCCAAGAAAGCAGAACTGCTAGTTTTTCTTTCGGGAAACATGTGGCTCAAGGAGCACGCTTGACACTTAAAATTAACTATTTCGTTACTTTTTTTTTCTGAAGATTTGATTTCTTCATTATTATTATAACCATGTAAATTGTAAAAACTTTTTTAAAATTCAAATTAGTTTCTTCTCTCATCTTTATGATATAATGTTATAATTTATAATCCTGCAAATTTCAAATAGTAAGTAGTAATGAAACTAGTTGATATTCTTTGGAAAAAAAGGAAGCAATTATCGAAAAACTATCGATAGCAATCCAACCCTATTATAGAGTATCTAAGCCAGGTCACAAGAGTTCCTAGCGCTTCTCTTTCAGCTGCGTCCTTGGTGTAAAATGTGAAGGCTAAGTGAAAGCACTATAGTACAGTCACTCAGGACATGAGTCGATAAGTTGGCCTTTGCCAGGACTCCATATACATCTTTATAATAGGTCAGTGCCTCTTTAACTTTATAATATTAACAAAAACACTTTAAAATTTTATAATTTTGAAACATTCGTATGAAGTTTTTATATCTTTAAAT
Source organism: Euschistus heros (assembly GCA_003667255.2). Lineage (NCBI taxonomy): Eukaryota > Metazoa > Arthropoda > Insecta > Hemiptera > Pentatomidae > Euschistus > Euschistus heros. Next base: position 78,425 of record RCWM02000864.1, on the reverse strand, counting down.
CTTGTTCAAACAAATGCACTAATTTAATCTCGGTATATAAAAGAGATCCTCCCCTAAAGGAAGACCCGGAGTATTCATCATTCCTTTATCATTGGTCATCCTGCACGGGCCGGGAGAGGGGAGGGACGAAGATAATAAAACATGGAAATAAGGGAAGAAGAAGGAGGATTGGCACTGTGTATATAAATGTCAGTTGAGGTCTGGAGGGTTCGGTAATTGCGTTGTCTCCCTAATGATCCGCCCTGCTCGGTTTAACTCAAAAGAGTTTATTCTCGCCGCGGAGGGAAAAAAAAAAAGGAGAAGATCTTCCCCCATTCTGCCCCCCCCCCTCCCCCGGAGCATTAAGGCACAATGGCCGTTGTTGAGGGAGCTCCGGCTAGCGGGTCATTGTCAACTCTCTGCGGCGGCACCAAACAATTAGTGGATACAAAGAACACTTTATATACAAGAGTATAACTCCTATTTCTTTTTATTTTCTTTGTTACTTTTTTTTTTTTTTTTTTAAACCAAGGGTTGCAAAACAAACAAAACATTTTGATGACTTAATAAACAAATTGCGCAGTTCCTCTCTCCCCGAATAAGTGGTTTTTCCTTCCCCTCCCGCCAACCACCGCACTCCTCACCCCTTAATCTGTTGAAGCCGCGGTGCGAATTAAAGTGAACAACTTTGTGGGGCCTAATAGCCCGCAGTAGAATCTTGTAAATTACTTGTTACTTGTAACACTAACAATACGAGCCCCACTTTGGTATCTCAGCTGAAGGTGTAATCTAAATCTTATTTTGTCATAGATATGTTTATTGGCATAGAATCTATACATGTGAGGTTGATAAAAGTAGGCTGGAGTGAATATCAGATTTTATTAATCTAAAAGAATTACAAGAATTAATCATTAAAACATACCAACAATAACAAAGTATATACCTAAAAGAAAAATTAAATTTCAAGACAGACTACTTCAACATTTACTAGACAAACGATTAAAACTCCCAATTCATTACAAAAGACTTATTTACATGACTGTTATTAGACCTATTCGGACGTAGGGAGTTGAGCTTTGGGGCTCTACTAAACCATCCAATTCATCTCGTATCCAATCTTTACAATCCAAAATCCTTCGAAAAATCCTAAATGCCCCTTACTTTGTCACCAATAAATTTATCCATAAAGACCTTAATGTTCCATATGTTGCTGCGTTAGCCCAAACCAGATAAAAAACCTTATATCGTTGATATTTTTTTGTTTTTTAGAAATAAAAAACTTTAATTAATCAATTATTACGATCTACAACAAATATGTGCAATAAGTAATATGAATGATTCTACGATCACATTCACACATCATGTTCAGTGATAAATAAATAAAAAAAGGAGAATATAAAAAAGGTGACAGAAAAGAACAATGCGATACATAAATAATATAAATTATATAGTATATGAAAATAAAATAAAATTAAAGTACATTTAGAGTTTAAAAAAACAAACATACTTAATATACAATATACACTCATCCAAGGAATCCTACAACTGGACCTGTCCCAACACTTATGGAGGGACAAGTGAAGTCAAAGAAATACCAGCTCGTAACATTAAATTAATATATAAAATAATTAAAATATACATCCATACAGATGTCATGAAAATATAAGTATTAAAAATGTTTATGTTTATCTTTCATATATTAATGTGGTTGCAAAATAAAGAAAAAAAAATCATGAGCTGTTCATGAAAGAGATTAATAAGATCAACTTACTGGAATAGGAATGACAAAGCGAAGTACCTGAATTGTGTAAACATTAATTTAAGTTTGATGATTACAGACTACTTCAACATTTACTAGACAAACGTTCAAAGCTCCCAATTAATTACAAAAGACTCATATACATAACAGTGATTAGACCTATTTGGACGTACGGAGTTGAGCTGTGGGGCTCCACTAAACCATCCAATTCATCTGGTAACCAATCCTTCGAAAAATCCTCAATGCTCCTTACTTTTTTACCAATAAACTTATCCATAAAGATTTTGATGTTCCATATGTTGCTGATTTAGCCCACACCAGATAAATATCCTTTCATAGTAAGCTCCATAACCACTCAAATCCGTTAGTTTCTCAACTTGCTTCCCACTCCATTCCTGATGATCCTCCGAGGCGTCTGAAACGAAGTTGGCCAAGAGACCTTCGTGTGTAGAATTTTTAATAAAGTGCTACTGATGAGTAGCTCTTTTCAAGTTTTAACATGTTATTATAATCGTTGTCATTACATTTACTTGATTTATATATTTTGTACATTTGTAAATTTCAATGAATGTACATTAAAAAAAAAAAAGTTTGATGATAACTTTTAATTTTTATGTTGTACAATTTTAAGTGTTGGGACGTGATTAGTAAGTGGATAAACTGTCTTAGAAACATCATGAAAAAGCCCGCTTTAGATTCCGAGATGTATTCCTACGGCTTTCTTATGTAAATGTACTCGGAGTACTCCGAGAACCCCCGAAAGAGGCAGGAAGAGAGAGTGTAAGATGGTCCGGTGTTCAGTAACGATTATGTCAAAGGGTGCTATGTGCTGAGTAACTGGTCGGAAGGGGGAGCGAAACATTTGCATCCTGCTAACAGGATCAGTGCAGCGCCATTAGAAGAAGATGATGGACGAGCTGCGAGATGAAGTCGATGAGGGTCCTCTGGTAGCATCTATCATCGCACCAGCGGAACCAAACGCTTTTTATTGAATCTTTACGCTTCAGCTTCGATGGCTAAGTGCGTCATCCTTCGGGATCATTTAGCTCTTCTTTATTTTTTTCATGATAGTCATTAAAAGCCAGTCAGATGAAACTGAACCTAATCGTCTGCAAATAAATTTCAAGCCTTAATTCCATTAATATTCTAATGTCGATAAACTATTAATTCTAATAAAATTTTATTTTTCATGCTCTTACAACTTCAGCAATATCTGATTTTGTAGTCTAGGTTAAGTCACTGAAGTATCTCGAGTAAGAACGAGGAAAGTTTGGTAAATTCAACTTGATTTTGTTGTGATAATAGAGACCTCACAACTGAAAAAAAAAATGGATACATGGTATCATTCTGACAAAACATTTAATATAAATTTATTGAAATTTACAACTGTACAAATATATACATCGAGTAAATGTGTTGATAACGATTACAATAACATGTCAAAACTTGAAAAGAACTACTCACCAGTAGCACTTTAATAAAAATTCTTCACTAGAAAATCACTAGGCCATCTTCTTTTCAGACGCCTCGGAGGATTATGGGGAATGGAGTGGGAAGCAAGTTGAGAAACTAGTGGATTTGAGTGGTTATGGAGGTCACAATGAAAGGATAGGTATCTGGTCTGGGCTAATTCAGTAACATATGGAACATTAAGATCTTTATGGATAAGTTTATTGGTGACAAAGTAAGGAGCATTGAGGATTTTTCGAAGGATTTTGGATTGTAAGGATTGGATACGAGATGAATGGGATAGTTTAGTGTAGCCCCAAAGCTGAACTACGTACCTCCAAATAGGTCTGATCACAGTCGTGTGTATGTATTTTTTGTAATTATTTGGGAGTTTTGAACGTTTGTCTAGTAAATGTTGAAGTAGTCAGTAACGACGGGCAGTTTCTTGTCGTTTTAGTCTTTGTTTAGGAATAAAGATATAAAATGAAATTGAGCTGAAAGAAAAAAATGAAACAAGAATCAAGGTTTAAATGAAAAATTCAAATTATAAAAAAACTTTATTGAAACATGTTTGTTATCTTCACAATTTTTCATCCAATAAAAAATAAAAAAATTATTCTAGGGTCATTGCCCCTTAAGAATACTTATTATGAACAATATAAAATTAAGGAAACAATGGTATTGAAGAATATTAGAATGAAATTGTGGCAAAGGAATTTAATAATATAAATATTACAAAAAAAAAAACTCTAAAGGTAAAAAATTAGAAAAATACACTTAATAGGGCAAAAATTAGATGTTATCTAAGATAATAATAAAAAATGTTATTATTGTAAAAAGATTATATTATGAACAATTATATCCCATTGTAATAAATCTTTTCTTCTTATATGACCATTGGATTGGATGCCTAATAAGTATAGTAAAAGTTTGAATTTTAAAATATTGAGAGTGGAAGAATGGCGTATGTTGGATGGAAACGAGTTTCAGGAATTAGATTCTATGGAAATAAATGAGAGTTTGAATGATGCTTTGTGTAAGGGACGAGGTCTAGATTTGCAGAAACTCACTGATGACTTTAATGTTAGTGCCTTGAAAATGTTGATAGGTGACTGTTAGTATAGAGATTTGTAAAGGAACGAACCAAGGAAGTATTGTTGTTGGAAGAAGGGGTGGTGTTATTTACAACATTATAGACCTAACATCGACTAAACTGTTCCCTACATACGATGCCATATGTTGACCGGCGATCCAACATCCAACAGTGACACCATTGATGCACCATCCGGCATCTCCCGGGGGACCACACTTGCCGGCCACAATTACTTAGTGTCTCCCGAGCGGCCGTGCGCATCCTGGGAACTACTTGTCGCTCTAATATCCACTACGTGGGGTTGTTCGTGGGAACAAGGGAGGATTAATAGTAAGGAAAATTTATTACCGTGAAGCATGTGCAGAGTTATATTTAATGATTCATTCTAAATAGGTTTTGTTGAGGGTAGAAAAGTTGGAGATTGTTATATAACCCGTGGTTTTAACTGTGGTATTCGAACCCCTTGTTTAGATCCCTGAAGCTTGACTTTCCAGTAAACTCCATCTGAACAGCTCTGATTTCGACAGCCGCTGAGAAGAGAGGGTGCACAAAATCACCTGCACCCCATGGGGGGGGGGTGAACACATGTACACTCGTCCCCCTACCCTTCTGTTCCTGGGCTATGTTTACAATTATATAAATTAACAGCGGCGGGGAGAGCTGTCATTAGGGTACCCCTCACCACTCACCAGGCCCTGGCTGTTCCATTATTGATGCTCCCAAACAACCAGTCACGTCGATTACAGTTTTCTGCACCGCTTAAACGCTCCTGGTGTAATGTTCCGGCTGATATTTTATTAAAGCCCTATTCGATACGTCCCTCCTCTGCAGTCGCTGCCTTCTAAATATTAATCTTAGCCGGTTAGATCTAAAGGAGCAGATCTACTGCAAATGGAAATGGCTTTATAGATGCCTTGTCAAAACTATATGTAAAAACATTTGTCAAATCATAGTTATCAGTTGTATCCTTCAATACCCTCATTTTGTTTAGCATTGTTTACCAGTTCTGTATTCAGTACTTTTAAAATTTCTTCATTTTGGTCATGAAACATATGAGTTTATAGCTGAACTTATTTCAGGATTTTTAAATCATAAGTATCATCAAATGACATGAGAAATGACAGTTGCTAGCCCCTAATTTAATCCAGGGATATGATCCTAGGATCCTAATAACATTAACACGCTCTCCCTCTCATGGATAAAGGAAACGCAAAAATCATATTTCTATTTAATTTAAATAATTTCTACATCTAATCACATATCAAGTCCAAAGACACACCATTGCATTCTTGGATTTTTTCAGATCCAGCCAATTCCTATAATACATTCTTTTGTAATAATTCTATCATACAGCTATATTTCTGCCAGGAATTCCATTTAAATATTCAATTAGATTAAAACATTCAGCCATACTCATTTTATGACCTCTTGGTGTCATATTTTAAAGGTATAGAGAATGCTTTTGATTAGGTTGATTTGCTATTGGATTTGACATCAAAGACTTATGGTTGTATGAAACATTGTATTACTTCTATTGATGGGGTATTTGTTAAATGAGAAGTATTTAAAGATGTAGGTAGTTGGGGTATGCAGTTGTAGGGTATCAAACCGTATTAATAATTATATAAAAATATCGATTGATATTTTTAAGTCATATGTAAAAATCACAAGGTTACATATTGTAAAAAAGTAATGTGTGAAATAAAAATTTAAAAAGTGGACTTATATTTATTTGGCTAAAAGTTCTAAAAATCTCTGAAGATATAAAGACAGCAACACAGACATAGATACATAGAAATTTATTTATCAATAAATCCATTTTAACTGTAACAGTATCACTCCTTATTTATCCTAGATTATTATCAGAAATACCTAACGCTTACTAAAGTTATTTTGAGTGATTCGACCATCTTGTATTTAAAAAATGACTTGGGTTACAGTAAAATCCTGTAATAAGCCAATTTTCTGAAAGTTTCGTTTGTAACGTCTCTTATCGTTGAATTACGAAGGGGTCTGCTTGCTTAGTAATGTGTTCATGTTTTATATGATTGCATATAATGATAGATTATATTTTGGCCAATTATCTATATCGATAAAATTTTAAATATTCTTTTACAGTATTTAGACTCCTTTGGGTATGCGGATTAGGGTGTAGGGGATAAAATGATTATGATGATGATGTTTTGCAGCCCTGAAAATCACCATCAATAATTTGTCCAAAGCGTTGGAAACTAATTAAATTTATGTTTTATTGACATTAATAAAAATATCAAATTGACAGTTCACTTTTAAATAATCACTTACATCAGTTCTAGTTTTAAATGAAACTTATATAAAAGAATAGTTTATTCTTTTGCAAAATGACTACTTAACCTTTTTTTTCTGATCTTTTATTTTAGAATTGTGTCATTAAGAAGTAACATCTCATTTTTATAGTTGAAATCTTGAAGTATATACTATTATATAAAAGGACAAGCCATTTTTCGTTTGTAAACACTAACCAAGAAAACTACTGAAACAATCTGTACTAAATTTTAAACAAATCATCTTTATAGGTTTAGGAAAAATTTTAAAGCACTTTTTAAACACTACTTTAAAGCGTTCTTCCTCCCTTAACGTAAGCAGCCATGTCAATAAATAAAAAATAAAATAAATATCGGATTCAATGTTGATAATATACAAATCTACAAAATATATCAAATCTACTATTTAGTCAGTTTAGATAATTATTGACGTAACTATAGAACCATGCTAGTGAAGAGCCCGTAACGACTTTCACAATCGACAATCGACTGGCCCACACAGTGATAAGACACCGATGAGGCGCCTGGACCACTCGAACTCGCTGAGGACCCTCGACAACAGGTAGGGTCCAACAAAAAACACCCCCCTTCCCTTTCTTATGTTAACTAGCAACATTTATGACTCGGCAGAATTCTACGACTAACTGTAACAGATGATCCAGTGTTGTTCTAGTACCTGGAACAGGAAGGTAACTACCTACTAATTCAGTCAATATACCTGCCGGCTACCGCCTGTCATCCCCGTTTATTTTACTCCCTCTCGACCGTCAGTCCTTCGCTACCTTAGCCTCGTTATCGGCTTCTGTTGGCTCAGAAAATATTTGTCTTCCTTGAACTAGGAGGAAAACATTGGTCTATTACATTAGATATCGTTAACACTATGGAATGGGAAATTAACTAAAGTAAAAAGGTTATAAATGACACTATCAAAACAGAAGTTAATCTCCATAGATCAGTGCAATCTATTGTAGTACTACAGCGCACAGTGGTCCAGAGTAGCTAATTTGGCGAAAAAACTCTATATCTTCCAACATGTATTTCTTATGTTTTCAGTTTTTGCTAACCCTCATGTAAATTTCATCCCTGAATCAATTGAATCTGGTCAGGAGCCAATGGGACTTACAGTTTTTGACTTATTCTCAAAAATATTGGAAAAAATTGGTACTCAAGTTACATACCTACTTACCAATAATTTTATAAGGGTGAAACCATTGTATTGAGTTCTCTTTTTAGGGGGAGGTGAAGGGGGAACAGAATTCAACTGATTTTCGTAAAATATGATACTCAAGTTACATATCTACATATCGGTCATGGGCAAGAAAAGTGACACAACTCAAAATAAATTTCATCCCTGAATCGATTGAATCTAGTCAGGAGCCGATGGGACTTACAGTTTTTGAGATATTCTCAAAAATATTCGAAAATCATGTGTTTTAAAACATTGGTTGTTGGTAACCCATTTTATTCAATCTGTCGTTTGCAAATGGAATATAATGGTTATTTTATAAATTGAAAGTGTAGAGTTATAAGTTTCCAGGATGTTGAAGTGAAAATAATCTAGAATATAAGCAGTTTATTTGATTAAAATACATTTTAAAAATTGTGTTAAAACATATTCCGTTCGAAACATATTTATGTACGGATCGGAAGAAACTAACAGCATATGGTAAACTTCGTTTATAGCAACTCTGAAGCATTTTCTTGAATGTTCTAAACGATATCGCCTATAATCTTTATTGTGCGCCTCCTCCGTCAGCATTCCAATAGGCAAAACCGCCGAAGCAATAATGGTTTTTCCGTGGCACAGAATTTTATGAACTTTATTTGGCATGTAATACCAATTATACAACTTGACATAAAGTTGGGCAGTATCATCGCAGTAATCTCCAAATTTGTCAGGATCTATGTTGTGTTTTGGGATATTATCTTTTTTAACCATCTCAATTTTTTAAGCTTTTTTATTAGTCAACCTTACAACTTTAATTTTATATTTTGGATATTTCCACACATTCAAGTGAGCATCGAGGAAAATACAGCAGCGTTGATGGAAGTGCCAAACGTTCACGTGGACGTCTGAGGAACTGCATGGCTTTCATCTCCTTACTTGTCGTTGAGGTCAGACTGATAATGTCTAGTGTAAGAGATATTGAAGTTTTTCTTGTAAACATGGCGATATTAATGGACCACGTTTATTCCCAATCTTAATGATTTGTAGGTCAGAGCCGCAGAATGCCGCACTTGAAAACGGTTTCATTGTGTACAGTGATGCATACTGAATTGATTTATCATTGCCAGAAGACGGCGCACAGCGACGTAAATAAGCTAAACTTAGGTAAAACATTATAGCATAATTATTATAAGTTGGATTTTGAAAATACGAATACTTCCAGGAAAGCAAATGTACAGAGTATATGAAATATAATATGAATTCATACTAATATGAATTATAACATGAATGTAATATAGATTTGTAAACGAATTTCAAAGGAATTCTATTAATATTAAAAAATCACGAGTCAAATTTTACAGCCATTGTTTCATTGCCATAGTATACTTTCAACGTCCTTGTGTAAACGAATAATCAGATCTCGACTATTTAACTCATCGAAATAATTGCGTTTACTATTCTTGTTTTCAAATATAATACTTAATAGTTGTATTTTGAACCTCGAGAAATCGGAGTTTTTTCGCGTCCTGGACCACTGTGCAGCGTTGAGAAAAGCTCAATATAAATAACATAATCGAAAAAAAAAAAATAAATAAATAAATCATGATAGACGGAGGCTAGGAAACTTCTTTTTTTCAGCTGATCTTATGGATGGATATTGATGGAAGGAGGTTTGTGGGCCGTGATTGTTGATGTTATCAAAATTGCTTATTTGGGTACACTATGTCTTTTATTTACTCTTAAAATTGTTCAAATCAATAGAGTGTATTAAAAAAAAAAAAAAAAAAAAAAAAAAAAAAAATGTCCGTTTTTAAAACAAATATTTGTATTATTATTTCTTTGATATAAAATATAATTAATACTCAAAGTAAAGTCCATTGTTATCTACCGTCATTACCCATCTGCTAGCCGATTGCTCGATGCCACTTCCGTAAAATTATCAAATTTTTTCCCTTGAAGAAAATGGGCGATGGATCGAAACTAGTGGTAATCCGAAGGTCTGGTGCGAGGTCTGGAATATATGGTGAATGAGGCAGGAGTTCAAACCCATGAGGTTCTGTAAACTTTTCTTTGATTCGACTGCTGATTGTTGAAGAGTAAGTTCGTGAGGGACCTGTCTACAGGTCTTTTTCACCTTCCCCATGGAGAGAAGATGGTGACTAACAGTATCTTTCGACACACCGTACTCCCTGGCAAGTTCGCGAGTACTTGTGGACGGATTTGACTCAACAGCTTCCTTCAGAACCTCATCAATATCTATTAATGGCCGCCCGGAGCCCTTCTTCCTTTCCAACGTTGTATCTCTACTTCTAAATTTTTCAAACCAACTCCGCGCATTGCGCTCTTCAAGGATACCTTCCCCTTCATATTTAATAATTTCACGAGTTGCTTCAGCGGCTGTGAAATTTTTTTTTCCAGTAATGTCTTAAAATTACGAGAATTTCGTACGACACTGTCATGTTTGTTCTTTGAAATAAATAACTGAACTGAAGATTTTTTTTTTTTAAGAAGTCCAGTGTTAGAAACAAGCTTAGGGAATGCTCTAAAGGGATTATTAAGTATTGGTAAATAATAAATAGCATTAAGATATTTACAGACTTTTGAACTCTGGAATTTGATAAATCATTTTTTTTTTTTTATACACCTTATTAGATTATAAAAATATATATTTATTTATCTATATAAGCTTCAGAGATAGATTTTTATTTTATCAACTAGTTTAGAGTAGGTATAATTGTATACTTTGTGAAAGACATCCTGAATATAATTAACGTGGATTGTTTTGAAAAAAATATTTGATCAACAAATTTCATAATCCATGATTTAATTTCCATAACCAATGAGTGTTACCAATGTAAGCGTCTAACTGTCAATTGATTCAATAAAAAAATTGATAATGATTATAATTTATCTTGTCAACTACCTTGCTACCAATTAAATAAACCTAATATAATATCCAGTCCTGATCAATAAATTTGTTTTTAATTATTTTTTCCTTTATTTTTAAATTTACGATTTCTTACTCAATGCCTCTTTAAATGTTTAAATCATCAAGGACAATAATAACGTATGATTACATTCAGAATGTCATATGTTACGCCTAGCAATAAAGTTTAATTTTATTTTTTTTTTTCAATTCACACCTGTCATAATTCAAAATTAATAATGCCTAATATACTATGCCATCTATAATTATACATTTCATATAATACTACACGTAATAGAATAATTATTTTTCGTCCAACCTAAAGCAGACGTTTTATAGACTGAAAGAAAAAAGTGGAAGACAGAGTTTTGACAGCTTACATATATCATACATCTCAATGAGGGTGAGTCTATAGAATATATATCACAGATACCATGATTCCTGTCTGGAGCAGAATACTACGGATATCAAAATACATAATAACACCTTTATATAACGTGATGCGCAAATTATCAAAGCCGACCATCAAGATGAAACTAGGAGTCACATTTCAACCATTCTGTTAACATCGATACATCGATTAGTTGATCAACAACGTTTGTGATTGCAGGAGTGAATATTGTGTGTCCAATTACCCAGAGATGGTTTCCTAGCCCAACTGTTTCCTTCCCAGGACTCCATCGGCGATATGGACTGTGAGATGGCCCGGAACACCCTCCGATCCCGGCTGTAAACTGAGAGGTTTAAGTGATATCCTGCAAATTGGTTAACAGCTCGCCCCAGCTGGATAGGATCCCTCCAATCTGTCATCGTTATTATCCCTTGTGATATCTGGAATTGTAGCAAATATCTGTACTCATTGTCTGTTAGATAAGTCTTTCAGGAATATGAATAATAAACCGTAAACATTTTTTTTTTCTTTTATATACATTTATTGAAATCTACAAGTGTACAAAATAAATACATCAAATAAATGTATTGACAACGATAATAATAACATGTTAAAACTTTAAAAGAACTACTCATCAGTAGCACTTAATTAAAAATTCTACACTAGAAGGTCTTTAGGCCATCTTCGTTTCAGACGCCTCGGAGGATTATCAGAAATGGAGTGGGAGGCAAGTTGAGAAACTAACGGATTTGAGTGGTTATGGATGGAGCTTACTATGAAAGGAAGGTATCTGGTGTAGGCTAAATCAGCAACATGTGGAACATTAAGATCTTTATGGATAAGTTTATTGGTGACAAAGTATAGAGCATTGAGGATTTTTCGAAGGATTTTGGATTGTACGGATTGAATACCGTAAACATTTAAATACGAAAACATGTGAATATTGACTATTCTGATCATGAGAAATATATGCAATAATAACCTGAAATTGACTAGGTCTCTTCTTCCATAAAATAATATAAAATAGTGCGTCATTTGTTCACTTCCAAGAAAAAAATGGAAAATATAAACAAACGAAGTAAAGCAAACAACTAATAAAAGAATATTAATATGTGTCTTAAAGATATTTATTAAAACATTAAAATGAATATGACTAAACTTATATTAATTTCTTGGGGCTAAAAGTGAAACTTATTATGCAAAAAAACATGGTTTCGAGTAAACGCCAATAAAATTTTTTTTTTCCTTTGTCTACTTCGCTACTGGAATTATTTTATCAAAGAAGTTAAAGACCTGGAACCTTCAGGTCTTTAACTTATTTCATAAAATAATGTCTTCATTCTTCGTTGAAAATAAATTACATATAGCCATACTAGGCTAATAATAGATATTAAGTTTATATATGCCTGGCTGTCGTAAAGTAACGGATAGGTCAAAATTGTGCACTTATCAATAGGAAATTTTTTCGTTTTCCTGAATCCCGTATTTTCTCCAAGAATACCAATTTCGCCAACATAGATACAGGCCTTATTATGATGCACAACCAAACTAATTTTTCACAACGCATTAAAAATCATACTTTTTAGGTCAATAGTTAACTCATCTTCAAGGTAATATCTCACTTCTTCACGACAATTTAGATTTCAAAGTTAAATATTTCGGTGAATCATATCACAAAAAATATGTAACATTTTTTTTCAAATGAAATCTAATGCTTACTTCAGATATATTGTTGGACATAAATATTAACGGTTTGGGATGATGGCAGAGTGAGTGCATCATTCTACGGTCGTTCAAAAAATTTAGAAGGTAGTGCCTTAAAGACAAGGAAGGTCATTGAAGGACTCTGTCCTTTGATGAAGATGAAGATGTGGAAGAATGACCCAGTACAACAAAACGGTTCGATAACTTATGGTAGCTAACCTCAAGCCAATCGGATAGGTTAAAAAGCTCGAAACACGATTCGTTTTGCATTAACATACCACCAATGTCTCATCAATGACACCATGAAATTTTTATAGCTTGTTTATAACACTCTCTACATTCAATTTAATAGTTTATTATTTATTTATTTATTTATGCCATGTAACATGGCCAGAGGCACCAAATTCTGGATTCTGGTTTATCTAAATGGTATTAAAGATTCTGCAATCCCTGAGGAACTTCAGAACATCTGGTTGATAATTTTTGAAGATTGTACCCAGGTCTATGTTGAAGATGGGTGTTCTAGCTGTGGGGTGTAGACTACAGTTACTAAATATGTGCTCTACTGATAGAGGGACATGGCACCTTGAGCACATGGCCTGCGATGTACCTTGAAGTAGGTGTTGGTGTGTTAGTCTAGTGTGTCCAGTGCGCAGCCTAGTCATCACTACTAGTTGTCTCCTGGAGCCGTTTAGCAGTGGCCATGGTTGAGCATTAGGACAGATCATTTTTAGTTTGTTTGTCTCCGGAATACAGTTCCAATAATAAATCCATGCCTTGCACTTCTGTTTAATATATATTTGGTGGTCGCTGAGGACAATCGTTAAGTTGAGCACAGGAAATATATTTCTCGCCTCTTTAGCAGCGGCATCAGCCAATTCATTCTCATTTAATAGTTTAAAAATACACAGTTCTTGAGGTAATCGAACTTAACGATTAAAATATGAAAACCAATTTTCCCTAGAAATGCGCATTCAGATCACACCTACTACTTTTGCCTTGGCATTATTCGTGCTTCGTAGTACCCGGAGGTATCGTTGGCACTCTTAGCATCTGTCCCTTATCACATATTTGCAACTATAATAATTATTAACTATTACTATATTCAATTCATTTTATTTCACATTTTACTCCTCTTTAACAATTATCATATTTTGTTACATGTTTCGAGACCCACGTCCCATCTTCAGATTATTTATTCTTCTGGTTTTAACCACCAAATCTGTTTTAACAGTCACATTTTAAATATTAAAATAGACTTGGTGGTTAACACCAGAAGAATAAATAGTCTGAAGATGGAACGTGGGTCCCGAAACATGTAACAAAATACGATGATTGTTTAAGAGGAGTAAATGTGATTGAATATATTAATAAACACTCCTTGATTGAAAAAATAATTAACTATCAATGTTTATTATTGGCTGAGTACATCACTACATACATACATATATATCACTACATTATGTTAGATTTGGTTACATTTTTTTTTTTTTTTTTTTTTTTTTTTACTTTTCTATATTTTAAACCATTAAACCTGCATCTCTTTGTGGAAAATCCAATATTTCTGTCCGCAGCTGGGAAAGTCTACTTAATGATATTAACCGCAGAGGACGGAGGGGCACCCTACAAATAGCGAACTCATATTTCACGTTATTAGATTATAAAGATATTAGGGAGGTGGGGTGGCTAGCAGGGGACTATCTATTTCAATTCTAGGGTTTGGATTTTCCAGGCGATAAGTTGGCTGTTAATATTCATAGCTCGCTCCTCGACTAATTCCAGTTTAGTGCTGTTCCCTAAGTGAACGCATTTATATCTGCCGGCTCCTATCCCAACTGCCGCTCCGCTTTTACTGCCAGTGATAAAACAGTGGTTAAACTATCCGCCATTCTGACTGTAAACAGTCTCCACTTATAGTCTGATGCAGTGGCGGGGAATCCATCCTGCGTCAGTTTGGCTAGATCTAACTCAGACAAATACAGCCTTTCAAAATTATAATAATATTTTAAGTTTTCAACTATGAAAATAAGATGTTATTTCATAATCCACACTACAATTCTACAATAAGATATCAGATAAAAAAGACAAGTAGCTATTTTGCAAAAGAATATACTATTCTAAGTTTCATTTAAAAAATAAAACTCATATAAATGATTATTTCATAGGGAACTGTCAATTTTATATTTTTACTAACATCCACCGTTGCGGCTTCATAAGTAAAAAATAAAAATAATTTAACTAATAATTGAAGTTATGCTTGTTTATTGATAAAAATTATGTTTTGAAGTATGCGATTGACCATTATTTCTTCAATGGTATTTTCACGCATAGCAGTTAGTTAAGATTGCACAAATTATTTGGTTGAAGAATACGTAAAAGCATAATTGTACATCCAATTTTTAATTTTAATGTATAAGTTGGTAATCTGGATGTTGAGACTATGTATTAAGAAACTCTTGCGGACAATAGACGGTACTATCAGTGCATACATTTAAATACCCAAGATTAATATTTTTACACCGAATATCAAAAAGCAAAGGATCGACCTTTTAATTCGGTAAAAAAATTTATTCGAAAGAAATAATTTTATTGATTCTGTCAGGTTAAAAATTATAAACGTATATTTCAAATTATAAACGTGTATGAAACTGTGGCAAACCTCGTTTCTTTCACTCAACATAGTACATTTAAATTTTTATTGTTGTACATTTTATATTTTCTAAACTTTCCTAGAACTATAAAGATGGATAAGCAGTTATGATATGGTTTAGATGGGTTCAAATGTGGCACCACATATTTATAACCTTTTTAATAATTCATTTGAATATAGTAAATGTTATTACTAATTTCAAGCTCTATATAATATCGTACCTTTGTAACTTTTCATGTAGGATAACGCTCGCCACCTATCGGTCAATTTTCAAACTTCACTGCTATCCACAGATTATCACTTTTTTAATGAAAAGTTATTTGAAAATCGCTATATTATATTTTTCCTTGTACCCCTGGTAACGACGGATCAGTAGGATTTTACGGTGTAGTTTTCTATGAAGGTCAGACGTATAACAATAACTAAAATAACCCATCCAATTTTTTGTTTTAAAATTTAACCTATAAGAAATGTTTGGAAACTGATATTTTGGCTCTAAACAAATTTGTATGAATCATGCATAGATCTACATAAAAACAAAATACGATAATAGTTAGCTGCAGCTGATTTAATAATTAATGAATTATTAAAAGTAAGAATCTAATAGTTTCATTCACTCTTAAGCCTGGTTTACACGCTACGACAAATCGTATCGATTTCTCGACGCCAAGATTGACTCCGATAAATCGAAGAGTAGAGTACTGTTTACACGCTACGATAAATTGTAACGATTTCTTGTGTACCTTCATCACCTACAAGATCTTTTAAGGCCCAGGGATAATAATAAGTTTTTGTCATTAACATATACTTGTTATAATAAATCTTGCAATACTTAAATAAAAATTGATTTGATTGATTTGATGCATATTGATGTGTTTCTTGCTCCGCATCACCCATGGTACTCCTACTAGGTCTTGCAGAATCCTGGTCTCTCAGAAAATGAAGAAGGTCGAAGTACCACAAAGTAGGTTTGTAGGTATCGTCCGCGCCCGTTCCAGATTTTCTAATTTATTAACTTTAGACAGTTCTTTCTTATAAACAAGCATTCATTTTTATTATCACCGTGCTTCTTTCTGCACTTGTGTCAAACTCCTGGTATTTTTTTATAAGCTCAATAGGGTAAATCACTAGTTATGGTCACCTCACCAGTTATGGGCAGGTTTTTACGTTTTAAACAAAAATAAGCCTTTGCTTGTTTTCTTTGTTAGATCCTTTTAAGTGACGTTTCACGGAAGGGCTTACGACTCACTTGCTAATGAATCCTTCTCTCTCATCTATTTCCGTTTGGCTTCGTAAATGTTTTCCCGAATTAGTGTTGTACAATAGCTCCTGTTTGTAGTAGGTGTGATTTTACAAGTGAACATTACTAAGGAATTGCTTTGAAATTCTTCGCCATTTTCAGGTTTTAAAGGTATTTATCTGTTCATTTTGAGTTCTGTTTTTCTTCAGACCCCTTTGTTTTTCATTTGGCCACTTTAATCAATTAAAATTTTCAACTGACCACAACCGGTCTATAAATATCTATGATTTTAGTTATGGTCATCCTTGACCATTTCAAGTTTTTTGGCATAACAAGTGTTCTTACTCCTAAAAAAATGTAGATTTTCCCTGGTTTAATTGTATTATCTTAAAAGTAAAATACGATAACGTTTACTAGTTTTGGTCATGGGTGACAATGTTAGGTTTATCAGTGACCATAACTAGTTACGATCAGTGTATAAATGTATCATTGTCACTTGCTTTTACGATTTTATTTTTTCTTCAAGATGCTTTTTTAGAATCTTCTTTTTTTACAGTAAATACTTATTTGTAACTATGCCTAAAATACGATATTCGTACTCTGAAGATGATGCCACACAGGCAAAAGAAGAAATTCTTAAAGGGGCTTCTGTAAAATCTATAGCGAAAATGTATGTGTTTTTGAAATTTTTGTTTCTTACTTAAAATACCTAGTACCAATGTTTTTACTCCCTTTCATCATAACAGGTACAAAATCCCAAGGATGACGTTAACTCGAAGATTAAAGTGCACAGGAAGGTTTCAGTGTGGTGGCAGACCCCATTTTGTCTGCTGAAGAGGAGGACTGTTAGAGAAATGGATTATTCATTGCTCTAGACGGGGGTTTCCCAAACGAAAAATTGATTTATTCTTGAGCGTCAAAGAATTAGCAATAGTTTCGAACCGACAATGTAAATTGAAAGATGGTATGCCCAGTGACGGATGGTATAGGGGTTTTATCCGTCGCCATCCAAATATCTCCAGTAGAACCACTGAAGCCGTATCACCAGCCAACTCTTGTGTGTCTGAGAAAGACATCCGTGGTTGGTTTGACTCAGTGGAAAATATTTTGAAGGAAGAACACATCTTTGATGTTTTGTGTCACCCATCACGTATTTTTAATGGTGACCAGCCTGGATTTCTTTTAAATCCCGGAAGCAGCAGTAAAACTGTAATAATAAAGTGTTTTAGGAGTTTTATTTTTGATTAATTAATCCTTAACTTTTTACTAACCTCAAATGATTGAAAGGTATGCATAAATAGTGAATTTTAAAATAATAAAAACAATTGTTAACAAAACTTTTGTTCCTATGACCATAACTCATACACTGTGCCCATAACTGGTATTTTTAGAATATTTGCATAAAAGCTGAAAAATCTATTTAAAGGAAAAATACTGAACTTTAGTAAATTTACCATTTAATAGAACAAGAATTTGTGAATCTAAATATGTAAAAAACAGTCTAGACGATATCCTCTTTAGCATCAAACAATTTCCTTAACTATGACCATAACCCGTGATTTACCCTATATGCCAGGTCTTTGTTGTTCCCATCGGAATATTTTTTGCTCTTAACGAGCCACAAACATGGTAAAGTTCAATAAATTCAATTAAAAAATCTCGAGGAGTTTGTCTACGTCCGCTATCTGGCATTATAACGAAGAATACTAAACACAACTGAAGAAATTGTAGCGAGGAATGCTTGCCACCTGTTTACACGTTCAAACATATCGCTACGTTTCTGCGAAATTGATATATATATATAATATATATATATATATACGTTTATATATAATTATATATATATATATATATATATATATTTAGAAATGAAGCTTGTTAAACGTCAAGGAAACAATTCTCATTGTTTCATTATTAAAATAAACTGCAACTATTGAATACGCATGGCTTTATCAGTTTAAACAGGAACGCCCGTAAACGAATAGATTGCATGATAAACTAACGATTAATTCGTCTATTAGTAAAAAAGAATTTACTGTTTGCAATTCCGCAAAAAAAGATCAGAAAATTCGTTGCTCTCATTAAGAGGTTTTAAGCCATTCGAATTTGATATAAAACATATTGAAAATTGTTCTTAAAAAATACAAAAAATAAAAAAATATGAGCTCTTAAACTCTTTGTAAAGAAGGTTATTACATTATCCTTCAAACAATAAACAAGAAGAGAGAATGGTTGAATAGGACTCGAGCCGAAATACAATATGTTGCCGAGTGTATGAAAGTTGTTGTGGAAAGGCTACATCTGGGAAATGGGAAAATGGGAAACCCATTATGGGATTACGGAGAGTGTGCCAGGGTTTTCACCGGCGAGATCCAATAAAGGTACTTTTCCAATATGTTCGTTCCTCCCCTGAGCTAACGGGTTTTAAGCCCTTTTTCCCGCGCCTTGAAGGGCGCGTTATTCTAATTGGCATCAGGATGATTTAGAGAAGCTGTTAGGCAACCTAATAGCTATACAGTTTTATATTTTATATTTACATTATACAACCAAACTTAAGAAACTAAAAATAAAACAAAACAAAAAATCCTTTTATTTTGTTTTTTCACTCTAGATTGTATTTAAGTTATTAAGTTCGTTATCAAACTTAACACTCATATTTAATAAATTGTTTATATAAAATAGATTGTTGTACCCAATATAATATAATAATTTGAATATTTCGTATGATAAATATAATATAATCTTATAATCAATACTAACAATAAATTTAAAAATATACAAGATGATAAGAAAATAAATGCAAATTTTTTTTTTTTTTCTGTTTATTGAAATTAAATCACATAAATACGAACTAGGCTTATGAAAGATGGCTTAGAACCGACACCACTAACAAACTTAAAAAAATAAGACCTACTCCAGGACCATGGAAGCAAGAAACAGGACCAGGAAATTCAAGTCATCTTTACAATACTAAGAATAGGACACTCAAAATTAACCCACAGTTACTTATTGGAAGATAAGCCACCCCCAAAATTCAACGAATGTCAGGTAAACCTGACAATAGAGCATATTCTTGTGGAATGCAAAAAAATATCAAAAGGAAAAAAAGAATAATGGTCTGATGAATTAAGACATCTCAACAATGCTTGAAAATAACTCGAATCTCCACAGAAACATTATTCACTTCAAAAGAAACGAAACTGTACAAGGTCCTATACTAATCAACCTATGTATGGTGACTCTAACCAAATGGTGGTAAACGGCACCAAAAAATAAATAAATTCAAGTATATATTTAACCAGATTTTGATCGATAAACGATGGAAAGTGTTCTCATTATCAAACTGCAGTAATTGTAGTTTTGGGTCGGTTCCTTTTTGCCTTCCACACTTTTGCGTCGCGAATCGATGTACCATCGAAAACAGTAATCTTAGTCAAGATGAAAAGCAAACATGCGCGTCTGGGATGAGTCAATATCCAGTGACATGCTCTTGATCGGGAAGCGATCCGACGAAGACACCCATTGTGCTCATCGCCAGCGCCGATCTGACCTCAAGTAGAGTAACAGTAAACAGTGAGCGTGAGGAGGAGTATTGGCGTTAAATAATACGTTGTCGAAGAGTAAAAAGGAGAGAGCTGGCCTGTATTTATACCTCCCCTTCAACCCCCTGAATACCCTGAATCCCCTGAATCCCCTGAATCCCATGAATCCGCCCCTAACTGGATTTAGGAGGTGGCATTGTAGTGAGCAAAAACCTATTACCCCCACCCCCACCTCCCCCAGACCACTTAAATTAACAAATTCAATTAGAAATTAACTCGTTCAATGAAGTTGCCCCGGAGCCGCTGGAACTGCTGGAGCCCCTGGAATTAATGCCGGCTAACCTCTTCCTTCTTTCTCTATTCCGCTCCAGTTCTATGCCTCGCCCTATTCATACAAATGTTTTCATTTCAACTCGCCTCACTTGGCTTATTAAAAATTAACAGCCTTACAAGGGCTTCTCTAAGCCTCCCCCTCCAATTTCTTGACTCAATTACGCGGTCTGTTTTCATTTTTTTTTTTAAAAGGTATATTTCGTGTTTTCCAAGAAATAATAAGAACCTGAGAGCATTAAAATATTTAACCTAATATTCAACATAGAAATTTATATAAAAAAAAATATTATATTGCATTCATAATATTAATAAGGTTCACATATTAGTATCTAGCTTATAATTTTTGAACAATAATTAAGTATTTAAAATAAAATCATTCCAATTTAATTTTCTGTCTTGTCTATCTAGGATAGTGTCCATACGTCCCGGTGCACCGGGACATGTCACCGGTATAGATATTCCGTCCCGGTCGTCCCGGTTGACCCATCACATGTCCCAGTCCAAGAACATACAGTGTTTGCGGTTTATTTGATAAACCCCTTCAGCGGCATAATATTATATATTTGATGAAGTTGTAGTGCATTCGTAATTCCTGGACTGATCTTTGAAACTGAGGTGGTGGAGAGGAAAAGAAATTTACTTTTGATTCCATTCCAGGCCTTAATGCGAATGTTTTGAATCTTTTCCCTAGTAGTTGCTCAATGAACCAAAGAACGCAATCACATTCACATATAAACAGTTAAAAAACATCATTCAGTGCAAATTTTATTTCAAAATGACTTGTTCAGAGTTTCACAAATATATAATGAGGAACCGGAGCTACAAAAGCAAGTGAAGAAAACTTGCAAAATATAACAATATTGTTTGGTTTTTTTATTTTTATTTACATCTATCTAATGTGCTGTAATTATATTCTGTAATTAACAATCTAAATTCTAGATAAAGATAATACAAATTTTCCTTCTCAATACTTATCTGCTTTCTCTTATTAACTGAAGCTACTATTGCACAAAGCATTATCAGACTGCGTGGAACACTGTACCTACTACATTTTTTGAGTTTTGATTTGTGTCCCGGTCAGTACCTGGATTATTATGGCAACCCTAGTCTAGAACCGAAAGTAATATCCTTGTAAATTTTGGAAAAGACAGACTAAATTATAGCAATAACAGAAAGTTATTGACCTTAATATTAACTCTTCTTAAAACTTCTATTGGAATTATTTTATTAGAATATGTTGAAAAAAATTTTGTATCTTTTGGAACTGAAAATAAATGTTTAACATTCGAAATAAAATATAAATAAAACTAGTTTTCTTGTAAAATAATTTAATATAAGTGGCAATTGATTCATCAATCCTGAATCTTACTAGCACTAAAATGTCTTGGAGTTCAGATGTCTATGATATTTTTTATAAGCACAGTTATATGATTAATGCCAAAAAATCTGGTATAGTTATTTTATTATTTCATTTATAACTAAATAATAAAATAAATAACAGAGATCATGGTTTCTACTGTAGTAACATTGTTATCTACTTAGTTACCTAAGTCCAAACGATAATGGACTTTAAACATATCCTTTATTGGGATATAAAGTAAAATAATTGTCATTGTATATTGTGCTCACAATTCAATGATGAGAGAAATGAGCCTCATTTTTTTAATCGGACATGGGCTCATTAGAGAGAGGTTCCGAGCGTGATGAGTACAAAGTAACCGCGGGGGTCCTATTACAGCATTACAGCAGCTCGTTTGCTTTTTACCAAGGCTCCACCATCTCTTCTGATAGTGCTAATAATGTCGTGTGTCCGCTAATGGTCAGCCTCGTTGAGGGGTTCTTTGGGGGGAAAAATCACTTCACAGCAGCGTTTCGGATCCGGGAAATATTGGGGAATCGTTACTCGTCAATATGTGTTATATATGTCCCGATTTAGATTCGATCACTATTTCTAGGAGGATATTGCTTAAGTTATGGAATCAGATCTATATAGGATGACTGAGTAATATTTAGCTCAAGGTATATCTTAAAGAAGAATAGATAATTTTTTACAATTAGGATTCTCCCAGACTTCTTAAGATTTCTTAAAACATGACTTATTATATTGTATTTATTATTTAATAGTGTTTTGTTCTTAAAATCGACCCATAAATCCATAGATGGGCTGTCGCATATCTTGAAAACAAGAGCTAATAAATACGTTTCAATAACATATTCGTTTTTGTTTTGTTTTTTCAACCCAAAATTTGTAAGAATAGGAAACTATTTAAAACTAGGAAACAAACTTTTTTTTTGTTGCCTAGTGTAATTTGTTTGATATTAAATTTATTGTGTAATATAAAATTCAATTTTCTTGCTACTTATTAACTGTTAAATATATATCTTTAATATGGAGTAGTATGTAATGACTGAGAGTGAGTAAATATGTTCTCTACTAATCTGGCTGCTTGCGTTCTAAGAGGAAACTGTAGAGATTTTAAACGATTAGTAATGTTTCAATGTTACTATTGCACAAATTGTATGCACCTAGAGTATTGCTCAAGCTTTTGACAGAGTCTGGCACCAAGGAAATTTCTTCAAACGAAATACGACAGTCCCACCGACGTACTATCTTATCTTAAAATCCTTTCTTTCTAATAGATCTTTTTCTGTCCGTCAAGGCTCAGTAGAAGTACCACAAGGTTCAGTGCTTGCTCCAATTCTATACATCATATACACACACGACATTCCAATTAGCTCTGATATTCTTACAGCGACATATGCAGACGATACAGCTATTTTAATAAGAAATAAAAATTCAGCTCATGCTTCACAGACACTTCACTATTACTTTTCAAAATTACATGACTGGCTTAATATCTGGAAAGTCCGTATAAATTACGACAAATCGCAATACATTAGGTTTGCACTTCGACGTGAAACAAGCCAAACAGTTTTTCTTGACAACACACCGATTTCTCAAACAGAGACTGTACACTACCTTGGTCTTACGTTTGACCGAAGAATGATATGGGGTCCACATATCAAGAAAAAAAGGAAAACAACCAACCAAAGACTAAGACTTTTATATTCAC
Source organism: Euschistus heros (assembly GCA_003667255.2). Taxonomy (NCBI): domain Eukaryota; kingdom Metazoa; phylum Arthropoda; class Insecta; order Hemiptera; family Pentatomidae; genus Euschistus; species Euschistus heros. The sequence goes on along the minus strand of RCWM02000864.1, from coordinate 54,814 downwards.
TCCTCTCCAAACGTTCAACTCAAAAAAAAAAAAAAGATAAAAAAAATAACACATAGGGACTTTGTGAAACCTATTTGGAGATACGCTTCTCAGATATACGGAACAACTAAAAAGACACATATTAATAAACACCAAATCTTCCAGGCAAAAAATCATTCAGGACACTGATACGTAAACAACATAACTTTACATACTGACCTACACATGCCAACAGTTAACGAACAAATACGAACCTACTACAAACGATTCCACGAAAAATTACATGGACATCCTAATACACTTATAAGCAACATGGCCACAGCACACAGAGAAGGCTAAAAATGAGCTGGATGAGAGACCTCCTAGACTAAAAAAAAAAAAAATAAAACAAATTAATGACTGGAGGTGCCGCTGGGTTCTGCTTCCCCTCATGCCTTTCAAGCCATTTTCTTTCTTACAACACATTCACTGGTTGTCTATTTGTAATTGACAAGTGTGAATAATATATATATATATATATATATATATATATATATATATATGAAGACAAAAAAAAAATATATGTTTTATATATTTCCTGTAAGATAGGAACTAATTTACTAAAAATACCAAATTCTATTTTTATTGAAAAATAAATATAATAAACATATTGAAGATACAGATAAAACAAAAAAGCGGAAGAGCGAGCTTTCTTTCCAACTAGAAATAAATATGGCTTTATAAAATAATATCTTTGGAGAGGACTTGGACAGCGGTTGACCATTATACCCGAGGTGCATCCCTTCCGCGACAAAGGCCTCCTATTTCCCTCTTTTTTTTTACCCGATTTTCCGGCTCTCCAGGCCCGGGTGCAAGTGGGTGGAAATATAAAATGCAGTTTAGGTCAGCTCCTCTTTTTATATTGAATAAAAAAAGATAGGAAAAAAAAAAAATATGGTGCACGGTCGGATAAAATACCGCGTAAAATGTGGGGAGGGCTTACCAAATCAGTCCCTATTCTGCACCATCGTTAATAAACCCAGCCGTGTAAAAATTCCAGCTGAGTCAACATGTTTTTATTCCCTATGGTAAATGCCTTGTTCCAGTATTCTCTTTTAGACTATTTTTTATTTAACAATATAGGAATTTAAAAAATTAAAATCTTCCAGATAAAATACAGAACTCCTACTACTTCTTTAGTACGTGTACATATTCATATAAATCTTTCTAGTCATCCGAATCCAGTTCTACACACCCCTATGATCCTTCTCGCAGGTTAAAAACGCATTGGGCCTCGCGATCTACTATAAAATTGGACATGGAGTCCTGGCAATAGCCAACTTCTCTACTTATGCCATGAGTGCCTTAACTATATCGCTCTCATTCAGCCAGTAATGTTTTTTTTTTTTTTACACCAGTGAGGCAGCTATGAAAGAAGCACCTGTATCTCTTTGGATCTGACATGTCTCTCCTTAAATAGAGGAAGGGATTTGGTTGGGGATCCCTTTGATGAGTGTATATTGTAATAAAAAATAAATAAAAGTATTTTTAACTTTTAATTTAATTTAATTTTATTTTTACTACGTTCTTTAAATTTATTTATTATACCTTTTACAGGGTGAGAACCTCTTAGTATAAAAAAAATGCCGCAGATCTTAGCTTTCTATTCCAATCTGTTGCAGATATACAATAATTCAAGGACATTTTTGAGGAAACGACGTTTACCATATAAGCAGTATTATATTTGTTCAAAATATAAACAATATTTTCATTTACAATATTTACAAAGCAGTATCGCTTTGTTTAAATATTTTTAAAATGTTGACTACATTTTCGGATTTAGCATTAAATTTTCTATAATAGCAAGATTTTCACCTTATTTAGGAAAGTTACAATGTCTTACATTACTTTGACGCTGACCGTTTTTCGAAATAACTGCAAATCACACAAAAACTTGAAACTTTAAGCATCTTTCGAATAATATGTTAAGAGTAATGATTCTGTTTCGATTTCATGAAGAAATTTACTTTTTTTTTATTTTTTTTTTTTTTAATTTATTGAAATTTACAACTGTATAAAATAAACACAACAAGTAAATGTGTTGAAAGTAAATACAATGGCATGTAAATAACATGTGAAGAATTATTCACTAGTAGCACTTCAATAAATTCTACACTAAAAGGTTTCTAGGTCATCTTCTTTTCAGACGCCTCGGAGGATTATCAGGAATGGAATAGGAAGCAAGTTGGGAGACTAGTGGATTAGAGTGGTTATGGAGCTTACTATGGAAGGATAGGTATCTGGTTTGGGCTAAATCAGCAACATATGGGACATTAAGATCTTTACGAATAAGTTTGTACTTTGTAACAAAGTAAGGAGCATTAAGGATTTTCGAAGGATTTTGGATTGTAAGGATTGGATACGAGAAGAATTAGAAGGTTTAGTTGAGCCCCAGAGCTCAACTCCGCATGTCCAAATAGGTCTGATAACTGTCATGTAAATGAGTCTTTTGTAGAAAATCGGGAGTTTTGAACGCCTGTCTAGTAAATGTTAAAGAAGTCGAAAACGACAAGCAGTTTCCTGTCGTTTTAGTCTTGTATGAGGATTCCAAGTTAAACGTTTGTCCAAGTGGAGTCCTAGATAGCGGATCTGTCCAACAGGGATTAGTGGAATATTGTTGAAGGATACTTTAGGGCAGGATGTCGTAGGTTTACGACGAAGGGTAAAGGTTATTTGATGAGATTTGACTGGATTTATTTTAATTCTCCAATTTCGACACCATTAATTTACTTTTCAAACCGAAAATACATGGTTTTCTCATTTGGCATACATACAGTTACTTGTGTAAATAAAACAAGTGATAATCCCTTAATGGAAATATGCATTTTAACCAAAGGAAAAAATTTTGTTTTAAAGAAAATAAACGAAAACCGTCAATAAAGCGACACCAGATTAAAGGATCTTATGTTATAACATTTATTTATTTATTATCATTGTTTAGTATTTATTTTATTGGATTTTTAATGTAAGGTTTAAAACCTAATGATAATGAACATAGACAAATTCTTCAATGAAGGAGTTACTTTTATTGATCAATAATAGTATTATACACAGCATTTAACTCCTCTTTATTAAAAGTACAAACTAGTGACATGTTTCGGGAAACAAGGTCCCATCGTCAGACTCTAAATCGATTTCTTGGTGTTAGCACCAAGAAATCGATTTAAAGTCTGATGATGGGACCTTGTTTCCCGAAACATGTCACTAGTTTGTACTTTTAATAAAGAGGAGTTAAATGCTGTGTATAATACTATTAATGAACATATACCTTAATTTTGCCGTTAGCTTCGGAATGCAGATAGTATTGAAGAATACCACTTTTTGAGGTGTATTTTATGGACAGATGAGTCTGTTTTTGCAGGGGAAGGCATTTCTATCTATCCACATATATCGCTGACCAGGATGTTGGTAATATAGCCATCCCTTACCCCTAGGGTGACCCCGGTAGCAGGGACAAGGTACAGAGAAGCAGACATACAGGACGGGAGAGGTTGCTGCCCCAATTTGGTATTTTCCGTGCGAGCAGCGAAGCGGACGGTCCGGCCAATCACACTAGAACGGCCTCAAAGTGTCTAGCGACGGCTAGCTCGACCGTGAACGGGTACAAAGGCCCTTATTACGCACGGTCAAGACGCCCGATCATAAACTTATCCGGTTCAAATCTCCTTCCAATTACTTACCCTCTCTGGCCAGGTTTTAGTAAAGCTTATGTTCCGACTGGGCGCAACGGATAAAAGGGGGCTTTAGTATTTAATCCTCAGTCATTTTGGAATTATTAATATCTCTGTTAGTTGCCTCGAATTTGGGGTCAGCGACTAATTTGTGTCAATAAATAAAACGCAATTAAAATATGTCGTAAATTTATATTCGAATTAAATATATATATTTTTAATACCTATATAAAAAAATAATAATAACTATATTTTAATTTAACTCTTAAATGATAAAATGATTTAAAAAATTCACCAAGTGCAATTGTTCCGAAATTCGAAGAAAAGTCATTCACTATATAACTATCAGAAAATTTTAATGAGCATATTTCAGTTTGAATATTGAAACGGAAAAAAAAATTATTTTGTCACTGAATGAGTTTCACCACTAAGCAGACAAAATACAACACAATTATTTATATTTTATATTAACCTATTCAGGTTATTCTCTAACTATGGTAAATTTTCATGTCCTCGTGAGATCGGCACCAAAACAAATTAATAAAATCGTACGTTTGTTAGCATATATGTTAGTAAGGCATAGTAAGGCATATATATTTAACTCCTTATCCTATAGTTAATTATCATGGTTGGCCTGATGTTCAATATTGACCATATCAGGTTGACTTTCAGAAACTTTACTACAAATAATCAAACAATATTATCATTTTTGTAAAGAAGAAGGATGAAATTTAATTAAACGATAAAGGTATTGTATACATCTTTATTAAATTCTGATGGAGACTTCTCAGTACGTTGTCCTTACTTATATTGTAATTACCGTGGACAAAAGTTAAAACCGGTAGATCGTGAAAGTTAAGTAAGAGTGAAAGCTAATCCTGTGTTTGACGCAAGGCAGCCTCACTAGTATGATGAACTTTCCAATAACAATAACATGTAATTTTATTGGTAATTACTGGTTTTGAGACTAAAAACCAGTTTTGATTTATTTAGGCAAGGCACGTTTTTCGCATCTCAATCATCGAAGAGACCATCAGAATTTTTTTCATGAATTTTCTGATCAGGTGATTTTTTTTTTACAAATTCTGCACCTGAAAGTTGTACTAGATTTGAGAATCATCAGTTTATGGAGGTGCAATAGTACAGTACATCGGACTCCTAATTTCTGGTTTTGAAAGATCCTCCTGGACAAACCCAGCCTCTAGAAAGTTATTCAACATAATTTTGTATAACCTGGTGGTTGATAGTGTGATTTTTGCTAATTAACCTCCTCTTACAACCATTTGCCAAAAAACAAATACTATCTTACTAACTAATGAACCCAAGACTCACCATAAAAACCTAGGTTTTAGTGATTTATTTTATTTTATTTTTTTATTATGGATTCATTTATTAAAACTTAAAATAATACCGTTTTAATTAAAGAAATAATTATTTTAAAACTTGGCAATGACATTTAAAGGTACTGGTACCCATTGGCAGTACTCCATTTAGAAGTTCTCGAGTATTTTTTTAAAGTTTATTATTTATTTTTTTAAATTTCTGGAGTTAGTGAGCGGAAGATTAATGGGAATCAAGTGAGTTCAAAATAACTAGTGATTCTGAGTGGTTATAAAATTTATCAAGAAAAGATGGGTATCGGTTTAATCTCAGTTTCGATTTTTTTACTTATTCCTCCTTTCAGCCTAATATCCTGAATATATTTTTTAAATTTAATTTAATTAATTTCTTTATAAAGTACTGCGTAGAATATTTGGCCCAAAAAAGGATGAAGAAACAGGAGGATTTAGAATGCTTCACAATGCGGAACTGCGCGAGTTATATCTGGTAAATATAGTCCAAGTAATAGCAGCGCGACGCTTAAAATGGGCATGTAAAGTCGTTGGGTTTAATAATGATCGAATTCTGAAAAAACTAATCAGTTATGAGCCGTCGGGTAAACGACCGAGGGGTAGACCGAGACGAAGATGGGAGGATTGCGTCAGGGCCGACCTGGGGGATTTGGGTTTTAGAGGAGTGGATTGGAGGGAAGTGTGCGGTCGACGGTTGGTGGTGTCGGCATCGAACTTTCGGGTTCGCTAAGCCTTTATTTATTTAATTTACTTATACATAGTATAGTTTATATCCTATTTTTTGTTTTTGATTCTTTATTTTATTCTTATTGTACATAATGTGTGGATGCAATCATAAAGCCTAAACATAAAATGCTACTAATTGTCCTCATTTGAGGTAGATTGTAATATTTATTCATAAAAAGTAAAAAAAAAAAATATATCATATCCAGATTGAAACTTTATATTCTAATGATTGCTGACACATCTGTCCATCAGAGAGAACAATTCACATTTCATTTATTATTTATTATTTGTTTTTCCACTACATTAGCTTAGCAATAAATCTTAATCGAGAACAGGGACAGAAGACTGCCCTGGGACAAATAGGAGCACACAAGACTGTACGCCTTTAAATCGGGTTAGCCTTAATACTCATCGGATGTTGGGCATAACTAGAGATGACTGATGAGGTTGTAATTCACCATTATTCCATTATGTTGTGTAATTTAACTGGAGGGAGGGTGTCTCCTGCGGTAGGGATGAGACAGGACACGTGGCCCCGCACGTGGCAAGCCGCCTGTCAAACTGATTACGTTCAAGTTTTGTTACCCCCGTCAGCACTGTCTCTATTCCTTGTCTCTTTGTCGCGCTTATAATATCGTTAATGTTTAAACTATTATCTACTCATCGATTGGTAGGAAATCACTATCATAATCTATAGTATGTACTATTATATAAAAGGACAAGCCATTTTTAATTTGTGATCACTAACCGCGAAAACTACTGAACTAATCTCTACCAAATTTTGACCACACCACCTTTATAGTTCAAGGATGGTTTAGCAATAATAAAATCTAGTAATTGTGTACTAATTCTCTATTGAAAAAGCAATACTAAGTGGATAACAGTGAAGTTAAAAAATGGCGTCAATCGCCATTTTACTGAAAGGTTACAAAAGTACAGTGTTATATAGAACTTGATATTGATAATAAAATTTAATTAACTATTTTGTTGAAGGAGATGTAATTTATTATCATTATAAGGTATAACTCCTGTTTAATCATTAATATTTCACTCAACATGTTTCGGAGTCTTCGGCTCCATCTTCAGGATCTAAAAAAAAACTGTGATTGCTTTCACTTAGTCCATTTATACTGTCTTACAGCCATACAACTGAATAACCTTTTGTATGGCTGTAAGACAATGATATTACCACCACTACGGTAATTATTCTTTATCTTTTATTGTTTTTTTAGAATCATGATACATGGATCACTAGATAAACTAAAATGATTTTTTGTTTAAATCTTTTAAATCACTATTATATTAGTATTACAATCTTCTTCGAAGAAGGCAATAAGTAAGTGATATAGGCTTTATTGATCCATTCACACAATACGTAAAATAAAAAATAGATAAAAAGAAGGGAAAAAATAGAAAAAAGAACCTCATATCTTATAATAATGGGGTGTATAAAAAAAAAAAAAAAAAAAAAAAAAAAAAAAAAAATGACCGTTTCATAAACAAATATTTGTATTATTATTTCTTTGATATAAAATACAATTTATACTCAAAGTATAGTCCATTGTTATCTACCGTCATTACCCATCTGCTAGCCAATTGCTCGATGCCACGCTGATACCATTCCTTGGGATGGCTGTTAAAGAACTCTTAGACAGTATTTTCAACTACCGCAAAATTATCAATTTTTTTCCCTTGAAGAAAATGGGCCATGGAACGAAACAAGTAGTAATCAGAAGGTGTGAGGTCTGGACTATATGGTGGATGATGCAGTTCAAACACATGAAGTTTTGTAAACTTTTCTGCTGATTGTTGAGGACTAAGTTCGTGAGGGACTAGTCTACAGGTATTTTTCACCTTCCCCATGGAGAGAAGATGGCGACTAACAGTATCTTTCGACACACCACACTCTCTGGCAAGTTCGCGAGTACTTGTGGACGGATTTGACTCCACAGCTTCCTTCAGAACCTCATCAATATCCATAATTGGCCGCCCGGTGCCCTTCTTTCTTTCCAACATGGTATATCCACTTCTGAATTTTTCAAACCAACGCCGCGCTGTGCGTTCTTCAAGGACACCTTCCCCTTCTTATTTAATTGTTTCAAGAGTTGCTTCAGCGGCTATGAAATTTTTTTTCCAGTCATGTTTCTTTTTTGAAATAAATAACTGAACTGAGGCTTTTTTTTCTTTTTTTTTTTTCTTTTTTTAAGAAGTCCAGTGTTAGTAAACAAGCTTAGAGAATGCTCTAAAGGGATTATTAAGTATTAGTAAATAATAAATAGTATTAAGATATTTACAAACTTTTGAACTCTGGAATTTGATAAAACGGTCATTTTTTTGTTTTTTTGATACGCCATATTAAAATAAATAAAGTGAAAAAAATATATAAACTGAAAAAACTGAATTATAACATATTATTGTTCTTCCATTGAACGAACTCTTAACCACATCCTTCACTATTTATAGATGATCAAGTAATATATGTACGTCATTAAACACTGAATTATCCCCCAGAAGACCAAAAATGCTACCAAGCAGAATTCAACTCTTTAATATACTGATTGAAACTGAACCATATGATAGATGTTAATACAGAGTTGGTTATTGTAACAACGATTGATGACCATTTGTTTTAACAAAGCACTATTCACTTTTAACATTTTTTTTTTATTGAACTGGTTTTCTTAAATATCTTAACTAGAGACTTAAATCTAAAGAGCAAGATATCACTTGAAGCTCTAATCACACTTAGGCCGCAATCCACTAAGACATAGGCCCTCGACCAATAGAAAACGTGCAGTGGCTGTCAGGCGCCGTAAGAGGAGCGCTGATTGGATCGCCTGATGGATTACATTCCAATTGTAGCCGACTAATGAACCAACTGCCTTCGGGTCCGGTCTAATCCCCAACAGCTCACTTACGCCGATCTCTTGTTGTCCCCTGACAAAGGATATGGTGAGCTGGACCTGGAACAGTAATCTAGGATTTAGGGATCTTACAATCAATTATTTCACTTGAGGAATGAACTATCGGTGTCACTTGTCAGGAAATTAAATAAGAAATTTGTTTAGATTTTAACTGTAAAACGAAGGTTAATTGTTCTCATGTAGACTTCAACATAACAAATGAGAAAAATTCTTATACTTCAAGATGACTGATGACAAATTTGTGTTACTAGTACAGTGGAAACTCGTTATTTCGTCACTCGATAATTCGTCTTATTCCGTAATTTGTCTTCGTTTATGGCAACTATAAATAAACAATTAAATACGTCTGTAATTCATTTTCCCCCTTGCTACTTATTTAATCTTTAAAAATCCTCATTTGGTTTGTCACTAAAAAATACATTTATACATTTTGTAAATCATTTGATAGGAAAAAACAAACTGAACAAGCCCGTAGTCGATCCCTCCATAGATTGTAGTAAGAGGTGAAAGGAAGTATGAGTGAAGTTGACGAATTCCCGGGATCAGTTAAGACCCTACAAAGTAGAAGAAAAAGCTTCCTTCTCTGGTTTCATCTTTCTGACTGTCAGTTCATATTCAGGCATTGACGAGTTCGGTTCTCCGCCGTTTTTCTTGTCTAAATTTCAAGTTGTTAAATTTCCGTTGGAATTAAGTGTGCATTTACGAGATGGCATCTAAAAGACCCATTAATTATAAACCTCTGGATTTACCAATGAAATATGAAGTACTGCAACGACTTATAAAACGTGAAAGTACGAGTAAACTCTCAGAAATTTATAAATTACCCCGGACTACTGTAAATGATATTAAAAAAAAAAATGGAGGTAAAATTAAAAACCTCATGGCTAAAATTGAAGTCACAGACGGCGATGTAACCAACTTACTCTCGCTGCAAACACACAGTTGGATGTTGATGTGCTTATAATGTTCATCTGGTCGTTTTTACATTTTCAATAAATCGCAAGAAAATTACAATTATATAGTTTAAAATGCTTTTTTGTTACTTTACCAGCTAAATTCTGAAATTCATCATTTCCGTTATTTCGTCACTCTCCCTCCCCCACTCATGACGAATTATCGAGTTTCTACTGTAAATCATTAACCCTTCTTAGCATCCCAAACACTCCAATCTGAAATAACAAACCTTCAAGAATAGTGTCAAAGTTAGAGAATATAAATCCCACCCAGTAACCTTTGCCTTTCGTCGTAAGCCCGCGGCGTTAAAATTTAAAATTCCACAGACCCCTGTTGAGCGGATTCACTACCTAGGACTCCAACTGGACAAACAATTAACTTATAATCAACAAACAAGACTAAAACGGCAAGAAACTGCTTGTCATAAGGCCGGTTTACACACTCAGGCCATTTGCGCAAACTGGCTTGTGCAAGGCAAGTGAAAACCTCTCTGTTTTGTTGAAAAGGAAAAAATTGTGACGAAGGACTATCAAGTCTTGGAACGGACAAGCTGAGGTTTGATTATCGTTTACCAATCTCAAATCGAATTTCTGTCCTGAGATATTTTACTCAAGCCAAAATCTTTGGCTCTTACAAAATTCAAACCTGTGTTTACACGTTCTAATTTAACTGTAAAAACTGTCTTGTGCAATCTAATTTACACAAATGGCATGATAGTGTAAACCGGTCTTTAGATTTAATATCTGTAACTCTTCATTCGAGGATTAACTTTAAGGTCTGAGGCCCTCTTAAGGCGCACCCAGCATTCATTAAAAAGTGAGTAATTCCTGAATGTTGAACTTTAAGCATTTTTATATTCTCGAAAAAAGACTAAAGCGACAAGAAACTGCTTCTTCGTTACGGACTACTTCAACATTTACTAGACAAACGATTAAACCCCCCAATTCATTACAAAAGACTTATTTATATGACTGTGATTACAATCCTAAATGCCCCTTACTTTTTCACCAATAAACTTATCCATAAAGACATTAATGTTCCATATGTTGCTGAGTAAGCCCAAAACAGATACCTATCCTTTCATAGCTCCATAACCACTCAAATCCATTAAATTATATCTACTTACTTTCCAGTCCATTCCCGATAATCCTCCGAGGCGTCTGAAAAGAACATACTTGGTGTATATATTTGTACAGTTGTAAATTTCAATAAATTTATGTATAGAAAAAAAAAATATCCTGGGAAAACCTAAACTGGAGGTAGTTAACGGATTGCTGAATTTTCAACAAAAGCTCTAACATAACCAACAAGCTTTTTTTCGTTTAGTTAGATTAAGTTAAATCTCTACACAACAACAAGAATTAATTTTTTATTTCATTATAATATGAAAATATTATAAGACTGAGAAGATGACGGTGTGCCGGCAGGTCTGGTTCCAGAACAGAAGAGCCAAGTGGAGGAAGACGGAGAAATGCTGGGGCCGATCCACCATCATGGCAGAGTATGGCCTTTACGGCGCCATGGTTCGGCATTCCCTTCCGCTTCCGGAGACCATCCTCAAGAGTGCCAAGGAGAACGAGTGTGTCGCCCCCTGGCTTCTTGGTGAGTTATCATCTCTAATATGTATATGTATGTATATGGATGTTTAGAGAATTTTTAAAAATATTTCTTTAGTCATAAAGTTAATTTTATTTGTTCCAATCTTGTCCCTAATATCTATTACAATTACTTGAAGTACACTATGATGGTATAGAAGGTTCAATAAAATTAGGATTGATGAATTAATTGCCACTTCTATTGGAATTATTTTATTAGAAAACTATTTTCGAATGTTAAACACTCATCTTCAGTTCTAAAACATAGAAAATTTTCAACACACCAGCACTATGCTAAATGGATTATATATACTAAATTTTTCAGAAATGTAAGATTGTGAAATCAAATATTGGTACTCACCTGAGGAGGTCTAACAGATATCTATCGTGGAAGAGGGAGGTGTTAAATTTGTTTTCCATTCCTATTGGAAACAAATTTGAAATGGGGCTATTGGAAATGTTTATCTGTCATATAAACACAAATCTGGATGGGTTTTTATTTATTAATCATAAGAAATAATACAATCGTTTAAAGCCCATCAGCGCTATGTTGCATGTATTATATATACTTACGTTTTCAAAAATGTAAGACAAGAAATCACTTATTGGTACTCACCTGAAAAAATCTAAGAGACATCTGAAATACATCCATCGTAGAAGGGGAAGGGGTCAGATAGGTTAAATGTTTTGGGTTTTAACTTGGGATTTTCCTTATGACTCATAATTTAGATGAATCATTAGAAATAATAAAATCGTTTAAAATTCATCCAGATATTTCATTTAAATTACCAGATAAACATTTCCAATAGGAAATCCTAAGGTATAAACCCCAAAAAATTTAACCTAAGTCGCCCCTTCTCCCTTCCACGATGGATATATTTCAGATGTCTTTTGGATTTCCTCAGGTGACTACCAATATTTAGTTTCTTGTTTTACATTTTTGAAAACTTTAGTATATATAATCCAATTAGCATAGTGTAGATATGTTGAAAATTTTATATGTTTTAGAACTGAAGATGAATGTTTATCATTCGAAACTAGTTTTCTAATAAAGTAATTCCAATAGAAGTGGCAATTAATTCATCAATCCCAATCTGTTAAAATTTTTCGATCCCGTGATGATTTTTTATTTAAGTTTATTCGTTTCTTTCAATTGCCATGAAGGTAAATTAAAACTTCTATAAAAATAAAAAAATAATAATTGTATGCTAGTATTGAAAGATTTTCAGAAAAGCAATTAATAATAATTCGGTCGACTCTTCGTAAACATTTATTTTTTTTAATTTTAGTTTTTATGATTATGTATTATTAAACATATCAATTAAATATATGTAAGATAAATGCATGTGGTGAAATCATCCGTTGGTTGGTTTTAACAAACGGAATTTTACAACTTATATTCCTAAAAAGGTTCTCATATATTGCTTATTTAAAATTAAAACTCAAAAGTTGATAAGTAGATTTCATATTTATTTATATTTTTTACTCTGCGGCAATCTAATAAATTAGGATAAAGGAACAATTATGATTCAATCGAAAAATAAGATAAAATGAATACCATAGATAAATAATAAATAAAATAAAAATATTAAAAGACATTCAGCTTTGGGGATTCACTAAACCATCCAATTCATCTCGTATCCAATCCTTAAAATCCAAAATCCTTCGAAAAATCCTCAATGCTCCTTTTTCACCAATGAACTTATCCATTAAGATCTTAATGTGCTATATTTTGCTGATTTAGCCCAAACCAGATACCTATCCTATTATAGTAAGCTCCATAACCACTCAAATCCACTAGTTTCTCAACTTGCTTTCCACTACGTTCCCAATAATCCTCCGAGGCGTCTGGAAAGAAGATGGCTTAGAGATCTTCTAGTGTAGAATTTTTATTGAAGTGCTAATGATGAGCAGTTCTTTTCATGTTTTGACATGTTATTGTAATCGTTTAACCAATTTATCTGGTGTGTAGATTTGTACGGTTGTAAATTTCAATTAATTAATAAAAGAAAGAAAAGACATTCATACTTATCCAGAATATTTACGCTCAGACTAGAGATTCCCTGACTATCTCCCCCTCCATGATGTGACATGATGTGATGTCAAGGTTCAAGCAGGACTCTAGGAATTCCCAGTTCTCTTCACTCTCCACGTCACTGGTTCTTGGACCAGTGGAGGCAGAGTGAGAGCGCTGAAGCTGCATACTTCCAAACTATATTTAATTATGATCAGATCGTTACCCGTTTTGGACCAACCATACCATTGAAGAGATTAATGAATTGGTACGGTTAAAATGTTTTTAAAGGTTTTATGATTGGCATTATTTTAATGATTCAATTTTAAAAATCAGATAAAGAGCAGAGTTCGTGATTTGGCTTAGCACCGATAGTTCAAATAAATCTAGTCGTAACTGTATAAATAAAGTTAGGTATTTACGAAATGGCTCTTAAGATGACCTTTACGATAATGGGTGGTGGAATACCACTTAACTTTCGTCGTTCCACTTGAAATATCTGATTTTTTTTTATGTTGGTTATGCTAAAGGGGTGGATTGAAGCTTTTCATTTAATTCCAGGCAAAATATTAGCATTATATGAATAATACCTTCTAATCCTATATTAATTAAATTTTTTGTAATTTCCTCAAGTAGGCATAGATATTTTAGTTTGATTTCAAATATAAAAATGAAAATACTTGACTTCCGAGTAATTTTATATTACGAATTTAAACTTAGTGCCTCCGCTACCATGGATTATGTATGTCAATGGATCCCGATCAGGTCAATAGTTCGATGTCTACCTGGACACGTGCCAACACAGAATCTTCATATGGCATCGTGGTTATTGGCCTGGGTCCTATTTTTTTATTTTTTTTTTTCGGATAGGAAAACTATCAATTCAATATCGTTCTTAGATATACCATTAATCCCCGTTGAACAGATCTACTACATAAGACTCCATCAAGACAAACGACTTACTTGGAACCCACACACAAGATTAAAACGAGAAGAAACTGTTCGTCGTTACAGACTACTTCAACATTTACTAGACAAACGATCAAACCTCCCAATTCATTACAAAAGACTTATTTACATGACTGTGATTAGACATACGTAGTTGAGCTCTGGCGCTCAAATAAACCTTCCAAATTTTCTCGTATCTTATCTCAATCCTTACAATCTAAAATTCTTTGAAAAATCCTAAATTATCCTTACTTTGTTACAAATAATCATATCCAAAAAGATCTAATTGTTCCATATGTTGCGGATTTAGCCCAAACTAGATGCCTATTCTTTCATAGTAAACTTCAAAACCACACGAATCCACTAGTCCCTCAACTTGTTTCATATTCCGTTCCCGATAACCTTCTGAGGCGTCTGAAAAGAAGATGGCCTCGAGATATTAAAGTGTCAACAATGGGTGGTTGCTTTACAAGTTGTCACGTTCTTGATTAATTTTCCCACACATTTACTGGATGTACATGTACTATACAGTGGTAAATATTAATAAAAAGATAAAAAATAATAAATAAAATAAAATAACATCGAACTTCCTAGAAATTGACCGAATATATCAAAATTTGATCAAACAACAGAAATAATTTTGGTCAGTTTCATATATTTCTTGGGTAAAATAATTCTTTTGAGGATTCATTCTAGGAATGGAGGTTTAGTTACGGAATGATTTAGTACTGAAATATAGCGTAAATTCTTCATATTTTGTGTAAATGTACATTTTCATTAAAGAAGACCTCAACAAAATATGATACTTTAAAAGGCGCATAGCACTTTCTGATAGTTGTTTACCGAGTTGTGGCGACTTCTGTCGCCGGTGATAGATCAAGTGTTGCGTGTAGCATGTCAGTAGTATTCCTCTGTAACGTTTTATATTAATACATAACATGGCTCTACACTATTCAACATTCGAACGGCTTTACACCATTCTTTGATAGTTCATCAACAGACTCATTATCTCTGAAACTCACTTCCTAGGATCTATGTTAGGTAAACGTTTTATTCCATTTCAGTAGTTCAAAGACATCAAGTTCGTTCAAAGACATCAAGTTCGTTCAAAGACATCGTTGTCGTAGGGATTACATCATTGTCTAAGATTAAATGCCATTACTGTTTGTAAGATTATAGGTTGTGAAAGGAACAGGTACAAACTTCCCTGGTGGTGATTATTGTACGAAATCTTTACTTTCGATCTCGTAGATTACGAAATCGACATACTTAATTATAAACGAACAAAGTCGAGCAATCATCTACTATAGAGATCACCGTCACAAGTGTGGGATCAAAAGGCATCATTCAAAATCAGATGATCCCAGAGAACGTAATATAGTAACTGTAAAAAGTCGATTTAAAATATCAATCCAAGCTATTGTGAAAATGTTATAACAGATCCCTTTCCATGACTTTTATTTATATATTTTTTTTTATTTCGATTAACGTCACTTTATGCTGCTATGGCTAATCGGACGATGCTACGGCGGGAGTCCTAAATTTTGCCTATCCAGGTATAATTAGGATAGGGATATTTAACGAGTACCTGAAATCGCACAGGCTCGGGACCCCCATTTTACGTCCCTTCTGAAGGACGGCATAGCTAAGAATTTTTTACTTCCTTTAAAAAATTCTAAGGTCATCTGCCGGGCTGCGAACCCGCGATCTTGGATTTAGTAGGTTGCTATGCTAACCTCTACACCACAGGTGACCCCATTTATAGTTTGTATTGTGTTTATATTAGGAGATAGATAGATTTGTATTATTATTATATTAGGAGATATGAAATCCTTCTTTACCTTGAAATATACATGGATCATTTTTGAATACTCTTTCATTCATCTGGAGATCCAGTAGACATTTTAACCCTTTAACGGGCTGGCCGGAGATTTTTTAATAAATGTCTTCCTTTTTTTTTTCCTTTAAATGGCTATAGCCATGCCAACCCCCTTACATGTATCATGAAATTTAACGTTGAATAAAGGATATTAGACGATAATGCTTAGGATAATCCGTCGGACAATATGTCACTTATTGAGCAAAAAGCGTTAAATATGAGTATCCTCAAGGATACATTGCCTGTTAAAGGGTTAAGGATCTTAAGATTTACACTTTTGTATCTTTTTCACGTAATGTCTTCAAGTTGATTTTTGAGTGACGTTTCCATGAAGTTCATAATTTTGTTTCCTTCTGAACAAAGAAAACCGATCTTACCTTCCGGAATGTTTATTTTTTGTTTCTATTAAGTAATATTTGTCCAATTAGGAGATTTATGGTGACTCAACTTGTTACTTGTTCCTTATACTTTTTTCATTCCAATCGTGTTAAAATATAACATGTCAGTTCAGTACATGATACCAATGGCGACCTTAGCTCCTTGTTATTATATATTTTTTTTTTTCAGATAGGAAACCTTTGAAGAATTTCTTCAAAGGACTAATTCCGTAGATAATTGTAATTCGGTTTGGAATACACTAGGTTAATATCCCTATAGTATTTGAAATTGGGTATTTTCATGAAGTTAGTGTTCCTTGTCCAAGGTAAAAAGAGTGGTGGTTATTTTATTTTATTTTTTTAAACTAAATTAGATCCCATCCCCTTTCAGTTGTAACCCCTTAGCTCAACTAATGAATGATGGAGCTAGTTTTCCAGACCATGGATCACCTGAGATGATTTCTACTTGGAACTGGCGTGTTAGGTTTGAAACATTTAATGAGTGTCGAAAGTAATCTTTGTTTAATGCAGCTTTGGTTTACTTTTAAAAATTGAACAACTGTCAATGCTATGTTAGACTAAAAACAATAACAAAAACCGGTAAGAGTCATCTTTAAATCAACCAGAAGAAATCAAGATGATCCTCGTGTCAAATTTATCTTGATTCATCATGAAATCATGGATTATAAGCAAATTATGTCTAGAATTGAAACAGAATAAAATGAGGGAATGGCTGGGCTATAATAGCAGAAAAGCCTACGATCTAACCATAGATAAAAACAAGAAGAACGAGCTTCTTCCGGACCGTAAATCTAAGGTTACGATGGTTAAAATTATAAAGGGTGTAGCAGGTACATATTCCTCAATGTACAGCATACCATTTGATTTAATTTGAACTATTTGACTAGGAAAAACAATAGATCATGGTCTATCTACTGATTTCTCATTATTTTAGAACTAGAAGGGTCAAATTACTTCAATTAACGATTAAATAAAATTAAAAATTAATTATTATTCCAAAAAAAAAAATCAAAGCTGAGAGAAAATAGGAATTTCAAACGCGACTTTTTTTCATTCAAACCAACACAGCTCCTAAACCGTATAAATATTTATATATACATGAATATATGGATAAATTTCTTGACTGTTACTATTTAATGTTTATTAAGGTTCTTGAGGTTCAGTCAATACATAAAAACAACTATTTTGGTGACGCAACGTTAGCATGATTATGAGAACGATATAGTCTCGAAACATCGCCAAAATAGTTGTTTTTATGTATTGACTGAACCTCAAGAACCTTACTAAACATTTAATAGTAACAGTCAAGAAATTTATCCAAATATTCATATAGATATAAATATATAAATATATTAACATCCTCCATTAAATTTCTGACTCGATACCTATCATAAAATTTTCGATCCGAGAAACACCAACAGAGCCCGAGCGTGTCAAAAACCCCCAACATTTAAAAAATGCAGGCAAAACTTTTTTTTTTTTAAATTCAAACCAACATAACTCCTAAACGGTAGGGCCTAACGATAAAGGCTGTCAAATAATATCCTCTATTTAATTTCTGACAGAAATCCGTTGTCGAATTTTCGATACGAGTAACATATACAAAGCTAGAACGTGTCAAAATGTTACATTTTTGAGTTTGAAAAAAACGTTACACCAAAAAAGTATAGGCCTCCAGCCAAAAGACATATCCATTTCAAAAATTCTAATAAGTACATTTTTTCAAAACGTTTAGTATATTTTTTTTTATATAAAATATTTAACGCGGTCTTAATTTTTTCAAAAGTTTATGTTGGTGGTAGGGTCGTTTGGATTTTTCAATTTTATATTTTCCACAGATACCGAGAGGGAAAAAAGAATTAGATTACGTTTTCCGACGTTCTAATCGACCGTTCTAATCGGGACGGGAGGCGGTTATGGACATAAAAAGGTAAAAAGTGGCGGACGGGACTCGAAAACAAGTAAATATCCATGTAGATTGCTTTGTTTGTCGGGGGAAAAAAGGAAGCCGTATATCAGAAAGCAATCCGACCGGGGAGCATAAATCGAGAGCCACTGCTAACTGGATAAGGGTCGTAATTGGCGAGGCAGCCACACATCATCATTAGTGGGGGCTGAACCAAAATGGCCGCCGCCCCTCCTCCCCCCTCGCTTTTTTATTATCACTACTGCTCTAGGGGCTAATGAGGCACCGCCCCTCCCCCCTCCCCTTTCTTAATCTTACCCTCTGTAGTCTGCAGTCTCTTGTTTGTTTGGAGCTACTCTTCTTATATGTTGCAGGGCTATCTTATCGGCGCTACTTCATCTGTTTACTGTTACCAACCTCACAACACAAATAAATTAAACAGATAAAGCATCATGGCTTCCCATTTATTTATTAATATTGCATTCTCCCAAAGTAAATGTTATTTCGTTTTTAAAAATCTAATTCATAAATCACTCCGTAAAAATATTGAACCACTGCTCCACCTATGCTCCGCCCAAAATACTACAATGTTCCCTTCGATTTATTCGATATTTTTATCGCTACTTATTGAAGGGAAATTCATTCTTCATTATTTTTTTTTATTTTTAAAGTATTTACTAATTATAAATATATTATCAATGCAGGATTTACCAGCTGTGAAACCACACTGTTCCTCTGGTGTCATAATATTTATAATGAGACAACTAATAGAAAAATGTAAGGACAGCAAGAATTACATTTAGCATTTATAGATTTGGAAAAAGCATATGACCAAGTACCTAGGAAAGAAATGTGGAATGCTCTACAGGAACGAGTCATTGACCCAGGCCTTATAGGGGCAATCCAGATTATGTACAAAAAAAGTATGTACAAAATTAAACAAGGCAAAAACTTGTCAGCTCCTTTTGAATCCTCGAAAGGTTTAAAACAGGGATGCTGTTTATCACCAACCTTATTTAAAATATTGGATGTAGTGATGGAGCAGTGGTTTAGGGAATGTAAAGGATGGGCATTCCTACTAAAGAGGATTTTTTGTGTACAATCTTCTTCGCGGACGATCAGGTGGTTATGGCCAAAGATAAAAAAGACCTAATGTTGATGATGAGGAAGCTCATGCGATGTTACAAAGCCTGGGGAATGAAGATAAACTTTAACAAAACCGAATACATGTGTATAGAGGGGAATGAGGAGGAGGATCCCTGGATAGAAGGAGCAAAATGTAAACAGGTAGGAGAATTTAAATATTTAGGCTCTATTTTGATTATGGTAGGAGGATGTAAAAGAGAAATACTGAGCAGATGTGGCATGGCAAGGAAGGCAATTCGCATCTGGCATCCGGTTTTGTGGAGCAGGACCTTATCCCAAAAGAATAAGAAACGGATTTTTCAATCATTGATAGAAAGCACCCTCACATAAGGCGCAGAAACATGGCCCCTCACCAAAAGTATTAGGGATAAATTAAATGTAGTCGAGATGGATTACTGGAGGAGGTGTATTCAGAAAACCAGGGCAAATCGCGTAAGAAATGAAGATATAAGGAGGAAAATGGAAATTACGGAGAGCGTGGCGGAACATGTTATGAAGAAGAAATTGATATGGTATGGACATGTACGTCGAATGCCTCCTGGAAGATTACCTGAAATGGTTAGAAAATGGAACCCTCCGAGATATAGAAGGAGAGGACGACCAGCAAGGAGATGGGAGGATGAGATAGCGGAGGAAATGGCAGGAAAAGGTCTGAGGGACGGTGATTGGTGGGATAGAGAACTGTGGAAGGAGAGTTTGACCTAACGGAAACCCAATGAAGGGAAACGCCGGTATAAAGAAGAAGAAGAACTATTTAATGATATTTACAACTGTACATAAAATAAAATAATAAAATTTGATGATAATAATTACAATTACATGTAAATTACTTGTGAAAAACAATTCACTGGAAACACTTCAATAAAAATTTTAAACTGGAAGGTTCCTTGGCGATCTTCATTTCAGACGCATTGGAGGATTATCAGGAATTAAGTGTAAGACAAATTAAGAGACAAGTGGATTTGAATGGTTATGGAGCATAAAAATCGGAGAAATCGTGGCACCTGTACAGACATTGCATGAAGAGGGGACTAATCAGTAAACAATCGAGTCGATATTTATTAAAAGAGCAGATGTAGAATAGTTGTTTGCTGAACGAACAAAAAATATGTTAATATAAAGGAACAAGGTAGAAATATTACACCAAGAGTTTTAAGAGTTTAAATCGAATAATGGCTTAAAAAAAAATACGAACTTTCCTGATAAATAACTTCTTAATCATGTCGGCATTTTTACATTAGTTATTGGTATCTATTGGTATCTACTAGTATCAAAAAGAGAAAATAAATAAATAAATAAAATAAGAAGAACTTGTTTATTCAATTAAGAACATTAACTGTTTTCTGCAGGAGTCCCTCAAGGCCCAATCATGGTTCCCCTCGTGTACTTAATATACACATGCGACTCACCGGCAAAGAAAAAAAAAAAAACTTATTGCAAACTGCGCTGACCACACCGCTATAATAATCAGAAACTCGTACTCTATACTAGCCACTCTACTATTACAACACAACCGTGACTAAAGACATAACTTGTGTAAACTATGGAAATTAACTGCGATAAGTAGAGGTGCCACTGGATACAATCTCTCCTTACTATATGCCATTTTTTGTTTTTATTCTGGTTTTAGAATGTTTCTGAAATCAGAGTTCTGATTGTCAGTTATGTTTTTGACAGGTGTGGATTGAAAATAAAAGTGCAAAAAAAAAAAAAAAAAAAAAAAAAAAAAAAAAAAAAAAATGCGATAAGTCACATGTTACATTTACTTTCCGAACTACACTTCACGATTCCTCTTACTATGAAAGGGTAGATATCTTGTTTGAGATAAATCAGCAATATATGGAACATTAAGGTCTTTATGGATAAGTTTGTTTGTGAAAAAGGAAAAAGCATTGAGGATTTTTAGAAGGATTTTGGATTGTAAGGATTGCATACGAGGTGAATTAGTTGTTTTAGTGGAGCCCCAAAGCTCAACTCCCTAAGCCTAAATAGGTCTGATAACTGTCATGTAAATGAATCTTTTGTAACAAATCAGGAGCTTTGAACGTTTATCTAGCAAATGTTGAAAACGGCGAGCAGTTTCCTTTCGTTTTATTCTTGTATCACAGTAACACTAAATTGGTGTTCAAAGTAATGTTAACTTCTACCCATTCTCATACTTTTCACGAATGTCTGAAGAGCCCAATATTTGTATGAAATTCCTATTCCAAATTGTTACTTTTTTCGGAACTCCCTTAACATTCAACATGTGCAGAAAAAGGTGTGGGCTTAAACTTTGTATTCGTATATGCATCTGAAAATAAATAACACTTAAAAGGGATTAGAATAAAAAGAAATGAAAAAACAAAACAAAAAGACTTCTCGTATTAAAGAAGAAATAAGAAAATATAAAACACTAAATTAATGTTGTATGTAACATTAACGTCTGATTATCACTTTCATATTAGGGAAGTGGAAATAACAAAATATGGATTTATAAAACTCAAAATCAATATTGAATTTTTCATTCTCACATGAGTGAATAGAAAATAAGTAAATATTAAACTTCAGATACGCTTCACTCTTTTTTTGTTTTTAGACTGAAGTGTTTTGTTTAATTAATACTACATTTTAAACACGAATGTTTTTTTAATATTATTTTAACAGCAAAGCTTTACCCAAACCTTTCGAAATGTTTGTTTATTGTGACTTAACATCCTTATGTACTCCAACTAGGGCAGGAAGGACGGTACAGAACAAATTCATTCAAAATATGTTTCTGTTACCCTTTCTTCTTTTTATAATTATATATATATACACATATTTTAAATATTATTATGGATGAATAAATAAAATATGAATAAAATATGTAAAAATTAACTTTCATCAGATTCAATATTGAATACCCTTCAATAAGTATTATATATACAAATTTTGAATAAATTGATGTGATTTTTTTCTTATTTATGTTTACTAAAATATATTTTTATATCCACTTTTTAAATTTCTGTAGAAATATAACAGAATTGGATAAAATTTGTGACTTAATTATAAAAGAAAAATAATAAGAGTTAACGAAAATTGAATTAAAATCAATGATTATTCCAACTCATCTTCATACAATCCTCGCAACCTTTGCTGATGACACCAGCGTGTTATCAGTCAATGATGATCCATTTTCTGCATCCCAGACACTCCAGTCACATATTACTTCCCTTGAAGAATGGTGTCATAACTGGAGAGTCAAGATAAATCCTAGCAAATCCCAACAAATAACCTTTACCCTCCGTCGGAAACTTACCTCATCCTGTCCTCCAGTATCCTTTAATGGTTTACCGCTAACTAATGTGGAACAAATACGATACCTTGGATTTAATCTGGACAAGAGACCTACCTACACCTACAACACTTACTTGACAAACGTTCAAAACTCCCGATTCACTGTATGAACGTTATCTATATGACGATTATCAGACCTATTTGGACTTGAGTTATAGAATTTTGGGGATCCACTAAACCATCGAATTCTTCCCGCATCCAATCACTCCAATCCAAAAAATCCCTAATGCTCCTTACTTTGTCACAAATGAATTAATCCATAATGACCTTAATATCTCATATGTCGCCGATTTAGCACGAACCAGATACCTCTCCTTTCATAATAAACTTAACACTCATCCAAATCCACTTGTTGCACAGCTAGCTTCCCACTCCATTCCTGGCAATCCTCCGAGGCGTCTGAAAAGAAGATGGCCTCGTGATCTACTTTTGTAAATATTCATTAGAGTACAACCAATGGGTAGTTCCTCTACAAGTTTTATTCATGTCAATATATCTCACATATACCGCCTATTTACTAGATGTGTTTTCTAATATAGTTGTAAATTTCTATTAATAAAATAATAAAAAAAATAAAAAATCAATAATTTGAGCTAAAACTATCTTTGAGGAGATATATACGTCATTGACAAGCGCTTATTAGAATGTTTCTTCGACAACTAAGAATGTTAAGGAAATTAATTTTTAAAGGTCACAAATTACTTTTACGTTTTACAATTTTTGCGTATAAAAATTATCTAAAAGGAATTTATTTAAATATTTTAAAATATAAGTGATCTACCAGTTGGAATTCACGGTTCATTTGATTTGAAACTGATCGAATGCCTCATGGACCATTCAGTTGGCAAGGGATGGCCGTGGTTCTGACTTCACAATGTCATTCATAATAAAAATAATAATAATGATAATTAATAACTTAATGCTATAAGTATCTTAATATAATATTAAGAAATAAAGATTTAGTATCAATTTTTTATAATTATATTTGATTTTATTATGTTTTGCTATATATTATTCCAATAATATAAAAAAAAATAGCGAAAAAAAAATTTATTTATTTTATTTTATTATCTATTGCTATCTAACATTCATATTTATTTATTTTATTTTTTTTTTTTAATACAAATACAGTGGCACACAAAATTAACGGTTATTGTATTTTGATATAAATATTTAAAAAATATTTTAACTGTTTATCACGGAACACTTAATAAAATTAAAATATCTAACAGTTAAATCGCCGTGATTATTTAATAAATAATGAATAGTTCAATCAATAATACGAAAAACGGTGAAATTCGAAGTGTTTAGAGTCAAATAAACAAATGGTTTTGTTAAGTACGTTAGTCTAATATAAACAATGATATTTTAAGCATCCATGATAACTGTCAGGCTTTTTAAAATACTTTTTGTCCACCTTTGATGAAAAAATAGTTTAGTTTGACTGAAATTTGGGCCAAAACTGTACCAGGAATAAGGGATAGCTAAAGTAATTTGCCAATTTCATATACACATGTTTTAAAATTAAGTTATCGTTTGTTGTTATTTATATCTTTTAACTTTTTACTTTTTAATAAACATTAATGTTTATTTTATGCATGGATGCATGTTATAAGCTAGAATCTTCTCAGACTACTCTCACTTACTGTATTAAAAAAAAAAAAAAAAAAAAAAAAAAAAAATGTGAATTTAAAAGACAATGAGTAAACTAAATTATTCAAAGAATATTCTGAATTACAAATTTATAATATTTTCTCATTTATAATTGTCCACCTGTCTTCATCGACAATCAACCCATACCACAAACAAACGAAATTCATTACTTAGGACTTACATTTGATAGAAGAATGACCTGGGGCCCACACGTAAAACAAAAACGTCTCAGTCTAACCAAGAGATTAAAACTTCTGTATCCAATTCTTCATAAACGGTCGACATTAAAACTCCGACAACGACTGAATACATACACTTGCTTACTTAAACCCATATGGACATACGCCTCACAAATATACGGGACTGCAAAAAATATACTCCTTAAAAAAATACAAATATTCCAATCAAAATTACTCAGACTAATCACGAAATCACCTTGGTACGTTTCAAACCACACAATTAACACTGATTTAGAAATACCCACAGTAAAGGATCATATACATGACCTTTATAGACGATTTCATGACAGACTTCATGGACATAACAACATACTCATTAATGACATGGCCACGACTGACATACCTGGAAATACTCTCAGAAGGCTTAAAATAAGCTGGATGAGAGATTACTATTGAGGTACTATTGAGTACTAGTCTCCCACACGCATACAAGGCCTGTAATATTACAGAATGATACTTAATACCTGTAATATAAGAGAATGAACTTATTTAAATTAATAATTTAATTAAATTAACAATCAATAATTATTCGAAATAATAACGTCGAAAGAAAACAGCGGTTTCAAATGCGATTTTATTAATTCAAATCAATATAAGTCCTAAACGGTAGAACCTAGCGATCAGTGTTATAGAAAAAAAATATTCCCCATTTAATTTCTGACTAGGAAACTTTTGTAAAATTTTTGATTCAAGGAACACCAACAGTGTCATTTTTAAGGGAGAAAAAAACGTTACAACGAAACAGTATAGACACATATTCATGCCAATAAAAAATAGCTATAAAAACTAACAATAATATTTGATAATAACTAAAGTAAAGCTAAAATTTATGATTGGGATCATTCAAATTAGTCTTTTAATTCATAGAAGTATTTTTTTAATTCATATAAAGACTTATTAGAATTTGGTTTACACCAAAAACTTGTCAACCTAATTAGTATGACCTTTAAAAATACAAAAGCAAAAGTAAAATTTAGAGGTGAATTATCAGAATCATTCACTATAAGAACTGGACTCCGACAAGGAGACGGACTTTCACCTTTGTTGTTTAATTGCGTATTAGAGAAGGTTATGGAAAGTAATGGAACAAGAAATGCCAACCAACCATCAGGATCGGTAGAAATATTAAACTCAACTGCCTTGCTTTTGCGGACGATTTGGCATTACTTGCTAACACAATTGAAGAGGCTAAATTTCTAATTGAGCAACTAGAAATTATAGCAAAAAAAGTGGGATTACAAATTTCATTTGAAAAAACAGAAATGATGCCAACTTTTGTTGTTGATTTACCAGTCATTCAACTGAACAATAAGAAACAGATTAAAATAGTTAAGAAGTTCAAATACCTTGGGGAAATAATAACATGGAACACAAATGAAAAAGCAGCAATAGAACACAAATCAACTAAATTGAAGCAAGCACAAAGACTTACCTGGCCAACTTATAAAAAGAAATATCTTTCGATAAATGCTAAGTTAAACCAGAGGCAACTTATGCTAGTGAAACGTTATTCAAATTAAATGTTAAATCTACAACAGACAAAGTACAGAAAACTGATAGAAGAATTATCAGAACAATTATTAACAAAAAACACCAAGTTGATGGACAGTGGAGATTGTTGCCTTATAACATAGTCTACAGTGAATGTGAGTCAATAACTATAATGCGTAAAAGAAGAATTTCCTTTTTTTGTCACATATCAAGACTACCAGAAACCAGGATATTGAAACAACTGTTTAAATACTTTTTGAAAAATAAAATAAATAATAGTTAGTTCAAAGAAGTTCAGGATGATTTGAAAGAATTAAATATAACTCAACAACAAATCAAAGACAGAGAAGAGAAGAGGATTTTGAAGAATAAAAGTATAAGTCTCAAACTAAAAACAGTTAAACGGAAACAATATACTATAACGGACACACAAAGGGCAGCCAGGTCGGAGAGGATGAGAAAGTTCTGGGAGCAGAAGAAGAAGAAGAAGTCTAAGTAGAATACTCAAATGTATTGATTTAAGTGCTCCAATGTGGGCGTAAAATATGTAAAAAAAAAATAAAAAAAGAAGACTTATCCTTAGTTGTATTCAAAAATTTAAACTTTGATCACTTTATTCGATTAGGCAAAATTTGAAATGATTGAGAATTAATTAAAACGGTATTTATTATTAGCTAAAATAAAAGGAATCACATATCTGAATATAAGAATAAATTTATTTTTAAATATATATTATTTATTGGATGTTCAATATATTTTTACTAATGAGACATAGTTCCTGAGTGTCATCACCCCGGTGTGAGTTAATTTTTAACTCTTATTTAATTATTGTTTATGAAAAGAACCTGTATAAAATTAGCTTCCATTTAAATTAGGATCGATGGAATGTAACCACAAGTAAAATAAAATACTTAAAATTATATAATATAGTGATTATTAAATTTAATTTATTAATTATGATTTGAAAAAAAAAAAAAAAAATGTATTACTAAATTGCCTCCATGTTGAGCATTGATCTTGGCTCAATGAGGAAGTAGTTTAGAAACTTGAAGCGATAAAATAAAAAAAATGACCTAAATAATTTTGTCTCTTTTTTGCATGTCCTGCTCCGACCAGCTACCAGGTCTTACATCGATGACGGGGTAGAAAACGGTATGTAATGAACCGGTTTTACAAATTATTAAACCCTTAATTGGCCATTAATTAGTTTCCTCACCTAATTAAAAATATGCTAATGATTCAAAAATGTATAATTAATTATTAATGTGAAAAATAATTACATTAAATCAACATCGCTACTTTATAATTAATAACCAACAATAAATAATTAAATTCCCTTCGCTCAATCCCTCAAATATTTCGCTGCTATCAAACTATTATTAATTTTCAATTTAAAATTGAACCTCTTTAAGTAACTTCTAACACTAGACACAATTTGCTTATTTATCAATTATTTATTAATCTAGAAATCTACACCACGTTATCATGGAATATCACATCATATTAATATTTCAATATTTTTCCTTTAATTGGGTGTTAATATGAGAAAAATTGTGTAATTGTCTGCTACTTCAGAATTTGTTGAGCTATTTTTAAGCTTCTATTTAATTATGAATACACACATTTTTCTTTCAACTTAAGGTTTCATGATGAAATCAGTCGAATTATATTAAAAACAATAATTTGATAAACATTAAAAAATATGAAGAATCATATAATATAAAATTTAATAATTGTTCTTTCTTTTTTTTTTAATTTAATATTTTAATATCCTATATATTTGACAAGGTGTCATATATTCATCTAAAACTTTATCGGAAATTTTTATTGTCAATATTCCTTTACTAATAGAAACTCATTTGTAATAAATTAAAATAGCTCATAAAATTTGTGAAAATATTTTCTCGAATCTAAAATAGACTAGAATATTTCTGAGAAAGAACGTCTTTTAAATGTATGTTTTGAATTAAATCTACATTTTCTGTAATCGATTAGAAATTAAATGGAGCTTCATAGAGTTCCAAAATCATTTAGGTGTAACTATTATATGTTTTGATTCCTCGATACATTTTTTATTTTAAGATACTTCTAAATCACAAATAAGTAAAAGAATAAAAATAATTGCATGGATAAATTTATACAGCAAAGGAATAAATTGTAGTTTATTTATCGTCATATTTCATCACCGTACATAACTTAACATTACCGATGTTATGTTACACTAAAGTTTCTATTAAAAAAAAAACAAAAAAAACAAAAAAAAAACTGCTATAATAACCGATTGAAATTCAGTGCTGGATTTTTTTTATTGCTTTCATTATCCTTTTATCATTTATAACCTTATCATATAAAATTAATTGTATTCATTTTTTATGTATTTATTTTTTTTTTAAACTTTTAATTTTTAATAATTACAAGGTGCCTCACTCAAGGGCAATGAGTAATATGGCTGACAAAGACTCATTCAAACAGTATGTACAATGATATAAAATAAATTAAACGAAATAAAGCAATCTAATTAAAATAAACAGCCTCTAAATATACAAGAAATAAGATATACATTGTAAAATAGAATATTAAACAGGTGATAATTGTTGAAACTGATTAATAAATACAAAATTAAATAAATTATTGTAAAAATTAAGGAAGAAAAGAAAAGAATCATAAATACAATCACACTCTATATACAATATTTACAAACGAGAAACACCCCGATCCTAGCCTGCACTCCATAAATGTACTAATATCATAGGAATGACAAATTATTTATAGATTCCGCATTAGATATTATAATACAAAAGCATAATGTGTACTTCAATTTCAAATATAAAATTTTTAAAAAAATATAGTAACCAATATTGAGTTTATTTAAAGAATTACTTCTATGCAATTTAAAAAATACTTAGAAAGTTCTTAACGGTTGTGTATTTAAAAATAAAAATATTTGTTTTGTTTTCTTCAAATAATTAATAATTCAAAAAGCAATTTGAGTAAATTTTTAGTTGTAATGATTTATTCATTTTATTTTTATTAAAACAAAAAATTAATTATTTTTAATATTTAATGTTCCAGGAATGCATAGAAAATCCATCGAGGCAGCAGACACACTCAAAGACGACACGAACTCCCAGACGAGCGTCAAGGATGAAGAGGAGAACGCGTCGGGAGAGAAGAAGATCCCGAGGGAAGAACAGGAAGAGTTCAGAAACAACAGCATAGCCTGCCTGAGGGCGAAGGCCCAGGAACACAACAAGATGCTGGGCCTAGGGGAGCCGATGATGGCGGGTATCCGGCTCCAGGCGACAGACACCAACGGGAACACCGTACCCACGGAACAGCACATGTATTAGTCCATCGGGAGGGAGGAACTTCGACGATGGGGAAGTTGTGTTGAGACTTGGAGGCTGGAGGATGAGTTTGAGTGTCATGTGATCGGGCGAGCCGAAAGAGTATCCCACCACATTTCTCTTAAATGGGATCTATGTAGAGTAAATCAAATTCGTGTGTTTTGAAATTTTGAGTTTCTGAAAAAATATGGAAATGAATCGTAATAATAGTAGTTTTTAAAGGTTGATAAGCATTCAGTGATTTTTGAAAATCTTTTTTTGTTATGATTTTGACTTTCAATTTTTTAACCTCAATTCGACTGTATTTTGTTTTGTATGTTCGTTACGCAATTATTCGGTCAATTATAAATCGATTTTGACGATTCGTTTTTGTCCAGTCATACATCAAAGGTGGTCCCGTAAAAATATTATTAAAATCAACTTAGCGCTATTTAAGAAAGCAATTAATAAGAAAAAAAAAGCAACAGTCTGAAAACACTTATCACTGTTATATAACCTTTCACTATAAAAATATTAATCCACGCTATGGTAAACCAGACAGTTATTGACTCTCCATACAGTTATTCACCCTATGTTAAAAATTAAAAAAAAAAAAAAAAAAAATTGGCAAAAATAAAATCATAAAATTTCTTTTAAATCCTACAACACAACTGTGTAAAAGTACTCTCAATTTTGCCCATATTTTAAAAGATATCCATCAATAACTGTCAATTGTCAATAACTGATTTTACATTAGTTATTGTCAATATCTTGTAAAATACATTCCAGAAATAATGTTTGGTTTGAACTTTCTTGTTTAGCTTAATGTATAGTGATTTAGGAAAAATGACTGCAAATTTCAACTATATTGAACTATTCTTTCTAATATTTTAGTATGAATATTTCCTTAATGGTGTCAATAACTGTCTGGCTTACCCTTACTTATTACATATATAAACAAAAATACACCCACTTAGCACTAAAAATTGAAAAATAAAGCTAATTTTTAGAAAGAAAAAAATAACAAAAACGGACTTCAATATTAAAACCACATAAACACACTAGAACTAAAAAGTAAAAAATAATATTTTAAGTACTTCGAAACAATTATAACTAAAGGACATTCAATGAAATTATCGATATTTAAATACCTATTCATAATTTATGATCAGTTATTTTTGGAGTCGGTGCCAACTAAAAAATACAGAATTAAAAAAAAAACAGCTAGTAATTGTAAAGATCTCCCCACTATTTCATCACCTAAGGCAGGATTAAACTGCCCTTCTTGGTTGGCACCGATTCCAAAAATAACTGATCATAAATTGTGAATTGTTATATAAGTATCGATAATTTCGTTGTTTGGCCTCAAATGCTCTTTGTTTCGAAGCAATTAAAATATTATTTTTTACTTTTTACAAGTTTGTACATATATTTTAATCTTGAAGTCGGTTTTTGTTTTTTTGTTTTTCTAGAATTTACCTTTTTTTTCAAATAAAAATATGTAGCTTGATGCTAAAAGATGTTATGTAATTCTAGCTGATTTTAAAATTCTAGGGTATCTTACCCAATTTTAAGCATAGCATAAACCTAATTTTTAAAAACATGGTATTTAAGTTAGATACAGAAATTGTTTTTCAATTTTTAATGAATAATTGATAAGTGTACTTGTGTCGTCATTGTAGCTACTAAAGTTGCCTAACTTGTGGTAATCACTTAGATTGGTGACTATCAAGCATTACTAAACGGTGTCCAAATACTGCTATAGTTGTTGAGGGATCCCAAAACCTGTATTTCGAATTAAGATTCAAAAACGTCAGACGGCATTATATTTAATTTAATATTGTGTCTTAAATATATATATATATATATATATCCACTATACTAAAATGCTAGAAGTCCATTTTATTATTTACATTTGAATAAATACAAATATTTTGATTTAGGTGAATGCATATTTCTGTTGTTCCAGTGAATCTAAAATTGGCATTTAAAGAAATAACTCACCAACAACAAAAAAGCCATCCATTAATCGTTGAATGCTAAATAAATGGAAAAATCGACAAAAAATTTAAATAAATTTTATATAAAATTCACTTTAGACTTCCGAGAATCAGCAATCACGAGAAATAAAATGTGTTGAGAGATGTGCTCAAATAGAATGCTTCAAAGTCTCTGCTGTAAATCTCTTGTATATATTTCTGAAATTATTTAGTTTATAGACATTACTCTTGAATAAATAATGAATTTTGTATCTGAATGTAAGACTGCGTGTTTCTTTTATTGTAGTTATGAACATGAAATTAATTCAATTAATGGTACAGTACAATAAGACACCGCTTCAAATAAATATTTTTAAATAATTTTATTATCATGTAGTGTTAAATTTTTGTTTTTATTGTAACATGTTCGTTTTTTTAAAATATAAATCATTAATTTATACGATTACGCGGTAACATCAAAGCAACGAAACGGGTTGTGATGTACTCTGTAAACCAGTCATTTGAAGATTTTCAATAATTTTTCAAATAAAGTATTGATAAATAAGTGTAGAAAGATATGTTGATAAACTCTCGTGTGATTGCTATTTAACTTTCTTTTGTTACATATTAGAAGAATAGAAGCATATTTTGATTGAATAAAATTTTATTACTGACAATTGCTTACGATCTGTAGTAAATCTGCATTATGCCTTAGCAACACTTAAAAGAAAAAAAAATATACAATCTAGATCTTTCAAACTAAAACTGTCAACTTGGTCAAGAACTGAATAATCGATTGTGATCTCAAAATATATGAACATCGATACAAGTTCGAGATGAATACCTCGAAATGTCGACGAATGTTTGCAACGAAATGAAACTCAAGAACTGATTGTCAGATATTGATCGAAGGCTCAAGGTTTCGAAACATCAACGAAGAATATACGAACGTTTCAACAACTGATAGTTAAGTGACATTAAATTCTTTAAAAAAAAAAAAAAAAAAAAAAAATTATTTTACAATTAATTTTTTTTTTCTTTAAGTAAATATCTAAAATTAAAAAAAAAAAAAAAAAAAAAAAAAATGTTTGTACAAATGATGCAATCCTGATGTGATTGAATTTCTAATTTATGAATTATGTAAATAAACTATGTATTATTTTAATTATATAAATAGATATTTAAGGGTGGGTCTTGAAGGGTATTTAATATTTGTGCTATTATATACATATTATATATATATAAATATTTCGGTGATATGTAAATTATGTGTGCAATACCTATTGGCCCATGGCATGGGGCTTGTATGTATAGAGGAAAGTGTATATTCATATAGTGAAATAGTTTGTAAATAGTCAAGCCATATGTTTATTATATATATATTTTAGAGTCCAGGAAAATGTTTTTTCTCGATCAACAACGATTCTTTTATTTCGTTCTGCAACTTTTGTACTATTTTGTATAGGCTATGTTGGGACTATTAATTTCCTAAAGGGTGCTTTATGTTGTTATGTGAAATGGTGGTGCTTTGTTTTATCTTTATTTTCGAAAACTTTTGTTTTGGTCGTGATTTTTTAATTTTAAATTATTTTTTATTGTATCATTATTATATATATAGTTTTACTGGATTTATAAAAAGGAATACAAAATTGAAAATGTTTTTGTCATCATTAAAATGGTTATTACATATTATTTATTTAGTTCGATGTGCAATAATCAAGTTCAATTTGTAATATGATTTGTGTAATTGTAATTTTAGTAACTCACTAATAATTATATTTGTTGTATTCATCGTCATTTTTTGATATGCCATTTTTCCTTATAATATAGAAAAATCTTCATTTTTTACTTATGTACTTAATACGGAACTTATGAACGGAGATGCTCATGTTACGCTTTGATATTGTATTTTCAAAAGTATTGTAATAATGAAATGTAAATTTTAAAGTTTTATCTACAGCAATTTTTTTTTTTGTGAAAGTATTTCTTTATTGTATAAATATAGTGAGCTTACTTATTGTAAATACTCAGTTTTAGGCGAGAATGTATTATAAATATATATATTTCGTAATTGGGTCACAGCCCTTTCTTGCCATGTCTTTTGGTAAAAAAAAAAAAAAGTTGTAAAACCCCAATATAATGTATTGTATATGTCAAAATAGATGTTTACCAGATGGGACAAAAATTAATAAAACTATCAAAAATTCAAGTTTTGTAAATGTAATATCCTATCCTTGTCTCTAATCCTTTGCAAATTTTATACAGAAAAGGGTGTTAGTAACACCCTCTTTTGTTTTTTATTTAAAGTTACTTTTAACTTGAAAAATACTAGATTTTTGTTTTTTCATAATAAGTTTCTTAAATGCGAGGAGGCAAAGCAATGATCAACATCAATTATTTTATTTCAGAAACGACGATATACAAAACGCTTTCAAAATAGAACCAGAAAAATTGGGGTTTAAATATAGGCCCTCTTCAAAAAAGCAGGAATCAATAATTATTTTTTTCCAAAAAATCATATAATAATTATTATTTTTGATATTTAATTTAAAAATCATTCCTAATAAATAAATAAAAATTTCAATTGATTTCATTATGTTTATCGATTTGATTAAAAATTATGATCAATCACTGAGTGATACTGTATTGCATAAATAATAATGATTAAATTGCGATCAAAAAAATGTTGATCAAAAAATAAAAATCACCTTTTACACACAAATTGATTAATATGTTTGTATACAATATTATTTTTTGAATTATCTCCATGATATTATCATGGAGGAAATTTAACTTTCTGATTTAGAAAGGAATTACTCAAAAATTATTATTATTGTTAATTGTAAAAATTTTGTTTAAAAAAAAATGATCAGAATTTGATTTTTATCCCTTATGATCAAAAAAAAAAAATCGATCTTAATAAAAATCATCAAATGATTTTAAAAATCCCAGATAAAAATCTTGATCGGATTTGGTTTTTATTATTATTATTTTTTTTTATCGATTTCAAACCCTGCAAAAAAGTGATAAAACAATTCGAAACGGTAGAGAGTTTATTTATTACAGGGAAAAAACAATTATTTACAGAAATAGCAACCATGATCACTCTTTCAGCCCTGGCACGATCCAAGTTCTCTCATTTGGGAACATTTTACCCACACTTCTTCCCAAGTGTCTTCAGAGAACTTTTCATTACAAAAAATGTAAGTTGTGCTCTCTAACAAGAGATATGTCGAAGTTCCCGGGGAAATAGGGGTCCATTTTTACACCAAGAAAGGGTGCCCATATTTAAACCAACTCCATCTAAGTAAGATGGCCACTATCACATATAACCTAAAAGAGTGCGTGAGTAAAAGCGTGCTTCAAAGAGTAGCTTAAGATGTCCGCTTTATCATTGAGGCTACAATCCTGCACTGAATGGAATCGAAAAATCCCATTTATTTCTCAAATCTCAGTGATTCTTACAGATCTACCGTTTGAATTCAAACGATTAAAATCTCCAATTAAAGTTTCTTTTGCTATTAAAATTCACCAGTAATACAAAAACGTTGAAGTAAACCTTCGGGCTGACTGTTTCCCTCGTCGTCAGTCATTTGTAGTGATTTCCTAAACTGGAAAACCTAACAATAAAATCATTCTTATAACATTCGAAGACATAACTCAAAATATTTTTTATTTGAAAGTCTTATGAATTCATTTTTTTTTGTTTAGTTTGCTTTCAACAATACAAGATTTATATTAAAAATAAATAAAACTTAAATTATTATTATACTAGTAGTATAATATTTTAATTGTATGTTTTCCCTTTTTTTGGCAAGATAAAATTTAAAAGAAAAAAAAAGTGCCTAGTAAAATCCTTTTAAAAGAGATCAAATAAGACATTGATATAAAAACATTTGACCAAAATTTACTTTAAAAAAAATAAAAATTGTTTTTCCTCAGACACTAAACCAAGATTGAGGTTTTCAATCACTCAGAGTATCTCAGTGATAGTGAAATATACTTACAAAAGGATGGTATCTTAAGGGATAGCATGCCAAGAAAATGGTTAAAGATTTGATTTCGAGAGGATGTTTATAATTAAAAAAACAATTACAAAAACAGGTCTATAAGCATAAATATTGGATATATTACGGAAAAAGTATCAAGAAATGATGTATAAATTAAACGGAAATCATTTCATCAATGTTATTATTTTATTCATCCATAAGCCGTATAAACAATATTATATACAGTATTTATAAATAAAATAACGTTTATTATACATTTAATAGCATTGTATCTGAAGTTACAAAGGTTATAAGGTTATTTTTTTTATAACAAAGATATTTACAGAAAAAAATTAAACTAGCTGAAATAAAAACATAACAGACTTTAAAGACAAGAAACCGTCGTTTCCACTAGTCCAACATTTATTTGACAACCGCTCAAAGCTCCCAATAAATTACAAAAGACTTATTTACATGACAATAGTTAGACCCAGTTGGTCATACGGAGATGAGAGCTTTGGGAATCCACTAAACCTTCAAATTATTTACAATCCTTAAAATCCTTCGTAAAATCCTTCGTAAAATGGTCCTTATATAAGTCACAAACCTATCCATAAAGATCTTAATGTTCCATATTTTGCTGATTTAGCCTAAACCAGATACCTATCATTTCATTGTAAGCTCACTCGAATCCTCTAGTTTCCCAACGTGTCTCAAACTCAATTCTCGATAATCCTCCGAGGTTTCTGAAAATAAGATGGCCAAGAGACCTAAATAAATATAGACTGTTACTGAAGTGCTACTGGAGTTCTTTACATGTTATGTCGTTGAAATAATTATTCTCATATTTATTGTATGTAATGTATGCTGTTGTAAATATCAATAAACAGTTTAAAAAAAAAAAAAAACAGAAAATAATTATGGATAAAATAGATTTTTAAAAACATTTCCATAAACAGAATAAGTTACTTCATACTACTACTTAAGGTTTTATGGATAGGTAGAATTCCTTCATATATTTTTTATATTGTACTTCTTTATGTTGACTATATCTTCAATCTCTTTAAACATTAATAAACGATTCAAATGTGTATGGCGATTTGTATAATTAGGTAATAGTTAGTTCGACCTTGTCTTGTAAATAATTAAGTGTATTTCTGACGGATACTTATTGGTCTTTTGTAGTTTTCGTGGAATATTTAAGCTAAACATCAACCGAAAAGTAAATAAATTGTTTGGAAAACCTAGAGCGAATTTCATTAAACTTATTTTATTTATTTAGAACAACATTTAAAATCTATGCACAGATTAAATTTTCTATATATACAGAACTTTATATGGAGTAGTTTATATAATAATATTTTTAAATAATCCAATATGTAATCTTTTTTTTTTTTTTTTTGGAATAGTAAGTACCTTTTTTTAAATACTGCAAAAATAAACCTTTCAATTTTAAAAGAAAGAAAACTTAATAAATGTATGGAACAAATTTAAAAAAAAATTAAATTAATAGTGAGGTTTCCAGAATAATGATTTTATTTTTCTAAAATATCTTCTTCCCTGGATAATTATTTAAATTTTGAATTATCTTTTGTTTATTTAAAATATTTAAAATGCAGCACTTAAAATACATTTGTATAAATTATAGAAAAAGTATTTCCTAGTCCGATTAGCCATAGAAGCATAAAAGTGACGTTAAACGAAATAAACAAAACAAAAAGTATTTCAAACTGTTGAATAAATAGTGATATATAGTAACTTCTTATTCGCAGTGTTACTGCTAACGAAACCTGTTGACGTTTGATGGAACTAACATTCTGATTTAGTGCGCCATGCTACCTAGCGGCCAGTTGTTTAACTATCATATGATGTCTTTTAATTTTACAAACCTACTATCTATTGTGTTTTTATTTAAAATATTTAAATATTTTGATCGGAATAATTGTTGTTTTCATTAAAGAATGAATAATTAAAGGGAAAAAAAAGTAATTATTTAATAAGTAAAAGTACTTCCTCAATTTTGATCTAATGGTATTGAGCACACTCAAATCTGTTTAAAAAACATTTAGTTTTAAATAACCTTTATAAACTCTTGAAAGCAGTTTTACCCTGAAATAAACTCTATTAAAATATAGTTTTTTTTAAATTATGCTTTGTGATATTATAGTTAATGGAAAAAACACATATAAAGATATTTTAATATTATTTTTTTTTTTAAAGGATTTTCTTTTCTAAGTATATATTTTTTTTTTTTTTTTTTAAAGGATTTTCTTTTCTAAGTATATATTTTTTTTTGCTGTCTAAAACTAATTACTTTTATTTCATGTTTTTATTTATTTATTTAATAAAGTTTTGTTAGATAAAATATAAATTAAAAAAATCCATTTGAAAATATAATTAATCGTTATAATTGTTGCATTTGAATATCAAATCTTGTATACATTATTCTTTAATAATATGGCAAAGGCTTGTAAAGCAATTACCCAATGCTAACCTAAAATTTATTTATTCATTTCTTTAAATGGTTTTGTAATTCAATTATTTGAACTGTACTGAACGAAAATTGTATCAATGATAAATATAGATAATGCAAGATCAGAACTCACAAGTGCACATTTGTGTTGCAATTCAATATGATTGTAATTAATTTCTATTACCTAACTACCAGTTTATACATTTTATATCTGTAAAATAAATATGATGAATTTAAAAATTCAGCTGTAGGTATTTATTTCATAGCAGACTTATAAAACATGCATATAACTGAAGAGGAACTCAAATAAGTTTCTAAACTTATATAAGTACATCTTCAATATCCCATAAAAAAAACAAAAAAAACATAGAGGGCCTAATTCTATAAGTTTGAAAAAAAAAAATTGGAAAATGTTTCAACCCAAGTAGAATAAGGTTTAAAATATATGGAAAAGGGTGAAATATAAATTGAATAGTTTAAAATAAAATGGAGAAAGATTAAACATAATTAGGAAATGTTTAAATAAATGTGGAAATAGATGTAACGTAACTAGAAAATAATTAAATAATTCTGGAAAAGGTATACGCGGTGTTGCTGTGATGGCTGAGAATATAATACTAGACTCCATGTGTATTATCCACAACTACTTGAATGATATTTAGATTTTAATAGCTCTTTATTTTTAATATGAACTGATCTGTCAGTTTATAATTATTATTATTATTTCTATTGTGTTTATATATGCATATGTATGTACTGCATTGGGATATTGTGATTGGTCAAGGAAAAACAATAGAAAATCAGGCAGATAGGACATTTTTTTCTTAAACTTCTATTGAGTAAATATTACAGCCTGCTTTAGGGCAATAAATAATGTGGATGGTTATGAAACCATTCACACAATGAGTACACTAAGAGATAGGTGAAAATGAAGAAAAAGAACCTTCAACTATACAATCTATAAAGTGAAACAAATATTAGCGAACAAAAAAATAGTAATAATAGTAATGATAGAAATTAAAAGTTAAAAATAAAATCATGCTTTATTTACAAAATATATCCCCCAATCATACCTGTCCCTCCACTTCTGAAGCACAAGTGAAGTCCAAAGAGATCTCTCTCATATTCGTCAACGGTGGAAAAAGGAGGCTGAGTGTAGGAGCTAAAGAACAATCATGCAGGTCATGAGTAAGAAACTGGCCATTGCCAGGAGTCCATGTTTTTTACTGTAGATCTAGGGGCCACAGAAATTTTAATCTACGTGGAGGATTATAAGGGTACTCGGAACAGGATAGGGATTGCGCCAGAGGATTTGGATAGTTAAATATATTTAGATGAAATTTCATAAATTTGACTAAACACTGGTTTACAGCCATAAATTTTATATAACAAAACATATATTCCATTAAATGTCTGATATATCTGTCTTAATATTTCCTGTTAGGGCTATACAATTTTCTCAGATCAAACGAGTCCAATCCTTCCAATCCAAATTCCTATATAACATACCTTACATAATATACCTTTTGAACTTTAATCTGCATCTAACAAGGGGACGTTTGCAGTTGTAACTCATAATAGCGCAAACCTGGAGTTATAGCCGCTAAGGGCATTAGGAGCCGAGAAAAAAAAATAAAATATGCAAATCACGTATTATTTTTTTTCTCAGCTCTTGGTCAAGATAGAAGAGTGATTCTTTCATGTTAAATTGCAAGTATAAATGCATTTTGATATAAAAATATTTCCGTTACGCTCCTGACACCACCCGGCTTTAGGGTGCTCAAAAACTCTAAAAAAATGACAAAATTCCAAGGAAATCCGCTGTAAATCAGTGGAAACTTTTTTTCATGAACAACTGACCTTAAATCTCGATTCAACGTACCATAAAACACTTATATGTGAAATTTTATCAAAATCGAAAAATAATGATTTTGTACCCCTTTCGAGGAGGTTAAAATTTTGAAGTTGATATTTCATCAACAATTTCTAACGGCCATAACAACTGCTGTGTTCTCAACCGATTATAATAGTAATAGCATCACTAGAATCAGCATACATTCTGCGTTTTATCAATATATATAACATTGGGATTACTCCAGATTTTAGAGGACAAAAATGGATGTAAATGAAAAAATCCGAGGTCAGCTATAACTTGAAATATCTCAATAATGGTAAATCCTGCGACCTCCGGATTTGGGCAAAACTATGCAGTTTTAGAGCTTCTATATTACCTTAAAATTTGGTTTTAATCGGTGGCGAAATGTGTGAGATAGCTCAAATTATTTACATTTTTTTCAGAAATTGACAGACAAATTTCTAAAATCATACAAAATTTTAAAGGTAAAAAAAAAATGTATTTTTGATTTCGACGAAATTTAGTTTCTACTTGTTTTTAGAGATGAGGGATCTGAAAATAATGTCAGTTTTTAGTTTGAAAATTTTCCTCAAACATATTTTTATTTCAAATTGCATTGTAACCCTAAGATCGATGAATAATCTAAAATTAATATCAGGTTTTGGTTAAAAAAGATAAATCTCCCCTTACCAATGTTTTTTAAAAAGGGTCTTATTTGAAATTTATTGTGTAAAAATTAAAATAATAGAAATAGACCATTTTAAAACTTATTTATATAATATAGGTGAGGAAAATTTTTAAACAAAAAGAGGTAAATAATTTGGGCTATCTCATACATTTCGCCACCGATTAAAACCAAATTTTAAGGTAATATAGAAGCTCTAAAACT
Source organism: Euschistus heros (assembly GCA_003667255.2). Taxonomy (NCBI): domain Eukaryota; kingdom Metazoa; phylum Arthropoda; class Insecta; order Hemiptera; family Pentatomidae; genus Euschistus; species Euschistus heros. The sequence goes on along the minus strand of RCWM02000864.1, from coordinate 14,071 downwards.
GCATAGTTTAGCCAAAATCCGAAGGTCGCAGGATTTACCGTTAGTGAGAGAGGGTTTTATGGTGCGTTAAATCGAGATTTGAGGTCAGTTGTTCATGAAAAAAAGTTTCCACTGATCTACAGCGGATTTCCTTGGAATTTTGTCATTTTTTAAGAGTTTTTGAGCACCCTAAAGCCGGGTGGTGTCTGGAGTGTAACGGAAGTATTTTAATATCAAAATGCATAAAAAATTGCAATTTAACGTGGAATAATCATTTCTCTATCTTGACTGAGAGCTGAGAAAAAAAAATAATACGTGATTTGCATATTTTATTTTTCTTCTCGGCTCCAAATACGATCTGAATCCAGACTGTCGATGAAAGTAAGCGGTGAATACGAAATGCGGTCAAAAAACCAGACTGTTGATGAAAATGGTTAGTAGCTGTATAATATGCAAACTGCTCGCACGAGGTGCTGTCTTCATGCGATCAGAAGCCAAACTGAACTATGTTATTAGTGTAGCGACTGGACGTCATAAAAACATATGTTTTGTTTTTTAAAAAAAAATGACGAACGACAATAAATGAAACTTATCACCTATAATTGACAAAATAATATTCTAAACTACAAATTAATTTCTGGTTTTCATAATTGGAAAGATGAAGCCAAAAAATCTGTAATTAAAATTAAAGTTGTCTCTTTTTGAAACAATTAAAATGGTATAATTTTACACCAAGCCTAAACAGTCAGTTCGAAATTACCGTTTTGGAACTGCAATGATTTCAATGAAAAGAAGTTCCATTTGAAACCCCTGTTTTCTCACGACATTGTTTATTTCCAATAGTCATTGATTGCTATTTTTTTTTATTTTTTTTTTTTTTTTTTTCTCTTTCAGATTTTAATCCACAGCTGTTATTAGGGTAACAATCAGTTAATGTGATGAAATTGTAATATTACAGGCCTTGTATGGTGTGTGGGAGACTAGCACTCAATAGTACCTCCTCCTGGCATGGGTTAAAGAGATTTATTTGAGCAAATCTCTCATCCAGCTTCTTTTAAGCCTTCTGAGAGTATTTCCAGGTATGTCAGTCGTGGCCATGTCATTAATGAGTATGTTGTTATGTCCATGAAGTCTGTCATGAAACCGTCTATAAAGGTCATGTATATGTTCCTTTACTATGGGTATTTCTAAATCAGTGTGAAGTGTGTGGTTTGAAACGTACCAAGGTGATTTCGTGATTAGTCTGAGTAATTTTGATTGGAATATTTGTATTTTATGAAGGTGTGTATTTTTTGCAGTCCCATATATTTGTGTGGCGTATGTCCATATGGGTTGAAGTAAGTAAGTGTATGTATTCAGTCGTTGTCGGAGTTTTAATGTCGACCGTTTATGAAGCATTGGATACAGAAGTTTTAATCTCTTGGTTAGACTAATTTAATTTAATTATTAATTTAAGTAACTTGATCATTTTAATTCTAAAATATAAATTGGGAAAAGCAGTGGATTATAGATAGATATATCAATGATTTATTGTTTTTCCAGTCGGGGAGATATTCAGTTTTTTTTTATTAACAAGTGTTTTTTTTTTTTATTATTATTTTTTTTTTTTATTGATTAAAAATATTCCAAAACGAGTATAAATACTATTATGAATTTAATTTAAATGTGTGATGTTAATTTCAAATTGAAAAAAATAATTAAAAGTATTAGCTAAGAAACAGTATTGTTCTGTAATCAATATTATCACAATTATTAATGAAAAAAACATTATAAATTATCATTTCAGAATATTCTATCAATAATTTTTTTTATTCAAATTCGTCTTTTAAATTTATAATTTTTTTTCAGTCATAAAATAAATTTGGTTTCATTTTATTACATTTTTTTTTAAACCAAAAAAAAAATATATATATATATAAATATAGAATATATTGTGCTCTAGTCGTAATTACAGTACTCAGATTCCAGAAGAGTGATGACGTTGGTTCTACTCTATTTGTCATCCCTAATACAATTCTCTCTCCAATTTCCTCACTATCCTGCAAATGACTCGAGAGTTGAGGGTTTTATACGACAGGCTCGCCGCAGAAGAGCGGGGAAGTGTGATAGGATGGAAAATAGTTCCGATAATAAAATGGAATAAAAGTAGGGAGGGTATAAGTTATCGTGGAGTGGAGATGGGGGGGGGTTGTGGAAGGGGGAGGTTTTCCGAGACATTACCTCTCAGTAGGAGCAGTTTATCGAGCGGGAAAAACAACAGTCGGGTAATTGTCAATTTATTTCGGCGCCGGCGTCTTGGCGTCTTCATTCTCCAGCACAGACTTCTTATATCGTCTCATTTAACTCCAACCTCTGGTAATTTGTTCTTCGTCGGGAGGAAAACATTTCGAGAAGGGTAGATTCATTACGCTAAGTTTCAAGTCAATTACCATTCCAAAACATAACCTTCACTCTCTTTTAACAAATTCACAAAACTGTAAAAAGCTTTTTAAAAGCTATTTATTGAAAAATACACGACTATTTCAACTACTATTTGCTGATGTCCAGGGAATTATTGCACAAGATGAATTTGATATTGCATACATGTTCAGAAAATTAACCGAACAATATGAGAGATGGGGCCTAAAGATTAACTACGACAAAACAAAATATGTGTTGGCAGAGAAAAATTATATGAGTGATCCAGTTTTAACAAAGTTAAGTAGGGTCAGCTGCTACGTTCCTGCTCTCTGTCGAGATGGTAAACTTTTCGAAAATTTTAAATTATTCTTTTATAATTTATGGAACCCTTAATGTCAAGATTTTTTTTTTTAATGCATTAAGAAATTCAAGATCGTCTTCATCAGAAATTTGGAGTTATTGTTGACAAAACTAAGTCAGGATTTGGAAGCTCAAACGATGGTAATACAGCTATGACCTTTTTCTGGGAAAAACAAACATAAGCACAGATAACTGTAGTTGACGCTGGGATTCTAAATATATTCCAAACTATACTTATCAATGACTCTTGTGGGCACAAAATCAAGGTACATTTTAAAAATTCACGAAAAAGAAACAGCAGAGCTGTTTAGAGACAATTAAGACTTTGATCTTACTTGACTTACTTGACTCTCTCCCTCTCTCCCTCTCTCCCTATCTCCCTCTCTCCCTCTCTCCCTCTCGCCCTCTCTCCCTCTCTCCCTCCCTCTCCCTCTCTCCCTCTCTCCCTCTCTCCCTCTCTCCCTCTCTCCCTCTCTCCCTCTCCCCCTCTCCACCTCTCCACCTCTCCCCCTCTCCCCCTCTCCCCCTCTCCCCCTCCCCCCTCTCCCCCTCTCCCACTCCCTCTCCCTCTCTCTCCCTCTCTCCCTTTCTCCCTCTCTCTCCCCTCTCTCCCTCTCTCCCTCACTCCCTCTCTCCCTCTCTCCCTTTCCCCCTCTCCCCCTCTCCCCTTTAAGTTAAGTAGGGTCAGCTGCTACGTTCCTGCTCTCTGTCGAGTCCGTTTCAGCATTAATCTAAATAAAGGGATACCAGTCAGGACTTGATTTCCTGACAAAATATAAATGATATTTTTTAAATAATTAATTGATTAAATTTATCGAATCTCTTCTCCATAAGGTCAGCGTGGGGTCAATAATTGAGGTGTGTTTATTATACAGAAGAATAATCAAAATATATTAATTATATGAGTGGCATGTAAATGGTAAATGAATTGGACTATTGTTTAATAAAAAAACAGATATATATTCAAACAAGTAGTTGACATATAAAATAACAATATGAAATAAGAATCATTAGTTAATCTAGTATCTTAAATGTAACAGATCAAACTTAATCTAGACTTATCTTTAATACGAGGGAGATGCTATGTCATCGGTGATATGTTATAGGTTTAACCACAGTAATCTATATGAGTCACTTGTAATTAATTGGAAGGTTTAAACGTCTGTCTGTTTTCGTTCTAAATGTTGAAGTAGTCGAAAAAGACGAGTCTCTACTTGTCGTTTTAGTCATGTATGAAAAACAGTTTTTAAATCAAATTCCAGCATTTAGGCCTTGATCCTTTTTTATTTTAATTCACACCTAACTAAAAGATAAATACAATTAGCGAATATATACATGCGAGCTGAATACATAATAAAAATGTTGTAAAGCTGTTAACAACTTTATCAGATTTGTTTTTGAAGCCCCAAAGGACAGTGGGGCCACTGACCAATATTTAAGGTCAAAACCACCAAATTCAAACTATGTTGAAAAGAATTGGAATTAAGTTAATTCTATTGTTCGATACATAAACAAAAAATAATCCAATCAAAAGAAGAGCTGAAATAAAAGGTAAACAAGTATTTATTAACATTAATCTATACCTTGTGAACTTGTCTGTTATTTGACTTAAACATAGTATAGTTAAATGATTTATAACTTCCTTATTTTTAAAGTTCAGAATTTGATTTTAATATGAATTATATATTATATTATGTATAATTATGGTAAACTTTTCGAAAATTTTAAATTATTCTTTTATAATTTATGGAACCCTTAATGTCAAGTTTTTTTTTTTAATGCATTAAGAAATTCAAGATCATCTTCATCAGAAACTTGGAGTTATTGTTGACAAAACTAAGTCAGGATTTGGGAGCTTAAACGATGGTAATACAGCACCTTTTTCTGGGAAAAACAAACATAAGCACAGATAACTGTAGTTGACGCTGGGATTCTAAATATATTCCAAACTATACTTATCAATGACTCTTGTGGGCACAAAATCAAGGTACATTTTAAAAATTCACGAAAAAGAAACAGCAGAGCTGTTTAGAGACAATTAAGACTTTGATTGCAGCTTTGCCAACAATTACTTCTTGGAATGAACACCCTCTGTAGTTCCCTCCCTCCTGAAATCAGACATTCACTCAAAACTCTTTTATTCCAACACCTGCTCACAATACAGTCGGACGAATTATTTAACTTACTAACTGGGGAATCATTTAATTAAATAATAGCGCCATTCTTCAACAATAGCAAAACTATTGAAATCAACTGCTTCTTATTTGAAGTACATCTTCAGAATTCTAGAAAGGTATACAACAATAAAGTAGGGGTCACCTGTGGTGTAGTGGTTAGCATAGCAACCTACTAAAGCCAAGATCGCGGGTTCGCAGCCCGGCAGATGACCTTGGGATTTTTCAAAGGGAGTAAAAAATCCTTAGCTATGCCGTCCTTTGGAAGGGACGTAAAATGGGGGTCCTGAGCCTGTGCGATGTCAGGTACTCGCTAAAGATCCCTTTTTCTAATTATACCTGGATTGGCAAAATTTAGGACTCCCACCGTAGCACCGTCCGATTAGCCATAGCAGCATAAAGTGACGTTAAACGAAATAAACAAACAAACAATAATAAAGTTTACTATATTAATAATTTAAATGTATGGTTGAGAGACAGAAACGAGGTTTGCCACACTGTTATATATTTTTATGGTTAGAAATTAAAATCCAACCAGATGAAATCGATAAAATATTGTCAAATCAAAATTTTGGCGCCTTGATTTGTGATATTGTGTGTAAAAATATGATTCATGGACCTCGCGGATAATTTAATTTGTTCTCTCCTTGCTTAAATAACAGTAAGTGTTCCTAAGTATCCTTAAACGGTAAATTAGTTAGCGGCATAACCTTTATTTTTGCCGGATATTTCAGTAGACTTTAACCGATTCCAAAAGGTTCTAAAGCCGATACAACAAAAGCATGTTTAAAGTTTTAATGTATTTGGAATAAAATTGAACATAATAAACTATAATTACAAGAAAAAAATATGATGGTTCATCTTGCTGAAGGAAACTATGAATTTCCAACAAATTGGAAACCAAGCAAAAGATATAACAGTAAATGAAAGAGTGAGGATGGTCACGGATTTTATTTTTGAAATTTATTCAGATGTTTCAAATTTATTAAATAAACCGTACTATTCTTTGTACGAAAAAGCTTTAATTTTATCTGCAAATATCATGGGGGAAAAAAATATAGCTAAAACCTCAATCAGATAAAAGTATCTTATCATAAGTTAAGTTCTCAACATATCAGAGAGAGCGAATCCGCGACGGGGAACGCTAGAATAATATAATAAGCTAGTATAAGTTTAGATAAGCTAATATAAGTTTAGATAAGCTAATATAAGTTTAGATAAGCTAATATAAGTTTAGATAAGCTAGTATAAGTTTAGATAAGCTAATATAAGTTTAGATAAGCTAATATAAGTTTAGATAAGCTAGTATAAGTTTAGATAAGCTAATATAAGTTTAGATAAGCTAATATAAGTTTAGATAAGCTAATATAAGTTTAGATAAGCTAGTATAAGTTTAGATAAGCTAATATAAGTTTAGATAAGCTAGTACATTACAAATAAACACTTTACTTCCCAAAACATCAAATTAGCATACAGGGACGTATTTTACTTTTATTTTTATTTATTTAACCAATTCAAGATGTTTTATCAAGGCATATTGGCTTAAAATCATCTATATCAGACTATTAATATATTTTTGGCAATTCAGAATCCAAAAAAAGCTTTTAATCACTTCTGGTGACGAGGCTAACTGTAGTTTAGGGAGCGCAGCTCAAGGTGATCAAGCCACACCCAAAGCCGATGCCAGTTCTTCCGCAGGTACTTAAACGTCTTTTTCTTTTCACAGAGATCTACCGTATGAGAGATATACTGCTAGTGGACACAGTAGCACAGTATTACTGTTATTAGGAAAATAAACCAATATATAATCAAGAATAGATTAATTATAGTTTATGTGTAATGAATAAAAAATTAAATAATTCAATTTTGTCTTCATCGCCGCATGGTCTCTCAAACCATGGCTACGATAATAATACACAATCTCATACGCACATACATACATAGATTTATATTTAATGTATTAGCTACCAAGTGTATAAGGCAACTCATGATCTTCAAGCCAATGTTATAAGTTAGTTAATTCAGTATACGCGAAAAACAAAACAAAAAAAACATCGTAAATATATAAAAATATGATTAGTCTGAAACTTGTACACCTTTTCCTGAAAAAATATAATTTTTTCTTATATTCTTCATAAGTAACCCCTTAGACATATGCTTACTATATATGTATTAAAAGCTACATGACCTCTGCAAAAAGAAGTGTTTTATCAAAAATACAAAAAAGAACTGCTGGAATACAGGAACCAGTTGAAACTGTAATAAAGACCTGGTTAGTGAGAAGAAACTGTTATATTGGCTTTTAATTTTTTTTTTTTTTTTTTTTTTTTTTTTTTTTTTTTTTTGGTTCAATTTTTTTTTTTTTTTTTTTTGAGTTTTTATTTTTTATAAGTATATTAATGAAACTTTAATAATGTATTATAAACATTTTTATAAAACATTGTACTGCATATAATTTGATTTATGCATGGTGCAAATTGTAAAATACACGCCCTTTCTGTAGAATTTACTGCAAAAGTAAAAAGAAAAAAAAAAGAAAGAAATATATATAGAAAATATAAACTAATACCATGTTTTGCTACGGTGTATAATATATTTGTAATCAATAAAGAAAAAATCGCAGGAATAAAAAGAAAAATGAATGAATACATGATAGTTTACTTATTTAAGAACAAAGTCAAGACTAAAACGACAAGAAACTTCCCGTCGTTACAGACTACTTCAACATTTACTAGACAAACGTTCAAAGCTCCAAATTAATTACAAAAGACTCGTATATATGTCTGTGATTAGACCTATTTGGAAGTACGGAGTTGAGCTTTGGGGCTCCACTAAATCATCCAATTCATCTCGTATCCAATCCTTCGAAAAATCCTCAATGCTCCTTACTTTTTCACCAATAAACTTGTCCATAAAGATCTTAATGTTCCATATGTTGCTAATTTAGCCCACAACAGATACCTATCCTCTCATAGTAAGCTCCATAACCACTCAAATCCGTTAGTTTCTCAACTTGCTTCCCACTCCATTCCCGATAATCCTCCGAGGCGTCTGAAAAGAAAATAGCCGAGAGACCTTCTTGTGTAGAATTTTTAATAAAGTGCTTACTGATGAGTTGTTCTTTTCAAGTTTTATCATATTATTATAATCGTTGTCAATACATTTACTTGATGTATATATTGTGTACAGTTGTAAATTTCAATAAATGTATACAAAAAAAAAAAGAACAAAATAAAATAATATTTTATAATATTGTATAAGTATATTAAAGATATTAAAGATCTTTATAGCAGTGGCTCGATATATGTAAGGCCTAGGGTTACGCGAGACTGATGTAACAGTCCTTGTAGAAGGTCAATGTCAGCTAAGCCGGAATGGGATGTTGTCCGTATACTCTACACATTAGACCCCCTATTAATAAGTATGACTGTTATAAAAATTTATATAAATGATCTTTTTTTTCTGTTAAAAATACGTAGGAATAAAAAAAAAAAAACAAGGTATTTTTTCATAACTTACAATTTGTAAAATTATCCAACGACAAACAAATATCCTTTGTTCCATTTAAAACCAACCTCCCCTGAAAAAAATCCTTTATATATATCTTTTAATTTGCCTTTTCCTTGAAATAATTTACTTTTATTTTCCAAAAAAGTAGCATTATTTTTTCGAAAAAATAATATAACATCGAGTTTTTATATTATTTTCTTATAATTTTTTTTTTTCTACGGTTGTTATATTATTCGATTATTTGTCACAGTTTTTAATATTTACATTTCCATTTTTTGTTAATGTAAACAATAAAAATAATATATACACTAACAGGAAAAAAATTTTACCAAATTAATTTTTTCTAGTCTTTAATTTTCATTTTTAGTGGCATACATACCGATATACTTTAACTATGGAATTTAAAACTTATTAGGATTAATTAAAATAATAAATACATAAAAACAAGCAGTATTTTAGAAAAAATACCAATAAATATTAAATTTGCAAAATTTTTAATTAATGAGGTTTATCCACTCGATGTGATTTTGAATAAGTTCTTGAGGGATGTGCCACATATAATACGAAACTGTAAGAAATCATATTAATTTAAAATTTCGTTATTTTGATTTTTTTTTTTTTTTTTAATGCTGCTTGCTTTTATTTGTTTAATGTTCATAATAATCTTAATACTTTTCTTATACCCTGGTTAAAGAATGTGAGGAAGTAAACGTGAAGAATCACATGAAGAAAAATGAATCTTTTAGCATAGAACATGAAAAAAAATATCGCGTGACACTTTTTTCCTGTCATTATGTGTAAAATGTTATATTGTATATGTAAATGAGATAAGAATATTGTGTAGGTAAAAAATTAAAAGATAATAAAAATAAATAAATCTGTATCACTAATAACCCATGAAGAGTCTTTGGTTCAGTACATAGATAAGGATTTACTGTTACTAGGCTAACGGTTGTGAAAGGAGGAGATTTTACCTAAATCACGCTCAACCAAGTTTTTCCCCAATTAAGGGTACCCACTATAAAGGCTGAGTGTAACCTAGAAGGGGTTCCCAATCACCAAGTCGAGCCACGACTGAAATAACAGAAAATAAATTTTCTGCCTTCAGTCGGACTCGAACTCGGGCCCAGGAGCTTGGCAGTCAAGTGCCTTACCCACTGAGCTACCTCGCCTCCAAAAAAAGAAAATTAATAATAATAATAAAAATAGCTAGTTTTTGCTTAGTCTCAGATTAAACTAGTCCAGAGTTTTTTACTGAAGCCAAGCCCATTTCAAGATTTTTATTTTGAGGGAGACATATGGTTTAGGTTAGGCCAGCCTTGAATAGAACCTATTAGAAAAATAGGATTATGTCCCTCTACTTATTATGGAACTAAGCATAACTTTAGAAATAGAAATCTGCTCTAATAAATAAAAATATTATGGATGAAGATAAACTCAACAATATGCAATAACACATAATCCAACAATCACTCAAAATAGTCCAATATTACTAAAATTGTTACAACTTTGCACTATTCCATTTTCTCATTTAAAACAAATCTTTATACCACCCTGCTATAAACTTTGTTTACTATTCAAACAATAACTAATTAAAGATTAATGGGAACATACTTACACACAAGAAGTCATTAGTTTTCCAATAAGAACAAAACTTTACAATCCAAATCGTTCACTAATGTTTTACAAAAAACATGAATTCCATTATTCTTACGTTTATCCTGGAATTAGATGTCCTATGAAAGGTGTTTAAGATGGCGGCACATGAGATTGACTAACAAATAAAGTGACACCATAGTCAAATTAAAAAAGAGCCGTGCTAATCATAGTGTTACATTACTTGACCCTATGGATACACTAGAAATGGAACATTTAACTTACAAATTAATAACTAATAATTGGCTGTAAACACAATCATAATTATACACACTTAGACAGATCATCTTATAAATATGCACTGTGATCTGCAAGGGACGATGTCCGCAGTGGGCGGGTTCTTTGTCTGATGGCCTTGCCTAGGTCGGTTTATACTTCGATATTACAAGTAGATGACAATATATTTAAAAATATTGATTTTTATAATAATAATAAAACAATTTATTTAGACAAAAAAAAATCGCTAATATATTTAGCATCGTATAGCACATTCAGCTCAAACCTGACTTACAACCTTCTAGTTAGGATCCAGTGCCATCAAGTCTGAATCAGCGAGACCTTAGACAATATTTTAAAAAAATACTTATCTTTATATTAACATATAGCTTTCCTACAGTTTAGGTGTAGTTATATTGGTTCGAAAAAAAAAATTACTTTTGAAACTCGTTTTTTTTTAAATAATGATTGCTTGTTAATTAAAGTAAATTATCAATTAAAGTAATTTAACCCTTTCTATCCAAAATTAAAAAGACATCTAATATTATTATGAATATTAATTCTATTATATAAAAGGACAAGCCATTTTTCGTTTGTGATCACTAACCGCGAAAACTACTGAACCAATCTGTACCAAATTTTAACTACACCGTCTTCATGGTTCAAGGAAGGTTTAGAAATGATAAAATTTAAAGATTTTCAATTATATTGCCATAAAAAAAACTATATATCTGCAGTGCACAGTGAAGGTGGCGAGCACCATTCGAGAGGTTACAAAGATACGGTGTTATATAGAGCTAGAAATTTATGATAACATTTAATTATTTTCAATTTAATTATTATTAAAAAAACTATAAATTTGTGGAGCGATATGTGGATCCCAATGGCAGTTTAAAAATTGACAGATATGTAGTTAGCACCATTCTGCAACAGAGTTTGCAATGGCAACAGTATTGAACCCGACTGTGCCAAGTTTTAACTACAACTCCATAGTTCTAGGATGGTTTACAATAATAAATTTTACTAAAATAATAATTTAAATTTACAGTCTTGCTTTGCCAAATCGTCATACACATTTATGGTTAGAAACTAAAATGCAACCAGATTGGTAGATAAAATTATTTCTGCCAAATCAAAATGTGGATCCTTTTCCGATATTGTTGGTAGAAATATGATTCATGTGCCTTTAGCTTTAAGAACTGATAATTGCCTTGTTCGCAAGTTGTTAGTTGTCTCTGTCCATGTAGATTAGTAACTCAAAAAAAAAAAATGGATGTCTATTATGCTTGCTTTTATATAATCTTCAAACTACTAATTATAATAAACATAATTGGGTGAAACTAGATCAAAAACGTAGAAAAACTCCACAGACCTCACCTTTCTATTCCAATCCGTTGCAGATATATGATAAATCAAAGGATTTTTTTTTTAAATCATATTTTTTACCACAGAAGATGTAATATCTATTTTGTTTAAACATTTTTAAAACTTTGACCACATTTTCGAATTTAGCATTAAATTTCTTACAGGAACAGAGTAAATGTAACTTTGAATTTTACAAACTTGGGTCTAAAGAACAGCTTGATCTTCCCCATATTTAGGATCTTAAATTACTTCAACGCTCACCGTTTTTCGAAAAAAACTATCCACAAAACTGCAAATCTCATAAAAACATGCAAATTTAATCAGCTTTCGAATGATACGTTAAAAGTAATGATTCTGTTTCGATTTCATGGAGCAATTCACTTTTAAAGCCGAAAAAACACAGTGTTCTCATTTGACATACAAATCAGTTACTTGTGTAAATAAAACATTATGACAACCCCTTAATGAAAATGTGCATATTAAACATAAAAATCTCTTCATTGGAATATAAAACAAAGAAAAAAATTATTGTTTAATAGGCAATAAAGGAAAACTGTCAATAAAGCGACACCAGATCAAAGGATCTTATGTTATTACATTTATTTATTTATAATTATTATCTAAGATTTATTTTATTAGATTTTCTATGTGAGGTCTGTGAATAGTTGTTTCGAAAAACGGTGAGCGTTGAAGTAATATAAGAAATTGTAACTTCCCTAAATTAGGTGAAGATCAAGCTGTTCTTTTGATCCCAAGTTTGTACAATTCAAGAACACATGTACTTTGCTCTTGTAGAAAATTTAATACTAAATCCGAAAATGTGGTCAAAGTTTGAAAAATATTTAAACAAAATGGATATATTACAGCTTTTATGGTAAAAAACGTGATTTTCTCAAAAGAGTCTTTGATTTATCGTATATCTGCAACGGATTGAAATATAAAGGTGAGGTCTGCGTCATTTTTCTACATTTTTTATCTAGTTTCACTCAATTTTTTTTTCTACACTAAGAGGTACTAAGTTAATCTCAAAGGGTACAGATATAGTTTGAGTTATTTAAATAATTAAGAAAGAAAAACGAATTGTTGTAAGCATTCTCCATTTCACTCATCGTTATAGACATACGTACTAATTCTAGTATTTATCGTTTTAAATAACTGAAAAGTTGTTTAGTAGTTGGTAGAATTCTACCAGGATTTTTCGGGCGTGACTCCTAAGGTTCCTAGTTCCTGGTTCAGGCTAAAAGCAACGGACAGATCAGTTTCAGCATTTCGCCAAACAAAAATAACAAAAAGATTTGGTTGGTGGGAGCATAAGCAAGGTCGGGCGTTGACTATATAACTGTGTCCAGGGCTCCACCCTGTACTGTTCCAATCGTTCAGCGTACCAACATGCAATCCCTGGTAAGTCGTCCAAGAAGTATTAACTGAATTAAGTGCTTATTTTTCGTATTAATGAATAATAAATAAATTTGAGGTTAAAGGTTTCATTGTAATTTACGATATTTAAATTAAAAATTATTAATAACTCTTGTTTAACGAACAGTATCTTAAGGAATAAAAAGTTTTTTAAAAAACATGTTTTTTGTTATTAAAATGATATAAGTATTATTATTATTATTATATAGTTATTAGTTAGTTTCGTTAGTTTTATTCTCAGTTGAAATTTAACCACCAATTATTAATGTATTTAATTTGTTTTTTTTGTTTTTTTGAGCATTGAATCAAAATCCTCTAAAACAATTTTAAATGCAATTGTAATAATTTGATCCCTTCTTATATTTTCTAACTCCTCTACTAAAAATGCGAAATTAGCTCTCGAAATAAAAGCACCCGTTTTTGCGATTTTTAGCACCCTTCCGATAATATTGTTGTATTTGAGAAATCATTTCATTTCATTTCTTAACTATTCTATGGGTTATATAATTTAATTTTATTCTAACCTAAAGTGCTAAGACTTCCACATTAATATCAATATTAAAAATAATAATTTCTACCAATTCATTTGAATATTTTCCAATAATTCTCAACTATTATTTGATTTATATATTATTTGTTAAAAAAAAAACACTAAAATTACGAAGAGAGAAAATTCATTGTTAATTTGTATTTTTAATATAAATATTTATAATGGTAATTGGCTTCTCTTAGGAAAATAAAATAAAGACTTAATTTGATTACTCTCTGTAACAAAGAAAACTACATTTAAAGCCCTTATTCCGATATTCTTTATAAATTCAGAATGTATAATTAATATTAATATAATCGTACAGGTTAATTTTTTATAATAACAACATTCCATTTTTATCATTCACAGCTGTTTAATGTGGCTTGTAATGAGCATTCTGGGTAATGGTATACGTATTGCATCATGAGTAATTAACCTAATGATAGATAATTACTTACTATTTGTT